>JAAGEH010001957.1:9802-27571 GCA_011751065.1 Lasiurus cinereus
ACAACTGTAATAATCTGAACAATAAGGATTTATTAAAAATAAAATAAAATAACTATATGAGGTTGAAAAATGAACATAACTTTTTTGATAAATATAATTGTATATATTTAATATGTGAAGTGATTTTTTTCTATTATTATAAAAATGTTTTTTATTTATTTTTAGAGAGAGAAGAAAGGAATATAGAGATAAAATTGTCAATGACAGAGAAACATAGATCAGCTGCCTATAGGGGAATCAAGCACACATCCCAGACATGAGCCATCATCCAGAATCAGTATAATGACTTCCTGGTTTATAGGTCAAAATTAAAAACACTAAGCCACACTGGCAAATGCGATGCTTTTATATATATATATATATATAGTAGAGGTCCAGTGCATGGATTGTTGCACCGTTGGGTTCCATCAGCTTGGCCAGTGCCCTCTCATAATCCGGGACTCCTTGGGGCAATGGTTCTCAACCTTTTTTAATGCTGTGACCTTTTAATACAGTTCCTCATGTTGTGGTGACCCCCAATCTTAAAATTATTTTCGTTGCTACTTCGTAACTGTAATTTTGCTACTGTTATGAATCATAATGTAAATATCTGTGTTTTCTGATGGTCTTAGTCTCTACAGCAGCGGTTATCAATTTGTGGGTTGCGACCCACAGTTTGAAAACTGCTAGCAAGGTCGCCTAAGACCATCGGAAAACAGATATTTACATTATGATTCATTAACAGTAGCAAAATTACAGTTATGAAGTAGCAACGAAAATAATTTTATTATTGGGGGTCACCACAACATGAGGAATTGTATTAAAAGGTCACAGCATTAAAAAAGGTTGAGAACCACTGCCTTGGGGGATGTTGGAGAGCTGGTTTCATCCTGATCCCTGTAGACCAGGCAGAGGGACCCCATCAATGCACGATCAATTGGGGCCAGGGAAAGAGCATGAGAGGGCTCCAGAGCATGTTTGGCCTGTCTTACCCAGTCATGATCAGTCTGACCCCAGCAGCAAGCTACCTTACCAGTTGGAGAGTCTATCCCCTGGTGGTCAGTGCGTGTCATAGTGACTGGTCAAATGAATGGTTGGACACTTAGCATTTTAGGCCTTTATTATATAGTATTATATAGGATATATTGTGGAGCAATTACCAAGACAATATAATTACCACATCCATTGCCTCACATATTTCACAGTTAATGATGTATGTGTATGTGTGTGTGTGTGTGTGTGTGTGTGTGTATTACCAGTGGAAATGGGGTATCTCTTTTGCTGGGGTGCAGTCCTTATGATATTTTTTTTTATTAAATTTTTATTATTCAGATTATTACATTTGTTTCTCTTTTTCACCCTCCATATCTCCCCTCCACCCGGCTCCCACCCTTCCCTCTACCCTTACCTCCCTCCCATTGACCTCATCCATAGGTGTATGATTTTTGTCCAGTCTCTCCCTGTATACCCCTGACCCCTTTCCCCCTGAAAATTATCAGTCCACTCCGTTTCTGTGCTCCCGATTCTATTATATTCACCAGTTTATTCTGTTGATCAAATCTTCAATTCCCTTAATTTTCAGATTCCCTTATTGATAGAATCACTTGTTGAATAGAATTCAATTGCTGTTCATAATTTTTTATCTTTTACCTTTTTCTTCTTCCTCTTCTAAAGGAGTACCTTTCAGCATTTCATATAATACTGGTTTGGAGTTGATGAACTCCTTTAGCTTTTTCTTATCTGTGAAGCTCTTTATCTGTCCTTCAATTCTGAATGATAATTTTGCTGGATAGAGTATTCTTTGTTGTAGGTTCTTGCTATTCATCACGTTGAATATTTCTTGCCACTCTCATGTGGCCTGCATCGTATCTGTGGAGAAATCAGCTGACAGTCATATGGGTGCTCCCTTGTAGGTAATGAACTGTTTTTCTCTTGCTGCTTTTAATATTCTCTCTTTGTCTTTTGGTCTTGGTATTTTAATTATGATGTGTCTTGGTGTAGTCTTCTTTGGATTCCTTTTATATGGGGTTCTATGTGCTTCCTGGAATTGTAAGTCTATTTCTTTTACCAGATGTGGGAAGTTTTCAGTCATTACTTCTTTAAATAGGTTTTCAGTATCTTCCTCTCTCACTTCTTCTGGCACCCCCATAATTCTAATGTTGGTACGCTTGAAGCTGTCCCAGAGGCTCCTTACATTACCTTCACATTTTTAAATTCTTTTCTCTTCTTGCTTTTCCAGTTGAGTGTTTTCTGATTCTTTATATTTCAAATTTTTTACTTAATTTTTGTCTTCCTCTAGTCTGCTGTTAGGTCTCTGCACAATATTTTTTAATTCAGTCAGTGTATGTTTAAATTTTAGTTGGTTCTTTTCCATCTCTAGTTGGATCTTTTTTATCTCCTCTTGGGTCTTGCTAAATTTATCCATTTTTCCTAGGATATTCTTGAAAAACCTTATAAGCGTGGTTTTGAACTCTATATCCAGTCGTTTGTTTTCCTCCATTTCTTTTGTTTGTGATCCCTTCCCTTGACCAGCATTTTCACTATGCCGGGAGAACTTCTGGGTTGGATTTAGCCTTATGATACCAGACTTGCAAAACTGCAGAAGCCTCTTTGTTGAGCTTGGGATGAGTGGAGTCTCTGGGCTTAAGGGACCGCCTTGCCTTCCAATGGGCCCCGCCCTCCATGGCCCGGAGTCTCAGGTGACTGGGTAATCGCTGAAGCAGTCCCTTGCGCGCAGTCACGCTCTTGCAGTGCCTCTAGACTGCTGCCTTTCTGGCTCCCCTGTGCTCCGGGACCATATGAGTCTGGGTCCCCAGGGATTCGCCCGAAACTGGGGTTTAGTGAAGTTAGAAGTGGCGCAGTTGGGAGGATCTGTCTCCTGCCCACTCGTGAAAGCCAGTGGCACAATCAGCAACCAGTCCTCTGCGCACAATGCCGTGCGCATCACCAGACTTCTGATCTCATGCAACTCCTCTAAATTTCCATGCGCTTCTCCCTTTTCATAGTCCAAACTCCTCCCATATGAGTTTCGGCTGGACCTGGGGTTTAGTATCGTAGTATAAGGGGTTCAATGCCATTGAGTCTCTGTTTCCCTCCCACCAGAGAAAGCCAGCCAGGTTCTCCTGCACCCGCTCTCCCCACACATGTGTCTCTGTACCTCAGCTTTTTGCCACTCCTCTGGGTCTCTGTGAGCCCCTCTCTTTCCTTGTAGTTGTAGAATTTCCACTCAGCCAGCTCTCCTGTGGTTCTGGATGATGTTCATTCTGTCTTTTAGTTGTAGTTTTGAAATTGTTGTGCGAGGCAACAGTGTAGGTGTTTACCTATGCCACCGCCTTGGATTATCCCCCCTCATGATATCTTGAGGAAAAGAATATTCTGGGACTTGTACCGAAGGACAATTTTTTTTTGCTTGGAATTACATCCCTGGGTTTCCAAAGTCCCATTTCCCTTAGTCCAGTCTGGCAAGAAATGCAGCTAGAGCTTCAGTAGAGCAAGAAGCAGAGCCAATATCCAGAGTTTCCATTTCATACTGCAGCCAGGTCCACTTCAGCATCAGGCTAGTTTCACTCCATTAGTCTATTGTGTAGGTCCACATGGTCCAGGGCCCAGGTGATTGTAGGGGAGCCAAGAGAGTGCACCCTCCACAGCAAGAATCCACAAAGATCCAAAAGTGTAAGTGCACAAGACAGCAAACTCTTTTGCTCAATGGCATTAAATATTTCTAATCTGTATACATGTAACACATTAATAAAAAAAATTTTTTTTAAATCTTCCTGTGCTTGCAGTGACCATGCCTTCTCTGGCCAATGACGTGTTCCCAACTGTGACTGACAGTAAGCACCTTTACTAGGACCCCCAAATTTACAGGGCATGTGTCTATCTCCCTCCATCAATCTCCCCCCCAATCTTCAGGAAATGGACTAGTGGCTCCCTGGGATATGTAAAGCTGCAGCATCCTGGCAAAGCTGCCCAAGTGACATGCCTATAATACTTAGTCTTCCCTTTGTTCCTCTCCTGTTATTAATAATTAGGTTAATTACAACAGTAGTGTGTGTGTGTGTGTGTGTGTGTGTGTGTGGTGAGAATGCCTCGTAATTTCCAAGAACATAACTCTTTATAGCAAGAATGTCAGGTGGAAAATTCTTTAGGAACTTCCAACTTGGACTTGTCTTTTTTTCCTAGTAATTGTTAGTACAGCTCTAAGTTTATAAGAAAAAAAAAATTCTTAGTGCCCAGAAGTGACAGCTACCTCTTGAGATGCATTCTATATAATAAAGAGCTAATATGCAAATGGCTGTCATGCCATCACACGATCATGCTATAACAGCTCAGACACTCAATACTGGGGAGAGAGGAATGGGAACCAGCCAGGCTGTGGCCTGGGAGAGGGACAATCTGCACACCCCACTGTCTCCATGGTCCCGGGCACCAGCAGCTGCACCTGCAGCCTGGGAGAGGGACAAGCCACCTACCCCATGGTCCTAGGACCCTGCAGTTGTAGCCCCAAGCAAAGCTGCCTGCCCACAGCCCCCTGTGGCTGCAGCTGACCCGGGTCCTGGGTGCCTGCAGCCAGCCAGAGGGAGGGAATCCTGGGTCCCGGGTGCAGGGCAAGGCAGAGGCAGTTAGGGGTGATCAGGCAGTCAGGCAGGCAAGCAGTTAGGAGCCAGAACTCCTGGATTGTGAGAGGCAATTGGATATCCCCTGTGGGGTTCTGGATTGGAGAGGGTGCAGGTTGGTTGAGGGGACCCGCCCCCATGCACAAATTTCACGTACCAAGCCTCTAGTTTCCAGATAATGAGGCACTGCCAGTATCTCTACCCTGATCTCCTCCTGTCACTATTGTTACCTGGAAGGCCCATTTAAAGTAAAGTGGGATGCCTCTGATAAGCAAACTAGAAGACTAAACCATCCAAGCCATACCATGACTGCACATCAGAAAACCCACATAAGTAAGTTACACAAAATTGATTTTCGCTCTCATGTAAATACTAGTATAGTCCAGAGCTAGAGTGGTGGTTCCTTGATGTTAGGGCTCAGATTCCTTCTCTCCCATCCTACTGCTCTTCCATCTTCAACCTGCAGATTCTACCTGGTAGTCCATCATGTCTGCACTCAGACTATCAGGGAAACCACAAACCAAGGGAGTGATCAAGGTACACTCTACCCCTTTCAGACATTTCCTGGAAGCTGTACATTCAGTGTCCACTGATGTCCCATTGGCTAGAATTTCATCTTATGGTCAATCCAATTACAACAGAGACCAGAAATGCGGTTTTTCTACCAAGCACCCTGTACTCAGCTGAAATTTGGAAGTTTTACTATTATAAAACAATATTAAATATTGGAGAATAACCAGCAGTCCCCTCCTAAAGATTCTCTTTCCCTTATTCTTAAGAAACAATTTTATAGTATTTACTGAGAACCAAGCACAGCTCTGTTTTTCCAGGTCTATTAAATCATATAATAGCACATAAGTAAGGTTCTAATATGCACATTTTACAAATAAGAAAATTGAAGCACAGATAAATGAAGTAACTTGTACAAAGTGACACAGATAGAAAAATGCAGAACTGGGATCTGAACCGGGCAGTTTGACTTACCCCCTATACTGTACTGTTTTCTTTCTGCTACACAGTACTTCAAAATATCTTTAGTCTTTTATATGAGGCAATCAAAAAGGATTTATCAATGTAAGGGAGATACTGTCTTCTTATTCAGAACGCAAATCGACAGAAAATATAAGAAAAATACACCTACTAGCTATTAATTCTAGGGAGTCACTTATATTTTGCATTAAACACCAACATGAGTACAAAGAGTAACACAAGACTTGGCACATGAAAAAAAAAAGTATTCAAATGCCCAGCATTTGGTCATTACATCATTTAATGAATATGTGTGTAAACCAAGCATGTCAAACCGCAGCCCACAACAGATACTCATTAATGATTACTCATTTATTTCAGCCCTTTTTATTCTTCCTTTGTATTCAGCATGTCTCTATCGAAATAAAACTACATTTCTATGAAAATTGAAGCTTATGTGTTTTGTTTTGTTTTGTTGTGTTGCGGCCCACATAAACTTAGCCTTGTTTATTTGGCCCATGTTAACCTTTGAATTTGACTGCTTGGTGTAAACCAATAATAATGAGATGACAAATCAAACACATTTACATTCTCTCTCTACTGAAGCCCCACTAAAATAACAATAAGGAGATTCTTTTAAGCCTGGTGAGAATGCAAGAAAAAAAATGACAGTTTAAAGCAAATGGGCAGGTATAAAGTAAATGGGCAGGTGGTATCTGAGAGCCTATTAAAATAAGCTGAATCCTGGGACATTCATAAAGAAAGCCAAAACGGCAACTCTGTTTACCCTCAAAGAGCTCTTCAAAGGCTCAGGACTAAATACAGGATAATTATTTAAAGGCCTTTCCATGCAATAAAGATTCTCAGATCCCCATTCCTGGTCTGCCATAACCCCACCAATTGGTCCCCCTTCACATTAGCAGGATATGAGAAGTTTATACTCCATTGAGGGTAAACACAGTATCTGAATTGGAAAAACTCCGTGATAAAGACTAACTGAAACTTGAGGCAAATATAACCAGTCAGGAGGGTGTACATGAGGAGGTAGAGCTTATGGATGTTCTCACAGCTACCTTAATCTGGAGAACCCTCTCGGGAGAAGCCTACAAGAAGAAGTCTATTGTTATAGTAAACCTTTATGGTTCTAACCTCTCCTTCCTTAACTCCCTTTCCCCTTTTTGAAATGCCCCTGCATCCTGGCATGCAGGCTAGAGTGTGCACATGGCTTGCCATGTCTGCATGCAATGGGTTGCAACCCTCTCTTTTTCCTGAATAAATGCTTCTTGGTGACAAAACATCTAGCCCATATTATTTTTCAGCTGACACCAGACATAGAAACAGAGGAAATAAGTGAATGTCAGTATAATAATGAATATTGAGATCTTTAGCCTTTTTCCCCTCCACTGCCTCCACCCCACCACTTCAACTCTCACTCTAACAACCTCCAAACAGATCTTCCTGCTTCTACTCTTGCCTACCCACAGTCTCACCTCCAAGGCAGCTAGACTTTCTTTTTTAAATTTAATTAAGATCACATGATTCCTCTGCTTAAGATTTCCCAATGGCTGCTTCAGAGTAAACTCTCAACTCTTTGCTATGGTCTTAAGACTCTGTGTGACCTGGCTCCTGCCTTCCTCTCCACCCTAATCTGGAGAACTCACCCCGCTCCTCATCACTATGCTTTAGACATACTGGTCTCTCATTCCTTGAACATGCCAAGTTTATTCCCTTTTAAGGGCTTTTTCAACTATTATTTTCCTTTCCAGAAACATTTTTTGCAAGGTTGCTTCTTCATCCTTCAATTCTGGGTTTATATATCAGCTCCCCAAAAGCAAAGCCTGTCCTGACCATCCTACACAAACTATTTGCACTCTTCACCCTTCACTACTTCTTTCAGAGCGTTTATCAACCTCTGAAGTCATCCTATATATTAAAGCCTAATATGCTAAGTGCCTGGTCATCCGGTAGGCCATTAAACTAATCAAAGCTTAATATGCTAATGATATGCTAAAGTTTCTCAACCACTCGCTATGACATGCACTGACCACTAGGGGGCAGACACTCTAACCAGTAGGTTAGCTTCTGGGGTCTGGCTGATAGACACTGAGCAAAATGGGCCAGACATGCCCTGGAGCCCTGGAGCCCTGGAGCCCTTCCATGATTCCTCCCCTGCTGGCCAATCTCTGCGTCAGTCCCCTGCCCTGATTATGCACCAGTAGAGTCCCTTCACCTGGCCTACGCCCTCTCACAATTCAGTTTGAAGGACACCCCCCCACCTCCAGCTAGTAAAACTGTTGCTGCTTTATCAATTACAGTTTAGCTTTGCAGTTTCCCTCTCTTCTGCACAAGCTGTATTATACCAATGTTAGAATTACCCCACATCTTGGCAGCACCCAAAACAGAATGAATCTCCATTTCCTCAAATCCTCCCCCCCAAATCAACTAATGCAAGCCCAAAGTCATTCTTAATTCTGTTATTAAAATGACCTACCTTTGCCCACCTTGTGTGTTCTCCCTCGTTGCAACGACTAATAAACCCAACTTTCTGATTACAGATGTGCTCCTGGTGGCCTCTTTTTAAAATATACTTTTATTGATTTCAGAGAGGAATGGAAAGGGAGAGAGAGAGAAACATCAGTGATGAGAGTCATTGATCAGCTGCCTCTTGCACGCCCCACACTGGGGATCCAGCCCGCGGCTGAGGCATGTGCTGGGACCTGGAAGGAACCAGCAATCTTTTGGTGGACATGACGACGCCCAGCCGAGTCACACCTTCAGCATTATTCTAACCCTAACCCTCCCCTCGCCTAAACCCTGTGGCTTCTTCGTGTTCCCTTTCTTCCAAACTAATCCGCGTTCTATATCCGCCCCAACCCAATCTGTCACACACATCCAATGAGAGGACAGGGTGGAAATTTCACACCCAATCCGCGGCCATCTCGAAGTCCCGCCCCACCCCACCCCTTTACCTTGACTCGCCTCAGTCCCCCCGCAGAACTAAGCAGGCCCCGCACCTCCACCTGCCCAGTCCAGTCCCTGATCCCGGCAGTCTCCAGGGCCAATCGCTCCCAGAGTCCCGACACGACATTCAGATGCGCCTTCGTCCTGCACCGCTAAGCTCCCTCCAGCTCTGCACGCCCCGCTCCCCCTCCCGCTCCACCACCCCCGCCTCCCCGCCCACTCCCGTCCAGTCTCGTCCAGTCCGGGATCCCGGCCGCCCTTCAGCCAATCCGCATTCTGACTCCATTCCCTCGGGTAGGTAGGTCCTCGCCAAGGTTTCGCCCCCACCTCCAAATCCCGTCCACCGGGCCCTCGGAGCCCAGGCGGGACTCGAGCCCAGGTGGCTGGGTGGTCCCGCGCAGGAGGTAAGTGGGTCGCCAAGGGAGCACCTAGGTTCAGAGTGAAGATTGCGGTCGGGGCCGGCCGAGTCGTGGGAAGCGGGGCCCGGCCGCAGGGCGCTGCGCGCGAGGCAGAGCTGGGAGGGAGGAAGAGCCGGTCTGGATTTCCTTGAAGACTCGGACTCGCCCTTCTGAGCCGGCAGAACTCCCGGAGGCTGCAGATGGTCCACGCTGCATTTAACAGTTTCCTTTGGAGAGGGAATGACACCGAGGTGACTGGCCTTCTAGGGTGGGACCCTTGATCCCCGATCATCGATTGCCCTTGTGTTGTTGGTATTTTGAAAACAGCGTGGCAAGAGTAACACCGACTCGTAATTTATCCATGACCGGGTGTTTTTTTGTTGTTGGTTTTTTGTTTTTTTTTTGAAGAAAACAAACGCAGTTAACCTTCCATATAAGTGAACCTAAAGTTTGTAGTTAAAAGAGACAGTCCAATCTGTTGCTTTTGCAATCCGAGCAGTTCAAGAAAGGGGAGCCCCACACCCAGTACGGAAATCATTGCTCCACCTCCGGACCGCTGGGCTCTCCCCAGGCAAGAATTGGGGCTGCTTGCTCAGGCCCACCCCAGGCACCACTGGTGCAGATCAATCATTAGAAAGTTTTATCTCACCTTGTGCTAAAATTTAATTCCTGCTACTTCACACGAGTCAGCTATACTTCTTCCCCCTGGACAAATATATAATTACACGAACCCCATTTTCACAGAACAGCGTTTCAGCAATTCACGGTCACATCTCCTTAAGTATTGTGCCACCTAAATATAGCTAATTTTTTTCCACTCATGCTCCAATGTCATGACTTTGAGGCTTGTTGTTTCCACTGTACTAAACCAGTCATTACCTCGTTCACCTCCTAGATGCCCTCCTTCTGTGTCACTGCACCTTATAAACGTTCTGGACGTAGACTGACAGGTAGGGCATGAAGTGCAGATGATCTTTCCTTTGCTCAGACTCCTACTAGTAATACTAGCCCTTTTGCAGCCTCTCACATTTAAATCTTCCTTTCGCTTTCAATTGGAGTTTGTCAAATGAACTAAATCTCTTCCTACCTCTCTCCCCCCTTGATAGAGTGGTTCTAAGTGATCATTTGGATCTAACTTCAGAGCTTCAGTCTTCACAATTCATTTTGACTACCTTGCTTACGTTTTAGCTCTGGATTGTACCCCCAACAATTCACCAGCCTTCTCAGCTTCAGATCACCCTCAGATCTGCCATGCGTACTTTCTGTATCCTCATTGTAAAAAGTCTACTCCAGTGATAATAGTTTAATTTTCTATTGCTCATGCCTATGAATATGCCATAATCAGGTTTCCTAGATCACCCAATTCAGTTTCCTGTTTTGTTGTTGTTATTGTTTTCCCCACAGAACATTGTTCTAAAGGAGAAACTAGAAAAATAGAGTGAAAGTATTTAGAATTAAAAGCCATATGGTTTTTTTCTCTCACTTTTCAATGATATCCAATTTTGTTTGTTTGTTTGTTTACCTTATTGCTGAATATATATTTAAAATATTAATTACATTAGAAAAGTGCCGCTTAAAATGTGGTTATTTTAAATGCAGGAAAAAAATAGCTGTAGAGGTTTTGAATCAGTACCTGTCATCTGCTTAGGTTTCTCTGGAAGCATTTTTTATCTATTGCCCATTGCCCTCACAATTACTTCCACAATGAGATAATCTAGTGAGAAGAAAAGAGAGCCCAGGTCTGAATATTGAGGAGTTCTATCATTAATGACAGGTAGGGAGAGGGAGGAAAAAAATGAGGGGTTGTCATATATCAAAAGCTAAGGGAACATGGTGTTTCCAGGAGGAGACCCAGCTTGAGCAGCAGTATCTAAAGCTATAGAGAGCTCAAGGAAAGTGAGACTTGCAGAATGTTCTCTAGATTTCACAATATGGAGGTCAAAACTGACCTGAGCAAGAGCTGTCTCTATGGTGTAAAGGGTACAAAAGGCACACATATCCTCCTACTAAGGAGTATAGATTGAGGAAAGGGGACGACTGATAAAATATCTTTTTTTTAAGTTTTGCCTTTGAGATCACTCTTCTTGCCTCTGCTGTTTTTCATTTGTCATTAGCTCCAAATAATCATTATGCTTAGTGCTATATTTTGGGCTGGTATATTCTGCCATTCTTCATCTATAAAATATAATAGAAATGCTGGAGAAAGTTCAAGTTCAATTTGAGATTAATAACCATGGTCTTGTGGTGAAACCAATCCTATCCTGTGTGACTTTCAGCAGTCCATAGCTTCATGGGCCATAGGAAAAACAGACACTGCAGTTGAGTTCATCCAGAGCTAGTATTTTACAAACAGGGGGTAGGACATTGTCAAGAACATCACTGAAATGATGGAACTGGCATCTAAATTGGGGGGGGGGGGCAGAGGGGGAGGGAAGGAAGGTAAAGACTGATTGGGCAAGGGAAAGGCAGCATCCTAGAGATCTTGATAATATTGAAGAAGAAGAATAGTTGGGATAATTAAGAAAATTAAAAGGACAGGTGGTTTATATCAAAGAGCAGAATTCTTCAATTATTTTGGGACTAGAGGCCCCATGCATGACATTTGTGCAAGGGTAGGCCTTCCTTCCTCCCGCTGCTGGCACCTGGGACCAGAGCTTCCCTCACAGCCCCCGGCTTCATCCAGAATGTCATCCGGGAAAAGGGCGGTCTAATTAGCATATTACACTTTTATTATTATGGATTAGACCTGGTTGAGATAATAGCAAAATGCAGGGGGTGACTGTAGGAGAGACTAACTAAGGTGAAATGAAGTAGAAGAGAAATGAACATGGGAATATCAGTTGTTGGATGGGTCACCTTTGACGATATTAAAATTACCTGAGTAATCTTAGGCCTTAGAGTTGAGAAGAAAACTGTATGTTTAGTGTTATGTTCTTGAATGAATCACTGGGAATTAACAGCAAGTCAGGAGATAACATCCGTAAGGCACATGAGGGGAGTAACTGTCTAATAGTGATAAAATGAACCAAAAAAAAAAAAAAGAGGTAGGTGGAGCATATAAGAACAAAAGCCAACACTGAGGAATATAGAAGTGGTACCATTGGGGGGAAACAAGATTTGAGTTAAAGCAAGGAGGTGCAGGGAACACTCTGAGAACACAAAGATGTAGTGGAATTGAATGATTATGACACAGCTATTCCAAAAGATACAGGGAAAGGTTTGGCAAATGGAAGAGAAATGAAGATCTGGGTCATTTGTCAGGGCAGTTCATTTCATTGTAGAGGTAATGTGCTGTCAAAGACAGACCAAGGAGAAGGTGTGGGATTTAGGCCTTGGGATTTCCAGATGAAACAAATGGATTTAGTGTCAACTCCCTTAGGAGAATAGGTACTGAGGCCTGGTGACCAGAAGGCATGGCTCACCCAACCTGGGGTGAAGTTTCCTAAGAGATAGAGTGTAAGCTCATGCATGGCCAGAGAATGACTTCAGTGCCTTGTGAGAGTATCTTCAAACCCACGATTCATTTATTCATCTATTTTGAAATATGGGGATACTGAGGCTCAACAAGAGTCAGTGACTTGCCTGAAGATAGAAAGCTCTTTTTATAAAAATATCAAGAATAAGGATTAGAATCCAGATATCCCAATTCCTAGTCCTGTTTCCCCCAGTTTATCTCAAGAAGGTGGAAGAGGTTCCTTTCATTTGTCTACTTGCAAGAAAGCATTTTGCTTAACACCAAAGAAATTAGGCTGCATTTAAATAGATGTTTATTTGCTAAAAAAAAAAAAAAATGTTCTAATCAAGTAACTCCATGATAATGAACGAAGATTGCTCAGGTTAGTTTCTTTTATTTGGTAATTTTCCTTAAAACTATTCCTACTGCCTTACTCAGTTAATGTTTTACTCCTGAACCAAACAATTAATGACACAAGAATAGGCATGTCTTGATTTAAGAAAACCTGGCCCTGGACTTGGAAGATATAAAACATAAGGAATAATTTGTTGCTTTATGAAAGGAATCAATATTTTAAACAGAATTATAAATAATCCACTTAAATTATTAATTTATTATGCAATTTATGTATTCATTCGGTCATTTAATACTTTTATTTATCAAATATCTACTCTATGTCAGCGAATATAGTGGTGAATTAAATATACCTACTCATAGAGTTTATGTTTTAAATTTGTGATTGAGTGGCCAGCCACACAAACAAAGTGCTTTGCTGAGAATGAAAATAGGTTCATGTGATATAGAGTGGCTAAAAGGCTGTCATTTAAGCTGAGATTTTAATCACATACTCAGGATTTTTTATATCACTTTTTAAGAAACATCAAATGATATATCATTTTTTATTTAGAAAGCATTCTGTAGCTTAACATTTGGTAACAAAGGGATTCATAGCTACCTTCAGTGGACCCTTTGAGTTTTAAGAATCTATCTCTTTTTAAAAGTTTAATCAGAGATAGAGGAAATGCCATCCCTAATACAAAATTTGCAGGGCAAAATCTCATCAGAAGTCTCTGTTTGCTTGAGTGTGGCAGTATAACAACAGAACTTCATATTGCTTTGTTCTCCCTACACATAATGAATAATGATTTTCTTACAGGTAGAGAAGTAACTCAGAATGCATGCCACTTATGTAACTAGAACCTATTGAAATGACTTCCTAGTTATAGAATTGTTGAGGGAGGTACCAACAGCTAAGAAAATAACTGAAGACTCATTCATATATTTATATTTACCAGGAACAGATGTAATTCTTTTCAAGCAGCTTTCTATATAACTTTCTAAAGTTTTTAAAAACTGTACTATTACAGATTGTGCTTTCTCTAGTTACTGTTATCTAGGCAATTCTGAATAGATTTTAGACTGAGAAATTCTGTATTTTAACTACTAGTAATGGAACTTTTACTTAATGCTATCCACTAAGTTAGAGCCTTATTTTTTGAATTCACAATATCCTTACAGGTGTCTAGATTAAAATAAAATAGGCATCTATCTGCAATAATAAAAGAGAAAGATGCAAATTGACCATACCTCCGCAATGCACATCAACCAATCAGGAGCAAGAATGTAAATTAACCCAACAAAGATGACAGCTTAATTTGCATATGTTGGCGCCCCACGGCTGCAGTGGCACTGAGTCCAGAGGAGCAGACACAAGCCCGCAGGGTGGCCCAGCACTCAGCACCCCAAACCCCATGACCAAGGAGGCGCTAGGACCGCTGGGACCAGAGGAGCGGAGACACAAGCTTGCAAAGGGGCCTGGCACCTAGCAGCCCCAAGCCCTACAGCTGAGGAGATGCTGAGACCACTGGGGCTGGAAGAGCAGAGATACAAGCCCACAGAGGTGCGCAGCACCCAGCAGCCACAAGCCCCATAGCCACAGTGGCACTGGGGCTGAAGGAGCAGAGACACAAGCCCGCAGGGGGCCCGGCACCCAGCAGCCACAAGCCCCACAGCTGTAGAGGTGCTGGGACTGGAAGAGCAGAGACACAAGCCCACAGGGGCAGCCTGGCACCCAGCAGCCCCAAGATGGCTGCTGCAGCCATAGTGAGACACAAACCTACAGGAAACCTGTGGAAAGGTGGAAAGGGAGATAAACTGTCTTAACTTTATCTCCCTTTCCACAAGGTGAGAAAACTGCCCCTGGTTTATTTAGTGACATGGCCCACACCTTTCTACAAGCACAGGGTATGTTATGACCACTCCCAGGAAGGTTTAGTCAGAATACTGTCTCCAGGGAATAACGCTACTGTAGCAAATCATCTAAGAGAGGAAACAAGCTTTTGTTGGGTTTATTCTGAAGGTCAGAGAACAGGCCACCCCAAGATATGCCATGTTGTTATATTGATGATCTTGAGCTGCAGATGCTTGAAAAACAGCAAATACAAGGAGAGGCTTTCACTGAAGTCTCTGGTCACCTCATGCAGCCTGCTGTTCAGTCATTTGGTCTACCTAAAATCAGACCCCCCAAAGGAACTTAAATGTCATAGATCCCCTGAATGAGAAAAGTGTCATCAGCCAGCGAAGACTGACTCCTGTCACAGGATAGGAGACTAGAAGTTGACATCACATCCAAACCTTGTTACAAACTATTTCCCCCAACCCCCATTCATCTTTCCTAGAAATCATTTCCTTTAAAAGGCCTACATCTCCCATTCCCTTTCCCTAGAAAGAAGGTATTTAAATCTGGATTCTGAGCCACCTTGGGGAGTTATTCATTTTTCCCTGGGATCTCCCACATATATACAAGGTACACATGTTAATGAACTTTTGTTTTGGTAATCTGTCTTTCATTAGGGCCTCCACTAAGAACTCAGAAAGGTAGAGGAAAACTATTTTTCTTCCTCCATAATTCTTTCAGGAAATCAAGGCCCCAGCTGAACAGTGAGGTTGGCTCAAGTTCCAAGCAGTCCTGGCTGAGAGGGAAGCTTCTAGGGGGAAATCAGTAATATTGGCATCAAAGTAGGACAAAGGGCACATGCATGGTTACTGGTGGGAGTTTAAAGTGATTCAACATTTTTGGAGGATGATTTGGGAAAATTAATAGAAATGTTCAAGGTACATCCAAGAGTCTTCTTCTAGGAATCTCATCTGCTGAGATAAACACGAGTGCATAAGCCCTGGTCAGAACCCAGGACGCTACTGCAGGGTCCCCTTCCACAACAGGAAAACCTGCTAACAACCTGCATTTTTAGGACAAGGTGGCATCCATATATATAAAAATCCAGGGGCCATCACGACTGAAACAACCAGACAGATGACCGAACAGGCTACATGAAGCGACCAGGCCAGCCGGAGGGTTAGTGAGGGATGACCAAATGACTGAACAGCAGGCTTTGTGGGGCGATCAGGCCAGCAGAGGGGGGAGCAGTTAGAGCAACCATGCTGGCAGGGGGTTTGTGGGGGACGACTAAATGACTGAACAAGCCAGCTGCATGAGGTGACCAGGCTGGCAGAGGGGGCAGTGAGGGGTGACCCAATGACCAAAGAGCAGGCTGCATGTGACAACCAGGCTGGCAAGGGTCAGTTAGGGGCAACCAGGCCAGCGGGGGGTGGGGGGGGTCGCGCAGATGGGGGCAACCAGGCTGGCAGAGGTGTTATTAGGGAATGACCAAACGACTGAACAACAGGCTACATGGGGCAACCAGGGCAGCAGGAGGGGCAGTGAGATATGACCAAATGACTGAACAGCAGGCTATGTAGGACAACCAGGCTGGCAGGGAGACAGTTAGGGATAACCAAACAGCAGGCTGTGTGGGGTGACCAGGCCACAGGGGGGGCAGTGAGAGGCGACCAAGCCAGCAGGCACTGGCAGTTAGGGGCTATCAGGCTGGCAGAGGGGCAGTTAGGGGCAATCAGGCAGGCAGGCAGGTGAACAGTTAGGAGCCAGCAGTCCAGGATTGTGAAAGAGATGTCCAACTGCCGGTTTAGGCCTGCTTACAGGAATTGGGCCTAAACTGGCAGTTGGAGATCCCCCGAGGGTTCCTAGACTGGGCTGAGGAGACCCTCCCCCTCCTCTGCACACAAATTTTGTACACTGGTGCAGGCTGGGCTGAAGAGACCCTCTCCCTCCTCCATGCATGAATTTCATGCACTGGGCCTCTAGTCCATACTAATAAAAGGGTAATATGTTAATTAGACTGAACATCATCTGGACAACCTTGTGGATGTCCATGGTGGCGGGGCTGAGGCAGAGGCAGGTAGAGGTGATCAGGCAGGTAGGGGAGAGCAGTTAGGAGGATCAGGCAGCGATGGGAGAACAGAGGGATCAGACCATCAGGGAAGAGCAGTTGGGATCAGTCCGGCAGGCAGGTAAGCGGTTAGGAGCCAGCAGTGCCATTGGGATCCCAGATTGGAGAGGGTGCAGGCTAGGCTGAGAAATCCCTGTCACACCATGCACAAATTTCGTGTACTGGGCCTCTAGTAAATTTATAAAAGAGAGTTTTATTAGAAATGATTGTAGTGATAAGAGATTTATCATAGAGAAGAAAAAACTATCAAAACATTTTTTATATATTTGATATGAGCTACGGTCTATCAGCTAGCTATAACTATCTGATAGCAATGCAAGTATCATATATTCACTCCCTTTAAAACTTTCTTTCATCTTGTAGGATGTTTTTGGCTCAGAGGAAACTCTGCTCCCTTGGCAGTAAAGCTAAATTCCTGAAGATGATTTACTCTTCCAAAATCTCCAGACTCTCCACTTCTGCTGTAGGTATTGCTTACAGATAAATTATTGTACATATTCCATGATGTCAAAAAAGTACAAATTTTCAGATTTTTTTTGGAAACTGACATTTGCTGAGCTATTTACTGCTTGCCCCTCTATGTATCAGGCATAGTATTAGGCCTTGTGGATTCATGATCTCATTTTATCTTTAAAGAACTCCAAGTTATGAATTGTTACACTCCTATCTTACAAATGAAAAAGTAGAGGCTTAGAGAGTTTAGTAACTTGTTGAAGGTTACACAGATTGTAAGTGTCATAACCAAGATACCATACTCACCCTTGTCTAGCTCTCAAAGTCTAAAGAAGGGCTCTGTATATTCAAGAAAGGATATTATAGTGACTATAAGTACAGGCCTTGTGACTTCAAGATTACAGAGAGTATGGCAGATTGAGGAACAGGTTATATGACATCATGGAAAAGCAAATAGATCTTTTTGTTACTACCATGACTGTCATAACCGAGGGTAGATATCTGAGGTAGTTTCTTCAACAAGTCAATAGCACGAGAAAAAGGAGTGTTTTGGAAGGACTGCTATGAGATGAAAAGAGGCTTAACAACCACAATCACCAAAACAATGTGTTGACCTTGTTTAGGGACTCAAT
>JAAGEH010001958.1:0-11871 GCA_011751065.1 Lasiurus cinereus
GTGATGGGGACATAGGTGTAGTGAGAATGCAGGGTGTCCACTGAGCTCACTCTCACTCTCCCTGCTATCTGTCCTTGGGATGCCAGGGCTTGCACACTGAGGAAGTCCCTGCCCTCAGGTAAGCCGAGCCACAGCCACCGGCTTATCAGGGGCCAGTTGGGCTCCCTGTGAGTTCGCACAGGAGCTGGTCTGTGAGGCTGCCCAGGGAGACCACGCTCCCACCTGGCTTCCATGCAGCACTGTTGGGCAGCCCAGGGGCCCACGCTGTGCCCTGGTCCATGGCATCAGCCTCACTCACCGCAACTATGTGTGGGGAATCGGGCACCTTGATTCAGGTGGAGTGGGGGCAGGGGCCCCAGGACCCAGTGCTCTCAAGTCAACTGGGATCTGCTCTCCATGCCAGATGCTCATGTTTCAATCACCGATCAGGCCTAAGGACTGCACCTGTACACAAGTTTTTTCATGCACCAGCCTCTAGTGTTGAATAAGAGTGGTAAAAGTGGACATCCCTTTCTTATTCCCAATCTTAAGGAAAAAGCTTTTAGTTTTTGCCCAGTAAATATGATGTTGGCTGTGGGTTTGTCATATATGGCCTTTAGTATGATGAAGTATAGTCCCTCCATTTCCACGTTGATGAGCGCTTCTGAGCCTTGGGCAGCCCTGGTGGCTGGGAAGCTGCCACCCGAGTCTTCCTGTGCCTCTGGCCTACCCTTAAGCTGAGGAGACTGGGGGACTCCAGAGGCAGGTGCATGGAGCACTTGGGCCCACCTGTTGGCGGGCCTGGCCTTGCTGCATGCCTGCAGCCCCAGTGGGGCTGAAGGAACTGGGCACCGCCATCTTTGAGGGTGTGACAGTCAATTAGCATATTCCCTCCTTATTGGCTGTGCCTGTTGCAACAGTGTGAGGGTCAATTAGCATATTCCCGCTTTATTAGATAGGATGTGTGCTGGATCTTATCAAAAGCTTTCTTAGCATTGATTGATATAATCATTTGATTTTTTAATATATATTTTTTGCTTTTTTTTACAGAGAGGAAGGGAGAGGGATAGAGTCAGAAATATCGATGAGAGGAATATTAATCAACTGCCTCCTGCACACTCCCTACTGGGGATGTGCCCAAAACCGAGGTATATACCCTTGACCGGAATTGAACCTGGGACCCTTCAGTCTGCAGGCTGACGCTCTATCCACTGAGCTAAACCAGTTAGGTCAATCATGTGATTTTTATCATTTATTTATTTATGTGATATGTGACATTTTTTGATTTTTGAATATTGTACCCACCTTACATCCCAGGAATAAATACCACTATATCATGGTGTATGATCTTTTCAATATATTGCTGGATCTGGTTTGCTAATATTTTGTTGAGAATTTTAGCATCTATGTTCATCAGGAATGTTGGCCTACAATTGTATTGCATTATTGCGTCTTTATCTAGTTTTGGAATTAGGATAATTCTGGCCTCGTAAAATGAGCTTCGGAGTCTTCCCTCCTCTTGAATTTTTTGGAATGTTTGGTAAAAATCTCCTGTGAAGCATTTGATCCAGGACTTTTGTTTGTTAAGAAGTTGTTCTTTTTTTTATTACAGCATCAATTTTATTAGTTATAATCAGTTTGTTCAGACTTTCTGACTCTTTCTGATTTAGTTTTTCAAGCTTGTATGTTTCTAGGAATTTATCCATTTCACCCAGGTTTCCAGTTTGTTGGCATATAGTAGTTTATAGTGTTTTCTTACAATCATTTGTATTTTTGTGGTGTCAGTTATTTCTCCTCTTTCATTTCTAATTTTATTTGTTCAGGTCCTCTCTTAATTTCTCTTGATGAGTCTGGTTAAAGGTTTGTGAGTTTTGTTTATCTTTTCAAAGAACCAGTCTTGGTTTCATTGATCTTTTGTATTGTTTTTTGAGTTTTTTTTTTTACTCCATTTTATTTATTTCTGCTGTGATCTTTATTATTACCTTTCTTCTACTCACTTTGGGCTTTGTTGTTCATTTATAGTTCCCTTACATGTAAAGTTAAATTGTTTATTTCAGATTTTGCTTGCTTCTTTGAGGTAGGCCTGTAATGCTGAGTTTTTCTCTTAGAACTTCTTTCACTGTGTCCCATAGATTTTGGGTTGTGTTCTCTTTTTCATTTGTTTCAGGATATCTTTTTATTTCTTCCTTGATATTATTGTTTAGTAACATTATTTAGCCTCCATGTGTTTGTGTGTTTCGTAGTTTTTTTCCTTGTGATTGAATTCTAGTTGCATATCATAATGGTCAGAGAAGATGCTTGATATTATTTCAGTCTTCTTAAATATATTGAGACTTACTTTGTGTCCCAACATGTGGTCCATCTTTGAAAATGTTCTATGTGCACTTGAAAAAAATGTACATTCTGCTTCTTTAGGGTGAAATGCTCTGAAGATATCAATTAATTCCATCTTGTCTAGTGTATCATTTCAGGCTGCTGTTTCCTAATTGATTTTCTTTCTGGAAAATCTATTCATTAGTGCCAATGGGGTGTTAAAATTCCCTACTATGACTTTATTATTGTCAATCTCCTCCTTTATGTCCATCAAGATTTGCTTTATATATTTAGGTGCTCCTATGTTGGGTGCATAAATATTTGCAGAGGTTATATCCTCTTGTTGGATTGATCCCTTGAACATTAAATAGTGTTCTCTCTTGCTCTTACTATAGCCTTTGTTTCAAAGGCTAGTTTTTCATATCAAAGTATTGCTTTTTTTTTTTTTTTGAGAATCCAAGATGGCGGCATAGGTAAACACCTACACTGCTGCCTTGCACAACAATTTCAAAACTACAACTAAAAGACAGAACGGACATCATCCAGAACTACAGGAAAGCTGGCTGAGTGGAAATTCTACAACTAGAAGGAAAGAGAGGGGCTCACAGAAACGCAGAGGAGCTGCAAAAAGCTGAGGTACGGAGACGCGCGCGCTGAGAGAGTGGGTGCCTGAGTACCTGGCTGGCTTTCTCTGGTGGGAGGGAAACGGAGACTCCCAACGGCATTGAACCCCTAATCTTACGACACTAAACCCCAGATCCAGCCGAAACTCATACGGTGTGAGTTTGGACTGTGAAAAGGGAGAGGTGCACAGAAATTTAGGGGAGTCGCAAAAGATCGGAGGTCTGGTCGCGCACGGCGCTGCATGAAGGACAGATTGCTGATTGTGCCGCTGGCTTTTGCCAGTGGGCAGGAGACAGACCCTCCCAACTGTGCCACTTCTGAATCCACTGGGCCCCTGTTTTGGGCGAAACCCTGGAGACCTAGACTCGTGTGGTCCTGGCACGCAGGGGAGCTGGAAAGGCAGCGGTCTAGAAGCACTGCGGGCGTGCGCACAAGGACCGTTCCAGCCATAACCCAGTCACGTGAGACTCAGGGGCCGTGGAGGGCGGAGCCGACTGGAAGGCAAGGCGGTCCCTTAAGCCCTGAGACTCCACCCCTCCCAAGCTCAACAGAGGCTTCTGTGGCTTTGCAAGTCTGGTTTCACAAGGCTGAATTCAACACAGAAGTTTCCCCGACATAGTGAAAATGCCGAGACAAGGGAAGGGATCACAAACAAAAGAAATGGAGGAAAAAAAACGACTGGATATAGAGTTCAAAACCACGCTTATAAAGTTTTTCAAAAATATGCTAGAAAAGATGGATAAATTTAGCGAGAGCCAAGAGGAGATGAAAAAGGACCAACTTGAGATACAAAAGAGCCAACTAGAGATGGAAAAGGTCCTACTAAAGATGATAAAGGACCAAATAGAAATTAAACATACACTGACTGAAATAAAAAATATTATACAGAGTCCTAACAGCAGACTAGAGAAAGGCAAGAATCAAGTAAAAAAATTGAAATATAAAGAAGCAGACAACATTCAACTGGAAAAGCAAGAAGAGAAAAGAATCCAAAAATGTGAACATAATGTAAGGAGCCTCTGGGACAGTTTCAAGCGTACCAACATCAGAATTTTGGGGGTGCCAGAAGAAGAGAGAGAGCAAGATACTGAAAACCTATTTAAAGAAATAATGACTGAAAACTTCCCACATCTGGTAAAAGAAATAGACTTACAAGTCCAGGAAGCACACAGAACCCCATATAAAAGGAATCCAAAGAGGACCACACCAAGACACATCATAATTAAAATACCAAGAGCAAAAGACAAAGAGAGAATATTAAAAGCAGCAAGAGAAAAACACTTCATTACCTACAAGGGAGCACCCATACGACTGTCAGCTGATTTCTCAACAGAAACGATGCAGGCCAGACGGGAGTGGCAAGAAATATTCAACGTGATGAATAGCAAGAACCTACAACCAAGAATAATCTATCCAGCAAAGCTAACATTCAGAATTGAAGGGCAGATAAAGAGCTTCACAGATAAGAAAAAGCTAAAGGAGTTCATCAACTCCAAACCAGTACTATATGAAATGCTGAAAGGTACTCTTTTAGAAGAGGAAGAAGAAAAAGGTAAAAGACAAAAAATTATTAACAACAAATACATATCTATCAACAAGTGAATCTAAAAATTAAGTGAATTAAAAATTTGATCAACAGAATAAACTGGTGAATATAATAGAATCAGGAGCACAGAAAGGGAGTGGACTGATAATTCTCAGGGGGGAAGGGGTGAGGGGTGTACAGGGAGAGACTGGACAAAAATCATACACCTATGGATGAGATCAATGGGAGGGAGGTAAGGGCAGAGGGAGGGGTGGGAGCTGGGTGGAGGGGTGCTATGGAGGGGAAAAAAGAGAAACAAATGTAATAATCTGAATAATAAAGATTTAATTTAAAAAAATGAATGAATGAGGAACTGGCCATAATTCAGTATAGAGGAGGTAGAAAGAGAATGTGTATAAGAAGAAAAGTAAAAAACAAAATATAAAAAATCCAAAAATATATGTATTAAAATATGTATATAAAAGAAAATTTATGTATATGTATATATAATTTTCCCCTTCTTTAATCTATCTATCTATGTATTCATTTACTATTGGAATAGCAGAATAGAGAGTAGAAAGGCCTGAGATAGTGATTGGAATTAGTTAAGCTATTAGTAGAAGAAGAGGATAAGCAAAGAGAGGAAAACCAGAAGCAAAAGCAAAAGCAAAAAGAACATGACAGGGATATCCACTTTCACCACTCCTGTTTGATATAGTACTGGAAGTGCTAGCCATAGTAATAAGACAAGAAGAAGAAATAAAAGGCATCCAAATTAGAAAAGAAGATGTAAAACTGTCCTTATTCACAAATGACATGATACTTTACATATAAAACCCCAAAGACTCCATCAAAAAACTATTAGACCTAATAAATGAATTGGCTATGTAACAGGTGGTTTGGAGATGGGTGCAGGGTCCTGGATTAAGACCTTGGGCCTCTGCCCTAGGCAGAACCACCAGATGGGCCAGCACCACCTTCAGCTCCCTTCCTGCACCAGTGGGCGGGGTCCCTTCTCCCTCATTCCTGACCCCTCCCCAAGGATGCTCGCTGGGACCCTTCCCTCTGTATCCCGTCCACTCTGGCCATCCTGGTTGAGCTGAGGGAGAAGTGGCTCTGGCCTGCCCTCTCTCCCCAGCAGAGAGGTGGGCACTCAGGTGTCCCTTCCTGGGGGAGAGGCCTTTCAGGGGCGTCGGTATTGGTGGGGAGGCCAGCCTGCGTGCTCCTGATCATGGCCCCAGATTCCCTGAGTCAGCTCCGAGAGGAGGGGACGGGATGAAGTTCTGTCAATCAAAGGTCAACCCACTGATGGCCCCACCTGGCAGAGCTGCTGCAGTCAGCAGTGACCCTTAACCCCTTAGCTCCCTGAGCCTCTTGCCAGGGCCCTGGTCATGCTGTGGAAGGCTCCACCCTCGTCCTCCTCCCCTGCTCTGGGCCAGGCCCCTCCTCTGTCACCTGGGCAGTGAGTGCTCACCCTCCTGCCACCCACCTCCCAGGACAAAGGGGGAACGGGGAGTCTGCGTGCAGGATACAAAATTAACACCCAAAAATCTGTGGCCTTTTTATACACAAATAATGAACTCACAGAAAGAGAAACAAACAAGCAAACAAAAATCCCATTTGCCATTGCACACACACAAAAATTAAGATACTTAGGAATAAACTTAACTAAGGACATAAAAGACCTGTACTCAAAAAACTACAGGACATTGAAAAAGGAGATAGAGGAAGACATAAACAAATGATGAACATACCATGTTCATGGATTGATAGAATCAACATCATTAAAATGTCCATACTACCCAAAGCAATCTATAGATTCAATGCACTCCCAATTAAAATATCAACAGTGGGGACCTGTCCTGCATGGAAAACACAGTCCTGGCCTCAGCCCAGATAGAGAACTCAGCTGCAGTGCAAAAGGTCATGGCCCACTATGACTGACAGCTGGGTAGCATAAATACTCACATAAAGCTAACAATCTCTGCCATGAACTTCACCTCCAAGGAGAAAGGGACTTCAGTGGAAAGACAGGATCAGCAGGAAGGATGTGGTCCTGCTGAGGTGCCTATAAGTTTTACAGAGACCACAGACTGGTTTTTGAGAAGCCTTTCCAAAAATCCTAAGGTCAAGCTAATCTTTTCTTAGAAATCTTTCTGCTTCCTATTTTCACATTGAAAAAAGGTGAAATGACTTTTATAAAGAGAATATGAAAGCATTATCGAATCATTGCTCAGCTTTACTTAAGGATATCTTCCATTCTTATGAAGAAGATATAAAGAAGGGGGTTTATTCTAAACCAGGAGAGTATCATCCCTGAATGCAGACTATGCACGAGCTGAAGAATAAGTATCTTCAGGAACCCAGGAAGGGAATACAGGTAATCAGCATTTATCTGTCTCTCTGTTGTTCCTCTCAGCCCCACTCTTCTTACTCCCAGTTTCCCTCCACCTACTTTCCTTGGATCTGCTTTCTCCATGATGGCTTCATTCCTCACCCCAAAAAGGACCACAGCACCAACAGCTCCAAAAGGAGAGCCTTCACTCAGAGAACAGAGACTCTCAATCTATATTTATAGCAATCTCTTACAAAGGATTTTGATTCATTGGGTGCCAGGCTTGGCCAACTTGGAGCATGTGCCCACTCTGTGAAAGGGACATCTTGACCAGCACAAGGCCAGGGCCAAATAAAGCAATTCCTATAGGAAAACATGGTGAGCAAGTAGAAATATTTCCAGTGATTTCCTATCACTAATGCGATTTTCTCTGGGTCCTAGAGTGAAGAAGTTTTTCAGACATACCTGAGGTCCAAGGAGTCTATGATTGATGCAGTTTTACAGACAGACCAGACTCTTACAAAAAGGGAAAAGATGATGGAAGATGAGGAGCAAGTCAAGAGACTAGATAGCCTCAACAGCTCTTAATAGTTTAAATAATTTGGCTTGGAGAACCCAGGGTCCTTAAACAAGAGCCAGATGAGCAAAGATTCCTATTACTAGCCAAGTCAGTCTCAATGGGGCAAATGCAGTCAGTAGCAACAATGACAGGTAATTTTATAAAGAAGAAAAAGCAAGATGGTCACCCACATGAATTTGTCTTCTTCCTTTCCTCCTGGCAGTGCAACATGTGAAAGCTGAATCTGCAGAGGCTGCAGCAAAGATGCTGGAGGAAATGCAAAAAAAGCATCAGCAGATGATGGAGGAGAAAGAAAAGAGTTATCAGGAACATGTGAAACAACTGACTGAGAAGATGGAGCAGGAGAGGGCTCAATTAATGGCAGAGCAAGAGAGGGCTATGGCTCTAAAACTTCAGGTATTTAATGGCATCATCTTTTTTAATATATAAATATTTATTGCTCAGATTATTACATTTGTTCCTCCTTTTTTCTCCCCACAGCTCCCCTCTACCCCGCTCCCACCCCACCCTCTGCCCTTACCTCCCTCGCATTGTCTTCATCCACAGGTGTATGATTTTTATTCAGTCTCTCCCTGAACCCCCTGACCTCTTTCCCCTGAGAATTGTCAGTCTACTCCCTTTCTATGACCCTGATTCTATTATATTCACTAGTTTATTTTGTTCATCAGATTTTTAATTCACTTGTTGATAGATATGTATATGATTTTTATCTTTACCATTTTCTTTTTCTTCCTCTTCTTAAAGAGTACCTTTCATATAATACTGGTTTGGTGTTGATGAACTCCTTTAGCTTTTTCTTATCTGTGAAGCTCTTTATCTGACCTTCAATTCTGAATGATAGCTTTGCTGGATAGAGGTTCTTGGTATTCATCACTTTGAATATTTCTTGCCACTTCTTTCTGGCCTGCATAGTTTATGTTGTGAAATCAGCTGACAGTCCAATGGGTGCTCCTATGTAGGTAATTAACTGTTTTTCTCTTGCTGCTTTTAATATTCTCTCTCTGTCTTTTTTGCTGTTGGTATTTTAATTATGATGTGTCTTGGTGTGGTCCTCTTTGGATTCCTTTTGTATGAGGTTCTTTGTACTTCCTGAACTTGTAAATCTATTTCTTTCACCAGGTGGGGGAAGTTTTTAGTCATCATTTCTTCAAATAGGTTTTCAGTATCTTGCTCTCTGTCTTCTTCTGTCATCCCCATAATTTGAATGTTAGTATGCTTGAAGTTGTCCCAGAGGCTCCTTACAATATCTTCACATTTTTGGATTATTTTTTCTTTATGCTTTTCTGCTTCTTTGTTCAAATCTTTGACTTGATTCTTGCATTCCTCTAGTCTGGTCTTACGTCTCTGTATAATATTTTTTATTTTAGTCAGTGTATGTTTAATTTCTAGTTGGTCCTTTTTCATATCCTTGAGGGTCTCACTAAATTTATCTATCTTTTCTAGGAAATTCTTGAAAAACCTTATAAGTGTGGTTTTGAACTCTATATACAGTCGTTTGTTCTCCTCCATTTCTTTTGTTTGTGATCTGTGCTTTTGTCTCCGCATTTCACTGCTTCCCTGAATTGGTAGAGTAGCTTTGTGTACTAGCTTTCCTATGTGGTCCAGTAGTTCTGCCTCCCCAGTTACCTGAGGTGGGCTCTCTTGGTTCACCCCTTATGTGGACTGTGTGTACAGCCTTGTTGTTGTTACATCTTGATTGTTGTTGGTATCACTGGGGGGACTTGCCCTCCAAGCCAATTGGTTGTGAGGATCAGCTGTGTCAACACCGGGAGAACTTCTGTGCTAGACTCAGCCTTAAGACTTGCACGATAGCAAAAGCCTCTGTGCTAGGCTTGGATGGGGTGGAGTCTCAGGGCTTAACAGAAAGCCTTGGCTTCTCATCAGTCCCTGGTCTCAGTGTCCCTTTGTAATTGCTGCAGCCCTCTCTGTGCACAGGCATGCACCTCCAGATCTCTGTCTTTCCGGCTCCCCTGAGTTTCCATGCACTCTAGGTACGTGTATGAGTCTGGGTCCCCAGGGTCTCACCCAAAACTGGGGTTCAGGGCAATCTGACCTGGATTTCAGTGCAGTTGGGAGGTTCTGTCTTCCTCCCACTAGAGAAAGCCTGGCGCACAATCAGCAGTCAGTTCTCCTTGTGCACGCCTCCAAACCTCTGCCTTTTGTGGCTCCCATAAGTTTTCCTGCTCTCTTCCCTTTTCACAACAGTCCAGACTCCCCCATATGAGTCTCACCCAGAACTAGGGTTCAGTGCTGTCAGAAGTGGGGTTCAGTGGAGTTGGGAGTCTCTGTCTCCCTCCCACTAGAGGAAGCCACCCAGGCCCTTGGCCACACATCCTCTCCATGCACGCATCTCTGTACCTCAGCTTTTTGCAGCTCCTCTGAGTCTCCGTGAGCCCCTCTCTTTCCTTTTAATTGTAGAATTTCCACTCAGCCAGCTTTCCTGTGGTTCTGGATGATGTCCATTCTGTTTTTTAGTTGTAGTTTTGAAATTGTTGTACAAAGCAGCAGTTTAGGTATTTACCTATGCCACCATTTTGGTTTCTCTCTAATGGTATCATCTTGAGGTTTCTTTTTTCTGGTTTCTGTCCAATATCACTGACCTGTTTGTTTATCTGTTAGAACATGAAACCCGGAAGAACCTTACTTGCTCATGTATACCTTTCAATCCCTGTCTATCTGCCTGACTTGGAGCCTGCCTATGACTTGTTTTTTTGTTGTTGTTGTTTTTTTCCCTTAACTCACATCCAGTCCTTTATCAGTACACTAGAGGTCCAGTGCATGGATTTGTGCACTGGTAGGATCTCAGAGCCTGATCTACACCGTCTCACATTTTAGGACACCTCAGGGGATGTTGGACGGCCTATTTTGGCACAATCCCTATAGGTCAGGCTGAAGGACCCCACCAGTGCATGAACCAATGCACAGGGCCTCTAGTATGAATATAAGATCTTTGGTAAATCTCTTCCCACCCTCTGCTCTCCCCGTTCCCTCAGATTCATCAGTCTGTGCAGCAAGTGTCTAGCCTCTGCTGCCTCTGGTTGCACAGTCCACAGTCCAACAGTCACTTAGGGATATATATATATATAGACTAGAGTCCTGGTGCATAAAATTTTGTGCATAGGTAGGGTTCCTAGGTCTGGCTGGTGATCAGGGCCAATCAGAGCCTTCCTTCTGGCTGATGGCAGGAAACTTCCCCTGGTTGCCAACTGCTGACAGGGTCTTCCTTTCCCCATCTTCCAGCTGCCAGCTGGGCCCTTCCTTTGCTCCATGCCAGCCTCTGGTGGTCAATGCACATTATAGTGTGCAGTCAAACTCCCGAGGGGACAATTTGCATATTAGTCTTTTATTATATAGGATTCTGCAGTCAATATCTATTATCTTATAGGCATTATAAACACTATGTTTCATCTGTATCACTTGCTTAATATTATATGAAGCAAGAATTGCTGTGTACCTATAATACCTTAGGAGAAAACACAGTTCAGAAAATATGAGCTTTTACAGGGTGACACAGATCGGTAAGATATCTAAACTACATTTAAACTTAGAGGAATCTACAATCACTGTTTTCCTGTCACACTTGATATGGATTTGGTTCTAAGAAAACCTTTATGAGCAGAAAGACTCCTTGCCTCTCACGCCTATGTCTGCCACTCCTACCTGTTTGCTATGCCTTACTCCTAGTTTGTGTAGTGAGTTTTCTGCAGAAATCCAGTATGGACAGTTAGGGGCCTTGATGTCCTTACTTATATCCTGCTACTCTTGCCACCAAGATGTGGAGGCTTAAATCAAATTCCCTGATCAAAGACTCAGGCACTTCCTTTGATTTTGAGAAATTTTTATTTGTCATGTGTATGTATATAAAAGTCTGAGTGTGTGCCTGTATGTGTGTGTGTGTGTGGTGTGTGTGTAAGAGTCTATAAGATATGGGGGAAAAAACACAAGATTAAGATTTCTCACATAGGTTGTATAGAATTAATGAGACTTATAAATTAAGTTTATCAATATATTAGAAGGTATAAGCCAGAATCTCTCTTAGCTAAAGGAGGCTCAAGATAAGCAATCGTGGAGCTAGGGTGTCCAAGTAAAAGTATCTTATCTAATAAAAACTTAATATGTAAATTGTCCTCTCATTTGGGAGTTCGAAAGGGAGTTCGACTGCTCGCTATGAAGTGTGCTGAGCAACAGGGGTCACTGAACATGGCAAGCGTCAGTGACCCAGGGCTGACTGTGTGCAGCAGTGGAGGCACTGCTGGCCCCAATGGGCTCTGATGAAAGCAGGACCATGGCAGGATGGTGGACTAGGTAAGCAGCCGGTGCCAGGACAAGGCAAGTGCAAGGGGGGCTCGATTGCCCCGCCAATCACTCAGCAGATGGAGACCAGTGGCAGTGGCGGGGGTGGGAGGAAGAAGGGGACGCGGGCGGCACTGACACCTGGCTGCTAGGCACTAAGGAAGCCTGACAGGGTCCCATGACTCAGGAGGAGGAGAGTATATGGGGACCTGGGGGCCCCGG
>JAAGEH010001959.1:0-11893 GCA_011751065.1 Lasiurus cinereus
GTGATGGGGACATAGGTGTAGTGAGAATGCAGGGTGTCCACTGAGCTCACTCTCACTCTCCCTGCTATCTGTCCTTGGGATGCCAGGGCTTGCACACTGAGGAAGTCCCTGCCCTCAGGTAAGCCGAGCCACAGCCACCGGCTTATCAGGGGCCAGTTGGGCTCCCTGTGAGTTCGCACAGGAGCTGGTCTGTGAGGCTGCCCAGGGAGACCACGCTCCCACCTGGCTTCCATGCAGCACTGTTGGGCAGCCCAGGGGCCCACGCTGTGCCCTGGTCCATGGCATCAGCCTCACTCACCACAACTCTGTGTGGGGACTTGGGCACCTTGACTCAGGTGGAGTGGGAGCAGGGGGCCCCAGGACCCAGGTACTCTCAAGTCAACTGAGATCTGCTCTCCTTTCCAGATGCTTGTGCTTCAATCACCGATCAGGCCTAAGGACTGCACCTGTGCACAAGTTTCATGCACCCGGCCTCTAGTGTTGAATAAGAGTGGTAAAAGTGGACATCCCTTTCTTATTCCCAATCTTAAGGAAAAAGCTTTTAGTTTTTGCCCAGTAAATATGATGTTGGCTGTGGGTTTGTCATATATGGCCTTTAGTATGATGAAGTATAGTCCCTCCATTTCCACGTTGATGAGCGCTTCTGAGCCTTGGGCAGCCCTGGTGGCTGGGAAGCTGCCACCCGAGTCTTCCTGTGCCTCTGGCCTACCCTTAAGCTGAGGAGACTGGGGGACTCCAGAGGCAGGTGCATGGAGCACTTGGGCCCACCTGTTGGCGGGCCTGGCCTTGCTGCATGCCTGCAGCCCCAGTGGGGCTGAAGGAACTGGGCACCGCCATCTTTGAGGGTGTGACAGTCAATTAGCATATTCCCTCCTTATTGGCTGTGCCTGTTGCAACAGTGTGAGGGTCAATTAGCATATTCCCGCTTTATTAGATAGGATGTGTGCTGGATCTTATCAAAAGCTTTCTTAGCATTGATTGATATAATCATTTGATTTTTTAATATATATTTTTTGCTTTTTTTTACAGAGAGGAAGGGAGAGGGATAGAGTCAGAAATATCGATGAGAGGAATATTAATCAACTGCCTCCTGCACACTCCCTACTGGGGATGTGCCCAAAACCGAGGTATATACCCTTGACCGGAATTGAACCTGGGACCCTTCAGTCTGCAGGCTGACGCTCTATCCACTGAGCTAAACCAGTTAGGTCAATCATGTGATTTTTATCATTTATTTATTTATGTGATATGTGACATTTTTTGATTTTTGAATATTGTACCCACCTTACATCCCAGGAATAAATACCACTATATCATGGTGTATGATCTTTTCAATATATTGCTGGATCTGGTTTGCTAATATTTTGTTGAGAATTTTAGCATCTATGTTCATCAGGAATGTTGGCCTACAATTGTATTGCATTATTGCGTCTTTATCTAGTTTTGGAATTAGGATAATTCTGGCCTCGTAAAATGAGCTTCGGAGTCTTCCCTCCTCTTGAATTTTTTGGAATGTTTGGTAAAAATCTCCTGTGAAGCATTTGATCCAGGACTTTTGTTTGTTAAGAAGTTGTTCTTTTTTTTATTACAGCATCAATTTTATTAGTTATAATCAGTTTGTTCAGACTTTCTGACTCTTTCTGATTTAGTTTTTCAAGCTTGTATGTTTCTAGGAATTTATCCATTTCACCCAGGTTTCCAGTTTGTTGGCATATAGTAGTTTATAGTGTTTTCTTACAATCATTTGTATTTTTGTGGTGTCAGTTATTTCTCCTCTTTCATTTCTAATTTTATTTGTTCAGGTCCTCTCTTAATTTCTCTTGATGAGTCTGGTTAAAGGTTTGTGAGTTTTGTTTATCTTTTCAAAGAACCAGTCTTGGTTTCATTGATCTTTTGTATTGTTTTTTGAGTTTTTTTTTTTACTCCATTTTATTTATTTCTGCTGTGATCTTTATTATTACCTTTCTTCTACTCACTTTGGGCTTTGTTGTTCATTTATAGTTCCCTTACATGTAAAGTTAAATTGTTTATTTCAGATTTTGCTTGCTTCTTTGAGGTAGGCCTGTAATGCTGAGTTTTTCTCTTAGAACTTCTTTCACTGTGTCCCATAGATTTTGGGTTGTGTTCTCTTTTTCATTTGTTTCAGGATATCTTTTTATTTCTTCCTTGATATTATTGTTTAGTAACATTATTTAGCCTCCATGTGTTTGTGTGTTTCGTAGTTTTTTTCCTTGTGATTGAATTCTAGTTGCATATCATAATGGTCAGAGAAGATGCTTGATATTATTTCAGTCTTCTTAAATATATTGAGACTTACTTTGTGTCCCAACATGTGGTCCATCTTTGAAAATGTTCTATGTGCACTTGAAAAAAATGTACATTCTGCTTCTTTAGGGTGAAATGCTCTGAAGATATCAATTAATTCCATCTTGTCTAGTGTATCATTTCAGGCTGCTGTTTCCTAATTGATTTTCTTTCTGGAAAATCTATTCATTAGTGCCAATGGGGTGTTAAAATTCCCTACTATGACTTTATTATTGTCAATCTCCTCCTTTATGTCCATCAAGATTTGCTTTATATATTTAGGTGCTCCTATGTTGGGTGCATAAATATTTGCAGAGGTTATATCCTCTTGTTGGATTGATCCCTTGAACATTAAATAGTGTTCTCTCTTGCTCTTACTATAGCCTTTGTTTCAAAGGCTAGTTTTTCATATCAAAGTATTGCTTTTTTTTTTTTTTTGAGAATCCAAGATGGCGGCATAGGTAAACACCTACACTGCTGCCTTGCACAACAATTTCAAAACTACAACTAAAAGACAGAACGGACATCATCCAGAACTACAGGAAAGCTGGCTGAGTGGAAATTCTACAACTAGAAGGAAAGAGAGGGGCTCACAGAAACGCAGAGGAGCTGCAAAAAGCTGAGGTACGGAGACGCGCGCGCTGAGAGAGTGGGTGCCTGAGTACCTGGCTGGCTTTCTCTGGTGGGAGGGAAACGGAGACTCCCAACGGCATTGAACCCCTAATCTTACGACACTAAACCCCAGATCCAGCCGAAACTCATACGGTGTGAGTTTGGACTGTGAAAAGGGAGAGGTGCACAGAAATTTAGGGGAGTCGCAAAAGATCGGAGGTCTGGTCGCGCACGGCGCTGCATGAAGGACAGATTGCTGATTGTGCCGCTGGCTTTTGCCAGTGGGCAGGAGACAGACCCTCCCAACTGTGCCACTTCTGAATCCACTGGGCCCCTGTTTTGGGCGAAACCCTGGAGACCTAGACTCGTGTGGTCCTGGCACGCAGGGGAGCTGGAAAGGCAGCGGTCTAGAAGCACTGCGGGCGTGCGCACAAGGACCGTTCCAGCCATAACCCAGTCACGTGAGACTCAGGGGCCGTGGAGGGCGGAGCCGACTGGAAGGCAAGGCGGTCCCTTAAGCCCTGAGACTCCACCCCTCCCAAGCTCAACAGAGGCTTCTGTGGCTTTGCAAGTCTGGTTTCACAAGGCTGAATTCAACACAGAAGTTTCCCCGACATAGTGAAAATGCCGAGACAAGGGAAGGGATCACAAACAAAAGAAATGGAGGAAAAAAAACGACTGGATATAGAGTTCAAAACCACGCTTATAAAGTTTTTCAAAAATATGCTAGAAAAGATGGATAAATTTAGCGAGAGCCAAGAGGAGATGAAAAAGGACCAACTTGAGATACAAAAGAGCCAACTAGAGATGGAAAAGGTCCTACTAAAGATGATAAAGGACCAAATAGAAATTAAACATACACTGACTGAAATAAAAAATATTATACAGAGTCCTAACAGCAGACTAGAGAAAGGCAAGAATCAAGTAAAAAAATTGAAATATAAAGAAGCAGACAACATTCAACTGGAAAAGCAAGAAGAGAAAAGAATCCAAAAATGTGAACATAATGTAAGGAGCCTCTGGGACAGTTTCAAGCGTACCAACATCAGAATTTTGGGGGTGCCAGAAGAAGAGAGAGAGCAAGATACTGAAAACCTATTTAAAGAAATAATGACTGAAAACTTCCCACATCTGGTAAAAGAAATAGACTTACAAGTCCAGGAAGCACACAGAACCCCATATAAAAGGAATCCAAAGAGGACCACACCAAGACACATCATAATTAAAATACCAAGAGCAAAAGACAAAGAGAGAATATTAAAAGCAGCAAGAGAAAAACACTTCATTACCTACAAGGGAGCACCCATACGACTGTCAGCTGATTTCTCAACAGAAACGATGCAGGCCAGACGGGAGTGGCAAGAAATATTCAACGTGATGAATAGCAAGAACCTACAACCAAGAATAATCTATCCAGCAAAGCTAACATTCAGAATTGAAGGGCAGATAAAGAGCTTCACAGATAAGAAAAAGCTAAAGGAGTTCATCAACTCCAAACCAGTACTATATGAAATGCTGAAAGGTACTCTTTTAGAAGAGGAAGAAGAAAAAGGTAAAAGACAAAAAATTATTAACAACAAATACATATCTATCAACAAGTGAATCTAAAAATTAAGTGAATTAAAAATTTGATCAACAGAATAAACTGGTGAATATAATAGAATCAGGAGCACAGAAAGGGAGTGGACTGATAATTCTCAGGGGGGAAGGGGTGAGGGGTGTACAGGGAGAGACTGGACAAAAATCATACACCTATGGATGAGATCAATGGGAGGGAGGTAAGGGCAGAGGGAGGGGTGGGAGCTGGGTGGAGGGGTGCTATGGAGGGGAAAAAAGAGAAACAAATGTAATAATCTGAATAATAAAGATTTAATTTAAAAAAATGAATGAATGAGGAACTGGCCATAATTCAGTATAGAGGAGGTAGAAAGAGAATGTGTATAAGAAGAAAAGTAAAAAACAAAATATAAAAAATCCAAAAATATATGTATTAAAATATGTATATAAAAGAAAATTTATGTATATGTATATATAATTTTCCCCTTCTTTAATCTATCTATCTATGTATTCATTTACTATTGGAATAGCAGAATAGAGAGTAGAAAGGCCTGAGATAGTGATTGGAATTAGTTAAGCTATTAGTAGAAGAAGAGGATAAGCAAAGAGAGGAAAACCAGAAGCAAAAGCAAAAGCAAAAAGAACATGACAGGGATATCCACTTTCACCACTCCTGTTTGATATAGTACTGGAAGTGGTAGCCATAGTAATAAGACAAGAAGAAGAAATAAAAGGCATCCAAATTAGAAAAGAAGATGTAAAACTGTCCTTATTCACAAATGACATGATACTTTACATATAAAACCCCAAAGACTCCATCAAAAAACTATTAGACCTAATAAATGAATTGGCTATGTAACAGGTGGTTTGGAGATGGGTGCAGGGTCCTGGATTAAGACCTTGGGCCTCTGCCCTAGGCAGAACCACCAGATGGGCCAGCACCACCTTCAGCTCCCTTCCTGCACCAGTGGGCGGGGTCCCTTCTCCCTCATTCCTGACCCCTCCCCAAGGATGCTCGCTGGGACCCTTCCCTCTGTATCCCGTCCACTCTGGCCATCCTGGTTGAGCTGAGGGAGAAGTGGCTCTGGCCTGCCCTCTCTCCCCAGCAGAGAGGTGGGCACTCAGGTGTCCCTTCCTGGGGGAGAGGCCTTTCAGGGGCGTCGGTATTGGTGGGGAGGCCAGCCTGCGTGCTCCTGATCATGGCCCCAGATTCCCTGAGTCAGCTCCGAGAGGAGGGGACGGGATGAAGTTCTGTCAATCAAAGGTCAACCCACTGATGGCCCCACCTGGCAGAGCTGCTGCAGTCAGCAGTGACCCTTAACCCCTTAGCTCCCTGAGCCTCTTGCCAGGGCCCTGGTCATGCTGTGGAAGGCTCCACCCTCGTCCTCCTCCCCTGCTCTGGGCCAGGCCCCTCCTCTGTCACCTGGGCAGTGAGTGCTCACCCTCCTCCCACCCACCTCCCAGGACAAAGGGGGAACGGGGAGTCTGCGTGCAGGATACAAAATTAACACCCAAAAATCTGTGGCCTTTTTATACACAAATAATGAACTCACAGAAAGAGAAACAAACAAGCAAACAAAAATCCCATTTGCCATTGCACACACACAAAAATTAAGATACTTAGGAATAAACTTAACTAAGGACATAAAAGACCTGTACTCAAAAAACTACAGGACATTGAAAAAGGAGATAGAGGAAGACATAAACAAATGATGAACATACCATGTTCATGGATTGATAGAATCAACATCATTAAAATGTCCATACTACCCAAAGCAATCTATAGATTCAATGCACTCCCAATTAAAATATCAACAGTGGGGACCTGTCCTGCATGGAAAACACAGTCCTGGCCTCAGCCCAGATAGAGAACTCAGCTGCAGTGCAAAAGGTCATGGCCCACTATGACTGACAGCTGGGTAGCATAAATACTCACATAAAGCTAACAATCTCTGCCATGAACTTCACCTCCAAGGAGAAAGGGACTTCAGTGGAAAGACAGGATCAGCAGGAAGGATGTGGTCCTGCTGAGGTGCCTATAAGTTTTACAGAGACCACAGACTGGTTTTTGAGAAGCCTTTCCAAAAATCCTAAGGTCAAGCTAATCTTTTCTTAGAAATCTTTCTGCTTCCTATTTTCACATTGAAAAAAGGTGAAATGACTTTTATAAAGAGAATATGAAAGCATTATCGAATCATTGCTCAGCTTTACTTAAGGATATCTTCCATTCTTATGAAGAAGATATAAAGAAGGGGGTTTATTCTAAACCAGGAGGGTATCATCCCTGAATGCAGACTATGCACGAGCTGAAGAATAAGTATCTTCAGGAACCCAGGAAGGGAATACAGGTAACAGCATTTATCTGTCTCTCTGTTGTTCCCCTCAGCCCCACTCTTCTTAATCCCAGTTTCCCTCTACCTACTTTCCTTGGATCTGCTTTCTCCATGATGGCTTCATTCCTCCCCCCAAAAAGGACCACAGCACCAACAGCTCCAAAAGGAGAGCCCTGACTTAGAGAACAGAGACTCTCAATCTATATTTATAGCAATCTCTTACAAAGGATTTTGATTCATTGGGTGCCAGGCTTGGCCAACTTGGAGTATGTGCCCACTCTGTGAAAGGGACATCTTGACCAGCACAAGGCCAGGGCCAAATAAAGCAATTCCTACAGGAAAACATGGTGGGCAAATAGAAATATTTCCAGTGATTTCCTATCACTAATGCGATTTTCTCTGGGTCCTAGAGTGAAGAAGTTTTTCAGACATACCTGAGGTCCAAGGAGTCTATGATTGATGAATTTTTACAGACAGACCAGACTCTTACAAAAAGGGAAAAGATGATGGAAGGTGAGGAGCAAGTCAGGAGACTAGATAGCCTCAACAGCTCTTAATAGTTTAAATAATTTGGCTTGGAGAACCCAGGGTCCTTAAACAAGAGCCAGATGAGCAAAGATTCCTATTACTAGCCAAGTCAGTCTCAATGGGGCAAATGCAGTCAGTAGCAACAATGACAGGTAATTTTATAAAGAAGAAAAAGCAAGGTGGTCACCCACATGAATTTGTCTTCTTCCTTTCCTCCTGGTGGTGCAAGGTGTGAAAGCTGAATCTGCAGAGGCTGCAGCAAAAATGCTGGAGGAAATGTAAAAGAAGCATCAGCAGATGATGGAGGAGAACGAAAAGAGTTATCAGAAACATGTGAAACAACTGACTTAGAAGATGGAGCAGGAGAGGGCTCCATTAATGACAGAGCAAGAGAGGGCTCTGGCTCTTAAACTTCAGGTATTTAATGGCATCATCTTTTTAATATATAAATATTTATTGCTCAGATTATTACATTTGTTTCTCTTTTTTTCTCCCCACAGCTCCTCTCTACCCCGCTCCCACCCCACCCTCTGCCCTTACCTCCCCGGCATTTTCTTCATCCACAGGTGTATGATTTTTATCCAGTCTTTCCCTGCACCCCCTGACCTCTTTCCCCTGAGAACTGTCACTCTACTCCTTTTCTATGCCCCTGATTCTATTATATTCACTAGTTTATTTTGTTCATCAGATTTTTAATTCACTTGTTGATAGATATGTATATGATTTTTATCTTTACCATTTTCTTTTTCTTCCTCTTCTTAAAGAGTACCTTTCATATAATACTGGTTTGGTGTTGATGAACTCTTTTAGCTTTTTCTTATCTGTGAAGCTCTTTATCTGACCTTCAATTCTGAATGATAGCTTTGCTGGATGGAGTACTCTTGGTGGTAGGTTCTTGGTATTCATCACTTTGAATATTTCTTGCCACTCCTTTCTGGCTTGCATAGTTTCTGTTGAGAAATCAGCTGACAATCCAATGGGTGCTCCATGTAGGTAATTAACTGTTTTTCTCTTGCTGCTTTTAATATTCTCTCTTTGTCTTTTGCTGTTGGTATTTTAATTATGATGTGCCTTGGTGTGGTCCTCTTTGGATTCCCTTCATTTGAGGTTCTGTGTACTTCCTGAACTTGTAAGTCTATTTCTTTCACCAGGTGGGGGAAGTTTTTAGTCATAATTTCTTCAAATAGGTTTTCAGTATCTTGCTCTCTGTCTTCTTCTGGCACCCCCATAATTTGGATGTTGGTACACTTAAAGTTGTCCCAGAGGCTCCTTACACTATCTTCACATTTTTGGGTTATTTTTTCTTTATGCTTTTCCAGTGGAGTGTTTTCTGCTTCTTTGTTCAAATCTTTGACTTGATTCTTGCATTCCTCTAGTCTGCTCTTACGTCTCTGTATAATATTTTTTTATTTCAGTCAGTGTATGTTTAATTTCTAGTTGATCCTTTTTCATATCCTTGAGAGTCTCACTAAATTTATCTATCTTTTCTAGGAAATTCTTGAAAAACCTTATAACTGTGGTTTTGAACTCTATATCCAGTCATTTGTTTTCCTCCATTTCTTTTGTTTGTGATCTGTTCTTTTGTCTCTGCATTTTCACTGCTTCCCTGAATTGGTAGAGCAGCTTTCTGTGCTAGGTGTCCTATGTGGCCCAGTAATTCCGCCTCCCCAGTTACCTGAGGCGGGCTCTCTTGGTGCACCCCTTTGTGGACTGTGTGTACAGCCTTGTTGTAGTTACATCTTGACTGTTGTTGGTATCACTGGGGGGAATTGATCTCCAAGGCTGTGAGGATCAGCTGTGTCAACACCGGGAGAACTTCTGTGCTAGACTCAGCCTTAAGACTTGCAAGATTGCAAAAGCCTGTGTGCTAGGCTTGGATGGGGTGGAGTTCCAGGGCTGAGCAGAAAGCCTTGGCTTCTCGTCAGTCCCTGGTCTCAGTGTCCTTTTGTAATTGCTGCAGCCCTCCCTGTGCACAGGCGTGCACCTCCAGATCTCTGTCTTTCCGGCTCCCCTGAGTTTCTGTGCACTCCAGAGACCTGTATGAGTCTGGGTCCCCAGGGTCTCACCCAAAACTGGGGTGCAGAGCAGTCTGACCTGGATTTCAGAGCAGTTGGGAGGTTCTCTCTAGAGAAAGCCCGGGGCACAATCAGCAATCAGTCCTCCTTGTGCATGCCTCCAAACCTCTGCCTTTCGTGGCTCCCCTAAGTTTTCCTGCTCTCCTCCCTTTTCACAACAGTCCAGACTCCCCCATATGAGTCTCACCCAGAACTGGGGTTCAGTGCTGTCAGAAGTGGTGTTCAGTGCAGTTGGGAGTTTCTGTCTCCCTCCCGCTAGAGGAAGCCAGCCAGGCCCTTGGCCACACATCCTCTCCATGCACGCATCTCTGTACCTCAGCTTTTTGCAGCTCCTCTGAGTCTCCGTGAGCCCCTCTCTTTCCTTTTAACTGTAGAATTTCCACTCAGCCAGCTTTCCTGTGGTTCTGGATGATGTCCATTCTGTTTTTTAGTTGTAGTTTTGAAATTGTTATACAAAGCAGCAGTTTAGGTATTTACCTATGCCACCATTTTGGTTTCTCTCTAATGGCATCATCTTGAGGATTCTGTTTTCTGGTTTCTGTCCAATATCACTGACCTGTTTGTGTCTCTGTTAGAACATGAAACCTGGAAGGACCTTACTTGCTCACGTATACCTTTCAATCCCTGTCTATCTGCCTGACTTGGAGCCTGCCTATGACTGTTTTTTTTTGTTTGTTTGTTTTTCCTTAACTCACATCCAGTCCTTTATCAGTACACTAGAGGTCCAGTGCATAGATTTGTGCACTGGTAGGATCTCGAAGCCTGATCTGCACCGTCTCACAATTCAAGACCCCTCAGGGGATGTTGGACTGCCTGTTTTGGCACAATCCCCATAGGTCAGGCTGAAGGACCCCACCAGTGCATGAATCCATGCACAGGGCCTCTAGTATGGATATAAGATCTTTGGTTAATCTCTTCCCACCCTCTGCTCTCCCCCTTCCCTCAGATTCATCAGTCTATGCATCAAGTGTCTGCCCTCTGGTGGTCAGTGTGCATCATTGCTACTGGTCAAACAGTCTAACAGTCACTTAGGCTTTTATATATATAGACTAGAGGCCCGGTGCATAAAATTTTGTGCATAGGTAGGGTTCCTAGGTCTGGCTGGCGATCAGGGCCAATCAGAGTCTTCCTTCCGGCTGATGGCAGGGAACTTCCCCTGGTTGCCAACTGCTGACAGGGCCTTTCTTTCCCCATCTTCCAGCTGGGCCCTTCCTTTGCTCCATGCCACCCTCTGGTGGTCAATGCCCATTATAGTGTGCAGTCAAACTCCCGAGGGGACAATTTGCATATTAGTCTTTTATTATATAGGATTCTGCAGTCAATATCTATTATCTTATAGGCATTATAAACACTATGTTTCATCTGTATTGCTTGCTTAATATTATATGAAGCAAGAATTGCTGTGTACCTATACTTTAGGAGAAAACAGTTCAGAAAAGATGAGCTTTTACAGGGTGACACAGATTGGTAAGATATCTGAACTACCTTTAAACTTAGAGGAATCTACAATCACTGTTTTTCTGTCAAAGCTGGTATGACTTTGGTTCTAAGAAAACCTTTATGAGCAGAAAGACTCCTTGCCTCTCACGCCTATGTCTGCCACTCCTACCTGTTTGCTATGCCTTACTCCTAGTTTGTGTAGTGAGTTTTCTGCAGAAATCCAGTATGGACAGTTAGGGGCCTTGATGTCCTTACTTATATCCTGCTACTCTTGCCACCAAGCTGTGGAGGATTAAATCAAATTCCCTGATCAAAGACTCAGGCACTTCCTTTGATTTTGAGAAATTTTTATTTGTCATGTGTATTTATATAAAAGTCTGAGTGTGTTCGTGTATGTGTGTGTGTGTGTGTGTGTGTGTGTGTGTGTGTAAGAGTCTATAAGATTTGGGGGGGCGAAAACAAGATTAAGATTTTTCACATAGGTTGTATAGAATTAATGAGACTTATAAATTAAGTTTATCGATATATTAGAAGGTATAAGCCAGAATCTCTCTTAGCTAAAGGAGGCTCAAGATAAGCAATCATGGAGCTAGGGTGTCCAAGTAAAAGTATCTTATCTAATAAAAACCTAAGATGTAAATTGTCCCCTCCACTGGGAGTTCGAAAGGAGTTCAAAAGGGAGTTCGACTGCTCGCTATGAAGTGTGCTGAGCAGCAGGGGTCACTGAACATAGCAGGAATCAGTGACCCAGGGCTGACTGCGGGCAGCAGTGGAGGCACTGCTGGCCCCGATGGGCCCTGATGAAAGCAGGACCATGGCAGGATGGTGGACTAGGGAAGCAGCCGGTGCCAGGACAAGGCGAGTGCAAGGGGGGCTCGATTGCCCCGCCAATCACTCAGCAGATGGAGACCAGTGGCAGTGGCGGGGGTGGGAGGAAGAAGGGGACGCGGGCGGCACTGACACCTGGCTCCTAGGCACTAAGGAAGCCTGACAGGGTCCCATGACTCAGGAGGAGGAGAGTATATGGGGACCTGGGGGCCCCGG
>JAAGEH010001962.1:0-11786 GCA_011751065.1 Lasiurus cinereus
AGAGAGAGAGAGAGAGAGAGAGAGAGAGAGAGAGAGAGAGAGAGAGACAAGGTCACTGCCTGGAGCCGGGCGGGTGTCTCCAGTTTGTGCGAGTGGATGAAAGGACGGGCAGATGGAAGGATGGATGGAATGAAGGATGGATGGGTGGGTGGGACACATGGGTGATGGATGGATGGATGGATGGATGGACAGAGACATGGATGGAGGGATGTTTGGATGATGGACAAATGGATGATGGATGGATGGATGGATGGATGATGGATAGGCAGATGGACAAATGCAGGGGTGGATGGACAGATGAATGGATGGATGGATGGATGATGGACAGGTGGATGAATGGATGGATGATGGATGAATGGAAGGATAGATGGAAGATGGACAAATGGATGGATGGATGGATGGATGGATGATGGACAGATGGTGGATGAATGATGGACAGATGGATGGATGGATAGATAAATGGATGGATGGATGGGTGGGTGGGTGGGACTGGCTCTCGGACAGGCCAGGAGGGACCCAGAAACCAGAAACCGGCCACCGAGCGGGGGCCGGGACGGGGTGCGCTGGCTGCTTGCGGTCCCCGCCTCGGGACCCTGAGAACCCAGGACTGGCACCCACCACCGCGCTGGCCCTGGGCCCGGGCCGCCGGCCGGCAGGCAGTGTCTTCCGGGGCCGCTCCTGCCGGCTCCTCACACACAGAGCCGCTCCTGTGCCACGGACCCCGGCAGCGAGGGGCTGGCAAGCGCTTTCATACTCAGCGCGAAAGAAAGTCGTCAGGTGTCTGTCGCCTTTGATGTGCCGCCGAGAGCCAGGGCGCTCCTGCCTGCCCGGGGGCCGGGCTCATCCGTCAGTGCCTGGCAGGTGGAGGGGGAGCGGGGGGTGGGGGTTGGGGGGGTGGAGAGCCCCTTTGTCTCCAGGTTCCCCCCACTTTGATCTGGGGAAAGGCTGGCGGAGACGGGGAGGAGGGACCTCCTCAGATGGCAGCCGCCACCAGAACCGACAGGCCCGGCCCACCCGGGGGGCTGGCTCGGTGGCGGAGCGTCGACCTGTGAACCGGGAGGTCACGGGTTCCATCCCCGGTGAACCAGGAGGTCAGGGTTCGATCCCCAGTCGGGATCCAGGCCTGGGTGGCGGGCTCCATCCCCAGGGTGGGGCGTGCAGGAGGCAGCCGGTCCGTGATTCTCTCTCCTCCTGGATGTTCCTCTCTCTCCCCCTTCCTCTCTGAATAAAAACACATTAAAAATAAAGAATGGGCCTTAGCCGGCCTGGCTCAGTGGATAGAGCGTCGGCCTGTGGACTGAAGGGTCCCGGGTTCGGTTCTGGTCCAGGGCATGTACCTTAGTGGCGGGCACATCCCCAGTGTGAGGCGTGCAGGAGGCAGCTGATCGATGTTTCTAACTCTCTATACCTCTCCCTTTCTCTCTGTAAAAAATCAATAAAATATATTTTAAAAAAAGAAATATATATTTTATGGATTTCAGAGAGGAAGGGAGAGAGGGAGAGAGACAGAAACATCCATGATGAGAGAAAATCACAGATCGGCCGCCTCCTGCACGCCCCCCACTGGGGATGGAGCCCGCCACCCGTGCCCGTGCCCTGTGACCGGGAATCGAACCCTGACCTCCTGGTTCACAGGTCACTGCTCCACCCCGGAGCCCCGCCGGCCGGGCTGGCCAGACCTTCCCTTCCAAGCACCTGCTCCTGGGGACGTGGAGGGGTTCTGGGCCACAGCCCGGCCAGCCTCCTCCTCAGCCCGGGGTGTGGGGGTGTGTGGGGGCGCAGGGCTGGCCCCAGGGAGGGTAGGCGAGCCCCGACTGGCCCGCCCAGCCCCTGCTCCCCTGCCGTGTTCCCCCACAGCCAGCCAGGGAGCCGGGCCCACGTGGGGAGGGGCGGGGCGGGGCGGGGAGATGGGGGGGCTGACTCGGTGCCAGGGCTTAATTGGTGTAATTGCTCTCCGCTTCCTGCCAAACCCCGTCCGTCTGGGCGGCCGCCCATCTGCGGGCTCCCAAAGGCCTCGTCGGGTCCCACGTGGAGGATCCCGAGGCTCCTCCGGCTCCCGCCCCACCCCCTGCCCCGGAGGATCGGAGGGGTCCCCGGGGGCTGCCTGAACCCCAACTCCAGCGTGTGACAGGGGGGAGAGCTCTTTCGGGGAGCACCCCCATCCTGCCAGGGGCAGGGAGAGAGTGGGAGGGGCGTCTAGAGCCAGGCTGCAGACTCTGGGGTCCCCACGGTTCCGGGGTCCTCGGGGGGGGGAGGCAGGGTATGCCCCTTGTGGGGCAGGGTGAGGGGGTGGGGGCGAGGAGAGTAGGTCCATTTGCTTGGGGAGCCCAGGAATCCCTCGTTGGGTGCAGGGTTCTGGGGCCCCAGGGCCTTTGGGGGTGAAGACTGGGGCTTCTATGACGTAGGGGCACCCGTGGGGGGGAACCCCACCTCCGGGGCAAGGCCTCCTCCCAGGCCAGCCCGTCTGGGGCCCCGGGGACCAAACCCTGACCTCCCGGTTCCCACCCTGTTTCCCCGAAAATAAGACAGCGGCTTCTATTTTTTTTTAAAAAAAAATATATATATTTTATTGATTTTTCACAGAGAGGAAGGGGAAGAGATAGAGTTAGAAACATTGATGAGAGAGAAACATCGATCAGCCGCCTCCTGCACGCCCCCCACTGGGGACGTGCCCGCCACCAAGGTCCCTGCCCTGGACCGGAATCGAACCCGGGACCCTTCAGTCCGCAGGCCGACGCTCTATCCACGGAGCCACACCAGTCTCGGCCGGGCGAGGTCTCTTTAAATCAGGAGTCGGACGCTTGACAGTCGCTTCGGGAGGCCTTCTATTCCGGGGAGACCTGATGTTCTGGGGGAGAGGGGGCCTGATGATCAGGGGGGAGGTCTTTCGTTCCGGGGTGGGGTGCCTTCTATGACAGCGAGAGGCCACACGGGAAGCAGGTCTTATTCTCGGGGGACGTCTGGCTTTCGGGGAGACGGGTCGGTCGGTGCTCAGCCGCCCCTCCCCGTGTCCTCCCGCCCGCCCACCCGCCCACCCGCCCTGCAGGCGCCTGGACGCCAACCGCATCTCCCTGGTGCCCGCGCGGAGCTTCGAGGGGCTGAGCCGCCTGCGGCACCTGTGGCTGGACGACAACGCGCTGGCCGAGGTGCCCGTCCGCGCCCTCAGCCGCCTGCCCGCCCTGCAGGCCGTGACGCTGGCCCTCAACCGCATCCGCCAGGTGCCCGACTTCGCCTTCCGCAACCTCAGCAGCCTGGTGGTGCTGTGAGTGCCCCGCCCCGACCTGGCCCTCCCCCGCCCCGCCCCCAACCCCGCCCGGGACCCCTTCACCCCTCCACCCCTCCACCCTGTTCACGCCCCCGCCCCGCCCCCAACCCTGCCTGGGACCCCCACGCCTACCCCTCCACCCTGTTCACGCCCCCGCCCGGGACCCCTCTACCCCTCCACCCCGTCACTCCGGGGCCTGGCAGCTCGGGTCCCTTTGTCACAACGAGAGGGTATCGGGCCCTGGGGACCCCAGGCACCCTGCTGAGCCCACACACCCTGCTGACCCCATGTACCTGCTGACCTTATGACCCCAGGCACCTGCTGACCCCACACACTTTGCTGACCCCATGACCCCATGACCCCAGGTACCTGCCGAACCCACGTACCTGCTGACCCCATGACCCCAGGCACCTGCTGACCCCACGCACCCTGCTGACCCCATCACCCCACGCACCCTGCTGACCCCACGTACCTGCTGACCCCACACACCCTGCTGACCCCATGACCCCATGCACCCTGCTGACCCCACGTACCTGCTGACCCCATGACCCGAGGCACCTGCTGACCCCACGTACCTGCTGACCCCATGACCCCAGGTACCTGCTGACCCCACACACACACACCCTGCTGACCCCACACACACACCCTGCTGACCCCATGACCCCAGGCACCCCGCTGACCCCACACACTCTGCTGACCCCATGACCCCACGTACCCTGCTCACCCCAGGGTGTCCCTGGAGCCCAGGCCTGGCCCCGGGGGGTCATGCTGTCCACCCTCCAGCCTCCTCCTCCGGCCGCGTCTGCCCCTTCCTGCCTCCCCCTGCAGCCCCGCCCACCCCCACGAGCTGTGGGCACCGCTGACCCATCCTCTCTCCCGCCCACACAGCCACCTCCACAACAACCGCATCCAGCGCCTGGGGGCCCGCAGCTTCGAGGGCCTGCGCAGCCTGGAGACGCTGTGAGTACGGCCGTGGCCGCCGCGCCCCGTGGGGCCGGGTCCGGGGCGGACGGGGGGCGGGGGGGCGGCGGGAGGTGGGCAGAGGGGAGGCCAGCGGGCCGGGCGCACGGGCGGCGTCTGGCGGCAGCCTGCTCCCCACGCGTCTCTCCCCCTGGCCCTGTCTCCGGTGCGTCACCCCGACACAGGCCGGCCTCCTCCTCAGGCCGGTGGGAGGTGGCCCCCCGGGCTCAGGGCGGCCCTGAGTATGGGGGACCCTGGCCCCCCGGCCGGCAGAGACCCCGCCCAAAATGACACCACATTCCGAGCGAGGATGTGGGAACCCCTTTCCCGTCCCACCTGGTTTAGGGTTCCCCGCTTCGGGGTTCAAGGTTCGGGTTCTGGAGGAGGCCGCCCACCAGTGCAAAGAGAGCCGGGAAAAGCATTCACGCGGCGACATTGGGGGGCCAGGCGGGAGCCTTCCTCTCGTGGACAGACTGCCCCCTTCCTTCGGCCTGGCCACCCCTTTTATTTGGGTTTGGGGGTCCATCCTTGGCCCTGAAGCAGGTCATTGCAGGGACAAGTAGATTATCTTATCAGTAAGAGGATGGACATGATGATTTGATGGGGAAGTTCATTGTCACCATGAGAGAGGGGGTGGCTGGCTCTGACCTCCCAGAGCTTCCAGGTCGACCAGCCTCCCAGGCTCCAGGTCCCCACTTTCTATTTTTAAAAATATATATATTTTATTGATGTTTTACAGAGAGGAGGGGAGAGAGATAGAGAGAAACATCGATGAGTGAGAGAGGCATCCATCAGCCGCCTCCTGCACGCCTCCCACTGGGGACGTGCCCGCCACCCAGGTCCATGCCCTTGACCGGAGTTGAACCCGGGACCCTTCAGTCCCCAGGCCGATACTCTACCCACTGAGCCACACCAGTATCAGCTATTTTTTAATATATTTTATTGATTCTTTACAGAGAGGAAGGGAGAGGGACAGAGAGTCAGAAACATCGATGAGAGAGAGACATGGATCAGCCGCCTCCTGCACGCCCCCCACTGGGGATGTGCCCGCCACCCAGGTCCCTGCCCTTGACCGGAATCGAACCTGGGACCCCTCAGTCCGCAGGCTGGCGCTCTGTCCACGGAGCCACACCGGTCTCGGCCACACTTTGTATTATTGAGACAGTGATGGGTTTCCGGCACAGCCGAGTGCTGGGGCCAACACCAGGGGAGTCTGAGGTCGCGTGAGGGTGGCGATGACGGAGGAGGGGCCGCCAGGACAGCTTTGCCCCGGCGTCTGCCCGCTGCCTGGGCACCGGGGGCCCGGCTGGAGGCGGGGCCAGGCCAGCCGGGGGCAGAGGGTGTGTGTGTGTGTGTGTGTGTGTGTGTGTGTGTGGAGGAGGACCCTGGGGTCAAGGGTCAGGCCCCGGGGAGGCGGGGGGCGCACCAGGTGTCAGTCAGCCAGTGACATTGGGACAGGGCTCCAGGTACCAGGGGCACAACCTGCTCCATGGACACCCTCTTACTGGGCCCATGCCCCCCGGGATCGAACCTGGGACCCTCCAGTCTGTAGAGCAGCCTCCCTGTGAGCGAGGGGTGCCTGGCCAGGCTCGGTACCTTCCCCCCACCCCAGGACCGTCCTCCTCCTTCGCCAGGTGCGTGGGGACCCCCCTGTCCCCTCCCTCCACCACCTCGGGGAGCCGCTGGGGCTGTGGGCGGAGTCAGCCGGCCGCCACTGGGGCCGCAGACCAGGAGAGCGGCTGCCAGCTGGCCCGCCTGCCCGCCCGCCCGGGTGTGAGGCAGTGGCGCTGCCGGGAAGGAAGACGGAGGAGGGGGCACAGGGGCCTGGGGGGGGGGGGGGGGGGGGGGGGGGAAGGTGCAGGAGGTGGGGGTGTTGGCTCCGGCTGGCAGCACTCGCCTCGCTTCAGGGCACCCTGCCCGCTGCTTCCTCAATCAGCCGCCACCACCACCGGCACTTGGCGAGGGGGCGCTGGCCCCACTATAGAAGCCGCCCAGCAGCGCCCAGCGCCCAGCGCCCACCTGCCTTCTTCGCCGGGCAGGGTGCGGGGCTGCCCACAAGGCCTGCGCCCGCCGACAGGCCGGGAGGCCAAGGTCAGGGGCGAGCCCCGGCCGGTGTGGCTCAGTGGGTAGAGCGTCGGCCTGCGGGACTGAAGGGTCCCAGGTTCGATGCCGGTCAAGGGCATGGACCTGGGTGGCGGGCACATCCCCAGTGGGGGGCGTGCAGGAGGCGGCTGATGGATGTCTCTCTCTCATCGATGTTTCTTTTCTTTTTTGTTTTTTAATATATTTTATTGATTTTTTTACAGAGAGGAAGGGAGAGGGAGAGAGAATTAGAAACATCGATGACAGAGAGACATCCATCAGCTGCCTCCTGCACACCCCCTAATGGGGATGTGCCCGCCACCCAGGTCCCTGCCCTTGACCGGCATCGAACCCGGGACCCTTCAGTCCGCAGGCCGGTGCTCTGTCCACGGAGCCACACCAGTTTTGGCTTGTCGATGTTTCTAACTTTCTATCCCTCTCCCTTCCTCTCTGTAAAAAAAATCAATAAAATAGGTATATTTTTTTAAAGAGAGGCATTAAAAAATTAAAAAGGATGGTGCTGGCCTTACCAGGGGCCGTGTGGGCCCCACGAGAGCTGTGTGGGAACCTTGCCCTGCACCCCTTCTCTCTCCCCGCCTTCCCCCCCCTCTCTCTCCCAGCCCCTCCTGGCTCGGCCGTCTCAATCACACACACACACACCCCTTTTTCCTTCCTCCTCCAGGCATCCGTTCTCCTTCCAGCTTTTTGATCTCCAATTCAAAAAGGAGAGGGGGGGGCGCGTGTGTTTTTGGTACTCCGTCCCCCGGAGCCCTCGCCGGGAGCCTGCGGGCGCGCGGCCAGATGCGGAGGGCGGGGCGCGGCATGAAAGCCGGGCGCCCGCCGACCTGTTCCTTGTGGTGTCCTTGGCCCGCGCTTTGCCGCTCTCGGCTGTTGCCGTCCAGCTTTTCGTTCCATGGGGGCGGCGGGCGGGCGGGGTGTCTCTCTCCCCGGGGCCACGGGTCTCTGCCACGGGGATGGGGGGGGCCTCTCTCATCTCCACGGAGGGAAGGTCTCACCCCCCCGCCGCCCCCCGCCTGCCTGCCCACCAGCTGCGGCTGCCGCCTGGTTCCTGTAGGCCAGTGGTTCTCAACCTGTGGGTCACGACCCCTTTGGGGGGTCGCACGGCCCTTTCACGGGGGTCGCCTAAGACCAGCGGAAAACACCTATTTCCCATGGTCTGAGGCACCCGCACCCCGCTCCTCGGTGTCGCAAAAGGTAGCCATGTCGTTGACTGTTGTCCTAGGAAGACTGTTACCCATGCTACACCACGATTCAAGACATTTCATTCATTTGTCATGAGAAATAAATATTTCACAATATATAATTACGTATTGTTTTTATGATTAATTCCTATGCTTTAATGATGTTCCATTTGTAACAACGAAAATCCATCCTGCCTATCAGATACTTACATGACAGTTCATCACGGTAGCAAGATAACAGCGAGGAAGTAGCCACGGAAATCATTGTAGGGTTGGGGGTCACCACCCCGTGAGGAGCCGTCTTAAAGGGTCGTGGCCTGAGGAAGGTTGAGAACCACTGCTCTAGGCCCTAGAGTCTAGGGAGAGGGTGACCTGCAGAGGAGGGGCCAGGGGCGGGCAGGCGAGGTCACACCTGTCGGGCGTGGACCCCTGGATCCCCGCCTCTCCCGGAGCCACGCGTGTGGCCGAGGCCCGGCCTGCCCTCCCTGCCCGCCGGCCGGCCACACCCCTGACCACGGCCCTGCTCCCCTCCAGGGACCTGAACCACAACGACCTGCGGGAGTTCCCCGTGGCCATCCGGACGCTGGGCCGGCTGCAGGAGCTGTGAGTGCCCGGCCCCCGGGGAAGGGGGGGCGGTGAGGATGGGAGAACCGACAGGACACTGCCCCCCCCCCCCTCTGGGGGGGAGAGAGGGGGCCCCGGGGGGGGGCGGGTGCCCACCCCACGGCCCCTGGGGGTGGGGGGGGGCCCCCCCCCCCCCGTGGGCAGCACCCTTTGTTGTTGGTGGTGGTGGTGCTGTTGTTGGTGTCTCGCCCGAGGATACGTTCCCATTGGCTTTTATTTTTGTTTTTTATTTTATTTTATTATTTTTAATGTATTTTATTGATTTTTTTACAGAGAGGAAGGGAGAGGGATAGAAAGTCAGAAACATCAATGAGAGAGAGACATCGATCAGCCGCCTCCTGCACGCCCCCCACTGGGGATGTGCCCGCCACCCAGGTCCATGCCCTTGACCGGAATGGAACCCGGGACCTTTCAGTCCCACAGGCCGACGCTCTATCCACTGAGCCACACCGGTCTCGGCTTTTTCATTTTTTAAAAATATATTTTATTGATTTTTTTTACAGAGAGGAAGAGAGAGGGAGAGAGAGTTATAAACATCAATGAGAGAGAGACATTGATCAGCTGCCTCCTGCACGCCCTCCACTGGAGATGTGCCCCCCACCAAGGTCCATGCCCTTGACCGGCATCGAACCCGGGACCCTTCAATCCGCAGGCCGACGCTCTATCCACTGAGCCAACGGGTTTTGGCTCTCATGGATTTTTAGAGAGAGTGAAGAGAGGAGAGAGAGAGGGAGAGGGACACGGATGGGGAGAGAGAGAACAGGCGCATCGACTGGCTGCCTCCTGCACCCGCCTTCGCCGTCACCATCCCCCCCCCCAAGCTGCAGGGAGCCCCCGCATCCCCACGCCCTCACCGGCCGGCTTCTCTTCCAGCGGTTTCCATGACAACAACATCAGGGACATCCCGGAGAAGGCCTTCCTGGGGAACCCTCTGCTGCAGACCATGTGCGTCCGCCTCGCCCGGTGTCGGGGGGAGTGGGGGTTAGGGGGGGAGGCGGGACCATGGGAGGGGTGCCTGGCCTGACCTGACCTGACCCCACCCCGGGAGGCTCTCCCCGGGGCCCCAGGGGGAGCAGGACAGAAGCAGAGACCCGCGTGGTCCTGGCTGAGGGCCCTGCCGGTGGGGGGGTCTCTTCCAGACACTTCTATGACAACCCCATCCAGTCCGTGGGGCGCTCCGCCTTCCAGTTCCTGCCCAAGCTGCACACGCTGTACGTGGGGCCCCCCCGTCCTCCGTCCCTGTCCCCCCCGCCCTCCCCTCGCCACCCCTCCTCTGTGTGGCCTACGTTGATCACTGACTGTGTGCCAGACTGAGCACCTACTGTGTGCTAGACCGAGCACCTAGTATGTGCTAGGCTGAGCACCTACTATGTGCTAGATTGATCACCGACTATGTGCTAGACTGAACACCTAGTATGTGCTAGGCTGAGCACCTACTGTGTGCTAGATTGAGCACCTACTATGTGTTAGATTGAGCATCTACGATGTGGCCTGTATTGAGTACCTACTGTGTGCTAGACTGAGCACCTACTATGTGCTTGACTGAGCACCTATTATGTGGCTTACATTGATCACCGACTATGTGCTAGACTGAGCACCTAGTACGTGGCTTACATTGATCACCGACTATGTGCTAGACTGAGCACCGACTATGTGCTAGACTGAGCACCTACTATGTGGCCTGTATTGAGCACCTGTTATGTGCTAGACCGAGCACCTACTATGTGCTAGACTGAGCACCTACTATGTGCTAGACTGAGCACCTATTATGTGGCCTAGATTGAGCACCGACTATATGTTAGACTGAGCACCTAGTACGTGCTAGACTGAGCACCTACGATGTGGCCTGTATCGAGCACCGGTTACATGCTAGATCGAGCACCTGCCATGTGGCCCGTATTGAGCACCTACTATGTGCCAGGTGCTCTACCCACGTTTTTCCAACCCCCACACGGAAGGTCCTCAATCTAGGCCACATCCACAAACAAACCTCCCACCTCCTCTCGTTCAGGCTTCTTCCCGGTCCTGAACGGGCGCACAGGGCCCGCTCAAGAGCCAGGGACCTGGGCGGCCTCTTTTCTTTTCTATATTTTTTATTTTTATTTTTATCTTTTTAAAAATATATTTTATTGATTTTTTTTTTTTACAGAGAGGAAGGGAGAGAGAGTCAGAAACATGGATGAGAGAGAGACATCCATCAACCACCTCCTGCACGCCCGCCACTGGGGATGTGCCCACCACCCAGGTCCATGCCCTGGACCGGCATCGAACCCGGGACCCTTCCGTCCGCAGGCCGACGCTCTATCCACGGAGCCACACCGGTTTCGGCATTTTTCTATATTTTTTATCGCTTTCAGAGAGGAAGGGAGGAGGAGGGAGAGAAACATCCATGTTGAGAGAGAATCATGGAGCAGTGGCCTCTTGCACGCCCCCCCACTGGGGATGGAGCCCCAAATCCAGGGCCTGTGCCCTGACCTCCTGGTTCCTCGGTCGGACACCAACCACTGAGCAACACCAGCTGGGCCGGCCTGTGTCGAGGCTGCCGGCACTTGGATGTTGAGGCTGCCGGCACTTGCATGTTGAGGCTGCCCCCTGGCTGCGTGGACCTGGCTCAGCCCCGTCCGGCCTCCCCCAGGGCCGAGGAGCCGGGCCGGTGGAGGGTGCGGGGGGACGAGCAGGAGTCGGGGGGCGGGGAGACAGACTCGGGGGGTGGGAGTGCCGGGGACAGGCTCGGCCCCCCGCTCAGCGCGGCTGGCTGTTTGCAGGTCCCTGAACGGAGCCACCGACATCCAGGAGTTCCCCGACCTCAAAGGCACCACCAGCCTGGAGACACTGTGAGTGGTCCTCCTCCTCCCGCCCCTGCCCTCCTCCCCTCCCCCCGGGCTCGGACCCGGACCCGGGGTTCCCCGGGGCGCCCCGTGTGCTTTTCCACCGGCCCCGTCTCTGCTCCCGCCGGCAGGACCCTGACCCGCGCCGGCATCCGGCGGCTCCCGCCCGGGATGTGCCAGCAGCTGCCCCGGCTCCGAGTCCTGTGAGTGGCCCCCCCCCAATCCTCCCCCCCGGCTCCTGCCCACCCCCCCCCCGGCGCCCAGGGTCCCGGGGGCTGCAGAGGGCGCTCTGGCTTTGTCCCGCACAGTCACCTCTCTCCCCCCTGCTGCTGAGGACAGGCCTGGGGGGCGGGCAGAGCCACCCTCTCCCCGTCCCGCCGCGGAGCCAGGCCTGGCTGTGAGCCCGGCTCTGCCACGGGCCGCGTCTCGGAGCTTCGCCTGACTCCTCCGGGGGACGTGGATACCCTGTGGGGGGGGGTGGGAAAAGGGGGGTATTGAGCACCTGGCGCATAGTAGGTGCTCAATACGGGCCACGCGGTAGGTGCTCGATCTAGCACACAGCAGGTGCTTAACAATACAGGCCACATAGCGGGAAGTGCCCAATCTAGCCCATCGTCGGTGCTCAATGCAGGCCACGTAGTCGGTGCTCAATGTAGCACATAGCAGGCGCTCAGTCTAGCCCATAGTAGGTGCTCAATCTAACACATAGTAGATGCTCGATGTAGGCCACATAGTAGGTGCTCACTTTAACACATAGTAAGTGCTCAATAGAGGCCACATAGTAGGTGCTCAATGTAGGCCACCTAGTAGGTGCTCAACCTAACA
>JAAGEH010001963.1:0-13684 GCA_011751065.1 Lasiurus cinereus
TGTGTGTGTGTGTGTGTGTGTGTGTGTGTGTGTGTGTGTGTGACAGACCAGAGGAGGCTGCGCAGCACACAGAGAATATCGGGTGGCCTCCAGACTCAGGCTGTCTGCCTGACTTCACACACCTGCCCCACCCGCACTGCTCATGGCATTCTGGGCCCGTTCACTCACCCCTCAGCGGTTGAGGTCCCACACCAGCTCCTTTCACCTGGTGAAGAGCTTGGGTCCTGTTTGCCTGTGGGTTCTCCACAACAGTCAGGGCCCTTCTGATCTGTGCGTGCTGCCCACAGCAGTCAGACTGGGACCTGCTCATTAGTGGACCAGGCTCTGTCCTCTTCTTTTCCCTCTCTCCCCTGGCCTCACCCAGAATTCTCTGAACAGAGTGTGACACATCGGAAGTGCTCAGTCATGTGGACCCAGCTCACTCCGTGTCCCTTTGGTGAAATCAGCTTGGCCTCTCGTGAGTGTCACTTTGAAGAACCGTTTCCTCTCTCAGGAAGCCTTTGGTTTATGGAAGGGAAAACATCTCAGTTCTTCTCTCGTGGTGCACGGGGCTCCCTGACATTGGGGAAAATCTGCAGTGCCCAGAAAACATGGCTCCTGAGGAGGTTGTGGAACTGGAAACGCAGGCTGCACTGACCAACCTGAAGCAGAAGTACCCGACAGCACTTTCAAACCCCAGGTGGCTACTGGAGCGCACACCCTGGAAAGGGGGAAAGGCTATCTTCCAGGTAGGCATCCCACAGCACCTGACCCCCTTGGGGGCAGGAGGACTCCACAGCAAGGTTACTCAGAATCCAGCTGAATCATGACCATCGATGGGCCATCATGCCACGGATGGAGAACTGAATTGGCGCTGCCCTGGACAGCACTACCCTCCATCTGCTGTTCACGTAAACAGATTTCTGTGCCCAGATGTACATGACTGTCCTCGTGAGATGCCTCGTTGGGCTCACTGCCTGTCTCAAGGACTCTGTCTGACTTTAGGGAAAAGGGAAAGCTGCCAGGAAATATCTTGCTGCCATCACTCCTTTTGGTCCTGCTCATTCCTGGGTTTTACAGAGAAAAATGTGTTGGGAGAACCGGTTATTGTTTGGGACTCCCATCTCTGTTCTGGCCCAACTCACAAAACACTCCAGCAGCACCCAGGGGTCCTTGTGGGAAGTCTGGGAGCGGGCACTGAATGATTGCCTAGGGTGACCAGCCAGGCATGGCCTCATTCATGGTGAAAGGGTCATCAGACTTTGAAAGAAAGCACCTGTCTCCCCTGGCAAGTGACTGGTCTGCTGTAAAAGTGCCCCTTGGCTCACGAGGGCTTGTGTTACACATGTCATATAGCTACCTCGTGCCCCGAGGAAGGAAGGATCTGAAATGCAGCTAAGATGGAAAAGTGATGGGTAGAATTTTTGTTTTCCTGTGTCGGAAATCTTTAATTCATTTGGGTCCCTTCTAGCAGGGTCGCTAATGCTTGTTAGCTGTGAGGATGAGGGGCTTTCTCCGAGGCATTGACTGTAATGTCCAGTCTTCTGAGCCATACAGACTGGCTCTGTCGTACACCACTTAGTGGATGTGGTGGCCCGGGATCTAGGTGGGCCTCCCTGGGAAGGTGCCTGGAACTTGGGCTAGAGACACACAAATGCTGATCGGAAACTTTCTGGCATCATAGGGGGATCCGTGAGTAAAGACCCTCCTGTTTCAGGATGCATAACTAATGTAGGGTGATTCCCTTCAAGGTCAGGAGCCAGGCAGTTCTGTCTCCTGTCCAGGAGGCAAGGCTCAGGGGACCAGGTCTTCCTGGGCTTGCCTCAGAACCCACTAGCCAGATCCTTGGCTGAGTGGGTGAATATGAAAGAGGACAACAGGAATGCACATCTTTCTGGGGCCAGGATTTCTAGCCTCCTCAGGCTCATCTGACGAGGCGTGTGGCACGGAAGCAGAGGGACACGGGCTCCCTATTCTCATTGGATTGTGCATTTTGTACCATGTAGTTTGCCTTTCTTTATTAAAGCAGAAATAGATTTGTGGTTACAAAGCCTGTGATATTACGGGCCTGCGATTGTCCTTGAACTGCTCACAGAGTGAGCACTTGTTATCCGAGGAGCCCGCATGCTCCTCCTCCTTGGCCTGGTCAGGTACTTGGGTAGAGCCATGACTGAAGGGCCAGCTATCTGAGTGAAATAACAGATGCTGTACAAAGACATCCCCGAACCCTGTAGTAGTTCATTTGGGGGTGAGGGGGTGGGGGGGCAGATCCCCTGTGCCATAGGTTCTGGCAGTAGTTGTGAGCACAAACATGACATTACCAGAAGTGTCTTCCCCACTTGAACCACTGGCTGCACTTGGGCACTGGACCTCCCTGGCACTGCTCAGGGGCCGAGGAACCGAGAACTCAAATGTCTGGTTGGCACTGGGTCCCCAATCATTCTTGGTTGTCTCCTGAGCCTTTTGTTCGGCTTCTTTGTTGCTGTCCTTGTGGTGTATTCTTGGGGAGTGTCTTGTGGGGGCCATCTTCTTCTTTGTCTTTGGAGGGGTGCCAATGGTCCCTGGACAAACACGAGTCACCTGGTTGCCTTGTGCCTTAATATTCTTGAGGAGCCAAGGCTTGCCTCTCTGGAAATTGCAATTTTTGTAGATCTGAAACAAAATTAATTATTTAGTCATTAATGGAGAAAATATATCTATTTGACATTACCTGGCCTCTCAGAGTCTTTACTCATCCCTGCAGGTTGTCTCTCAGAGGGGCTCTAGTTTCTCAACTTTTGATAAACACGGTATCCTGTGAAAAAGGGTTAGACCCTGAAATGAAGCCCTTTCAGTATGTTGTTCTTCTGGCTCCACTAGGAAGATGTTTGAGTAACAGGAAACATGGGAAATGGGAGGACTTTCTACTTTACCATTCATTATCATCTTTTCTGGAAATCAAACTGAAGAGTTGCCTGGGCGTATTTTGCTAAAACCATGGAGGTTCAGCAAGTAGATAAAACTCTTCAGGCTGTTCGATTCAAAGATTTGCTCCTCGCCCCTTTGGCAGAGAATCACCCTCTGGAAAAGATTTTCCTCAATGATCACGGTGCTCCATCATCATTCCAGTGCCACAGTCCTGAAGGCGTCGTCCTCCACTATCCTCCAAAGCTTTCTTGGGAAGGACGGCCCAAGAAGAATGTTGTTTTCTTCCACATTGGCGGTGCTTTGGTTTGGATCCTGTGGTGGTGGTTTATCTTGCGGGCTTGGATCTCGGTTCTCTTCTTGGCCCCCTTGCCTATCCAAAGCCTCCCTGGGACCCATTTGAGGATATGGGGATGTATCATATTGGACCATTACTACTGGTTGTCCATCCCCTGACGGGGCCAGCTTGGCTTTGTGCATCTCATGGGTACTCTGACTAGTCATGTTGATACTTGCTCTACATCAACAAGCATTTGGTACCCAGGATCCTGTCGCTTCAAAAGTGGGGTGAGAAATGCCTTTGGCCACAGCAGTGATGCCCTATGTATACTGTCCTCAAAATTCTAGGGTCTTGGTCGTGGGGCAACCAGCTGCTTAAGTCATATGATGTCACAAAGGTGACTTATGGCTGCTCTGGGGTGTGGGCCCTGGCCAAGTGTGGGGGAGTGGGGATCTTTAGATCCCCCATCTTCTCTCTTTAGTCAAGTAGTACAGAAAACAGTGTTCAGGTTAATAGAAAAGGTGCTCATATGCTGCCCGGAAGATTGTTTCTTGTTGCTAGTTCACTGGATGTGTTGAGAGGTCAAGATCCTATCTCCACTCCCATCCCTACAGAGAGAGTGGAGGAAGAGGGGGTTGATGGCCTCTTTGTTGCTCAGGGGCAAGGCCCTGGTTAGTCCTAGCTTGGGCAGCCACCAACACTGCCTGGGTCAGGTGGGCCCCTGGGGGACTGTATATCCCGGGAAAATGGTGGTTGGCCTAGTCTCAATAGGTAGCACCCCTCACAAGCTTCCTGCTTTGGTTTCTTCCAGCTGTGCCTACTGGTTGGGAGGTCCTGCTCAGATGAACCCAAAAGAGAGTCCTAGTTTCTGAGTTCTGGGTCAAGTTGTCCCTAGAATAGCGCTGTGCTTCAGCACAGGTGGGAGCATTTCTCTCCTTCCTCAATCTCAGTGCTACACAAAGCACCTGAGGGAAGATGTTAAACATGGCGGCGTTGCAGTGGGAATGGACAGCCACACCCTCTGATGTCCTATGGAGCCCCTCTTGAGCATGGCTTGCCCCCAAATCTCACCACTCTCAGGTCACAATAGCACTTGCGGCTTTAGTTTCTATGTCTTCCACATAGGAACTCTTCTCACTACCCAAGATGGGTTCACTTTGGGACACCTGCATTTGTCTTCTCAAAGCAGCCTCCCCAAGACCCTCAGATTCAGACTCCCTTGAGACCTCCCCTATGCCCCATTCCCTTTCTTCAGTGAAGTAGGTGGGCTTTGGCTCTCCCAGATTTTGGGCTTCCCACTTCCAAATTGGATCTCCTTTGGTACTTCCCCTTTTCATTAGTGATTTGTGGTTAGGCACATACTCGGCTCTGGGGAAACAAAGCATTCTGCTGACTCACTCTCATGCCAGCCCTGTTCTTCTTGCCAGAAGCTCGTGTGTTCCTCTTTTGCCGAAGCCTTGAAGATAGATGCATTGAATCATTTTGTTTTTCTCTTGGGTCAGATTTTTTTTCAAAAACCAAAAACCTTACTTTACACAGATTCACTACCAAGTTAAATTCTAGCTTGTTTAGCTAGCTGTGACTGAAGGAAGCTGATATGAAAATAATCATAAATATGTAGCTGAACGTAGATGCGAGCCTGGGTGTGGGATGGCACAGAAGCAAAACTCAAGTCATCTTCACTATAGAGGAGAGGATACTATGGTGGTTTTGTGATCCATGTTTCTCTAGCTGTTGTGGACAACTTTGGTCTCAATAATCACACTGTATAGGGAGATAGAGTGGTACCATGGAAGGGCACCACCTGCACGGGTCCTATGTCCTTTTCTCAGCCCTGCCACTAAGTGGGGTCATTTGTACTCTACTTCTAAAGGGTGGGGTCAATCCTTTGTTGCTAAAAGTCGAGTGCGAAGGCACTTGGGAAGAAAATTCCCCAAAGCGCCCCTCAGCCTAAGAACTGCATCCTTAATGGAGCCTCTGGGTCTAGATTCAGGCTCAGTCCATGGTCTTTGTGCTTCTAAACAGGTTTACAAAGCATTCATTGAAGAATCAGTTTATTCTTGGAGGACATGCCCTAGAGGCTAAGAATGGGTGCCTTTCAGAGGGGGCTCCTAGTGTCTCTGGTTGAACAGCCAGTCCCTTCTGTTGCCTACCCAAGTACTGTTTCTTAAGGGAGTTCTTTAAAGGCTGAGAAGGAGGTTTCCTTGTGGCCTTTGCTAGTTCATGACCCTGCGGGTCACTAATTCCATGAAATTTGCCCATTTCATGGAAGGGAAATTGGAGAGAAGGCTCCGGAAACCACAGTCTGGCATCTCATGGAGAACAGGTGTTTACTTGGTATGATTTAGGCACTCAATGCTAGTGTCCCAAGGATTCCATAAGATCATTAGCTAATATTATTTTGTTCAAAAGCCACTAAATTTCCACTGTGGTGAAGAATCTAGGACATCGACTTCATCTTTTCCACTGAAGATGAAATATTCACACTGCTAACTTCAGTGGCGTTGATGAAAGGCATTATGGAAATGGCCCCCCTCTGCTAAGCCTGCTCAGTCCAAGAAACTTAACCCTGGGCCTCACAACCACCAGTCAGACAATGTTTATTAGGCACCATGCTCGCTCTCCAGAGCTCCAAAGGTCCCAGAGATGGCCCATGTGTGTGGCCGCCTTATGAACAGAGCCCCCAGAGTTAGTCAGCACAGCTGACTGGACTTCCTGGACAGCCACCTCCTAGGGAAAGTGATTTCAGTCTTGACTTGGCTGTTGCTTCTGCACAGCCTTGCAGCCATAGAAAAAGTGCTGAGCTCTGGGCTATGGTGTGCTTGAGGCTACCCTGGCTTCTAAGAGTAGATAAAAGAGAGCTTTGTGGTTCTAAGACCTCAAGCCACTCCCCCAAAGCTGCTGAGCAACCTCACTTAGGCACATGAGCCTCGTCTCCAATGCCAGTCTTCCAGCTGTTCCCTTGCCCTCCTCCCTTAGTCCAGTGGGGCTTCTGCCATAAGAAAATACCACAAACTGAGTTGCTGATCAACAACAGAAACTCACTTCCCACCATTCTGGAGGCTGGAAGACCAACAATAAGGTGCCAGTGTGCTGTAGTGAGGGCTCTCCTTGCTGTGTCCACACATGGTGGAAGGAGCATGGATCCCTATGGAGGCTCTTTATAAGGTGCTACTCCCGTCCCTGAGGGCTCAGCCCTTGTAACTTAAGCACCTCCCAAAGGCCCAGCCTCTTAATGCTGTCATGTTTAGGGGTTAGGGTTGCAACATCAGCCTTTTGCGGAGACACAAACATTCCAACCATAGCACTCCCTTCTGGCCAGTGCTCAACTCACCCAAAAACCCATGGAGGGTGTCCTGCTGCGAAAGGTTCTTCTCTTCCTCAGCCCTGTTCAGGCACCATTCAAGTAAAGCTCCTTGTGTATTGATGTCCCTCTCGGTCAGATCTTCTTTCTGGATCAGCCCCCAATCATAGGTGAGGCCCACGGTGGTGACCAGGACATAGGAGTGGTCATTGGCTCTATTTCCCTCTCATGAATGCCAAATACCAGCCATATGCACTGTAGACTTGGATGAAGATCTCAGGGAAGTGGTCCTGGGACTCTTTGATGACACTACTCAACATTTCTGCCTTTGTGATCCGCTCTTTTGCAAGATACCTTAGGAGCAGGTTGGTGAACAATGAGCACAGATTTCCCAACAATGACCTCCTGGTTACACTTTTGTGGGTGATTGCCACAAAGGGCAACTGTGCCCCCGAGGATGAAATCTGGGAAGCCCTGCAGGTCACAGGGGTGTGTGATGGGAAGGAACATAGAATCTCACGGGGTCTCCTCACCAACGTTTGGCTGCAGGAACAGTACCTGTTATAGCCGCAGGGACCCAACAGTGATCTGGCACACCACAAGTTCCTGTGGGGTCTCAGGGCCCATGTTGAGACCACCAAGTTGAATGTCCTTGACTTTTTGTTCAGGGATTATAGAATGGGTCCTAGTTCTATCCCATCCCTGTCTGAAGAGGCTAGGAGTGGCGAGGAAGAGGGGCCCTGAGCCAAGTTGAGCCTCGGCACGTTCCAGGCCCATGTCTGGCAGCTTCTCCAGCTCGACATGATGTGAGTCTCACTCTTCACTCTGCATTTCAGAAGCGGGAAGTCCACGTTCTAGGTTGTGAGGCCCAGGGCAAGTTAGGGTGGGGTGGGGAGAGCTAAAGCATCTTTGGGTACCTGTGATTTAGAAATTTATCCTTGTTTTCTCTAGGAATTTTTCAAATGTTGTTTCTTTTCCTAGAAGGTTTCACCAGCTTCAGCATCTAAATTTGTGAATGACATTGACCAAAAGTGTATTTGTACTACCAAGTTCGAAAGTGATCCTGCACCATAGGAGATCCTGAGGGGTCCCAGGGCCACGCTGAAACAAGCAAGTTGACAGTCCTGAAATATTAGCTCAGGGCCACTAGCAAGGATCCCAGTTTCTTCCAATCCCTGTTCGAAGGGGTGGAGAGCAAAGAAGATCGAAGGGTCTCATGGGGTCTCTTCACCAGCTTAGTTGACACTGTGGAACCTGTGGCTTCTAAAGGTTAGCTGCTACTGAAGATGCTGAGCAGCAGCAGGGATTTGGGGAGGTGTTGTGGCATTGTGGTTGTCTGCCTACATTTTCCTTGTCCAGTGCAGGTGATTTCACTTTTTAATCCTCACTCATAATAATCCTCCTTCTCTGCTCCTGACACATCCTGGGCGCACTAGCGCCCCCTCCAGCGTCGGTCCTGGTATTGCAGCGATCCCTCCTGAGGGAGGACTTTGGGGTCTAAGGGCTTCGGAACAGAGGGCGCTGCAGAATGCATCTCCTGGTGTTCCTGTCAGCGCCGCGGGACCCCGGCTGGGGCTCTCAGGCGGAGCAGGTGCCCCCCCATGCCGGGGGCGTCTGGGGGAGCGAGAGCCGGGGTCCGCAGAGGGCGGGCAGGGGCCCTGGTGTGGTCAGGCGCGGGAGGGAAACAGAGTCACGGCTCCCAGGACTCTCCGCCCCTGCTCCCAGGCCCCGGGGGCCCCAGAGAGCCCGTCCGGAAGCTCCGCCCACTGGCTTCCGGCGGGAAAGTCTGAGCGAGGAGGAGAGCGCCATTTCTGGGAGGCCGGCTTCGAGTCGGTGGAGGGGAGGAGCCCAGGTATGAGCCTGAGGGCCCACTGAGGCCCCAGGACCCAGGGCGGCCCTGCCGTCAGCACCGAGGTCCCCGGTGGGGGGGTCGGAGAAGGGTTTCCTGCGCCCCTCGCCCGCCCACCTCCTCAGAGAACGGGGCCGGGGGGCGGGGGGGGGGAGGTAGGCGCGGGGGTCAGGACCGCGCTGAGGGAGCCACCCCACCCCATCCCAGGCCAGGCCGGCGGGCCCGCACCCTGCTGCCGGGAGTCAGGGTGAGGACCCGGCAGGCGGCGGCCCCTCGGGGGGGCGAGGCCCACAGACGCCGCTCGCTGGAGGGGCGCCGGGGGAGGCCTCGGCGCCGCGGGGGGAGGCCTTCCGGTCCCAGCGGGAGGGAGGGCGGCGCGGGGTGAGGGCCTTCCGGTCCCAGCGGGAGGGAGGGAGGGAGGGCGGCCCTGGGACGGGACGATGGCAGGCCTCGCGGTGCGGCCCGCGGGGGGCGGGGTGACAGCGGGCCCGAGCACTCAGGCCGGGAGCCCCGAGGTGCGGGGGGGGGGGTGACACCGCGGCCCCGAGGCCTGACCCCCGCACCTTCCCTTCCGGGGGGACCCGCGGGGGGCGGGGAGGGGGGCCCCATGACCTGGCGGAGTCTCACCTCGCAGAGGGCGTCCGGGACCGGCCCGGGTCAGTGTGAGGGCCCTGCGGGAGCCCCCTGCGGGGGGGGGGGTGGACCCCAGAACAGTGCGTGTCCCGCAGGCCTCCGGGGTGGGGGGGGAGGTCCCACCCATTGGGCTCTGCGGGTTCTCCCTTCCGTCTGAGAGACTGGGGGGCTGGGTGGGGGGGGAGCAGGGCTTCAGGCAGCAGGCGGTGGGTGGGTGGGTGGGGGGAGGGAACCCAGGTCCTGCTGCTGTCAAGTTAAGGGCCCTAAGAAATAGGCGACCCAGGACAACAGAACACTCAGTCCTAGGAGGACGACCACAGGCATAGTTTCCGGACTTCTCCATCCAGGTCTGCTGTAAGGAGCAGTGCCACCGGTCAGCTTAGGGAGCACTGAGGTGACTCTGGGCCCCACAATGTAGGGGACCCTGGCAGAAAGGACTGCATGTTGCAAACGCCTGCTGTTGCCACCTGGATGTGGATGGGGAGATCTTGGGGATGTGAGGACCTAGGTCTGAGAGTTAACCCAAGATCAGCAGAGGTCCTAGTCCCAGGATCTGCCCGGTGTGCACGAGCTGATAATCCCCGAAGCCTCAATGCACATCCCCTTCTCAGAAAAGGAGGGGTGATACAAAGGCCAGCTGTCCGCAGTCCTCAACCCTGAAAGGAACAACAGTGGATCTAAGTGGCATGCTCCTTTCTATCATGGGTGGGAAAGTGGGGAGTCCTCGGTGAGGTGGGGTCTTTCTCCAAGGGGGAGAGATTGAGTATCCCAGGTGGAAGGCATGGAGGTAGGGCCGGCCCTGGCAGCAGTAAAAATGAATAACCTACAGGGGCACCGGGAATGCAACCAGGACAGAGCACCCAGTCCCAGCTGCCAGCATTTTGTGACGATGGCAGGGATCCCAGGTGGGTGGGCTGGAGTGAGGAGGTGGTAGCCACCTGAGGCTACCCCTGGAGTTTGTCCAATGTGATGCCTCCTCATTTGTCTCTTGGGGCCCTCGGTAGGTGAGGACCTTGGTCTGAGTGGACAAAGTCCGGTCATCTGAGGAAGGGTATCTGTTCAACGGTGAGAAGAGTCCCGGGTCTTGCCAAAGTGAAGATGAAGACACCAAGGGAGGAGTGATTGTACCCCAAGCCCTGAGACAAAAACGGGACACCACAGAAATCCAGCCTGACCTTAACTCTCAGCCCTGGAAACCCCGGGCAAGGCTGTCAGTCTAAGTCCCTCCTGATAGTTAGATTGGTGGTCTGGGGAACGAGAGGGCCTTGGTCTGAGGGTCCGGACAGAGGTTGAGTCAGGTTCCCATTCGTTGGCATTGTGGCCACAATGAGGACTGAGGGGACCCCTGAAACAAGCATACATGGAGCCCAAGGTCTGCCGAGCCATTTTTGTCAGGAATGGGGAGACTTGGTATTGTGGGTGTACTGGCTCCCCTCACATCCTCCTCGGGTGTCTATGGAGATGAGGCCTTTCCTTTAGGAGGGTAACCTCAAGTCAGCAGATGCAGTTGCTTCAGTTCCTGGATAGTGACAGGGTAAAGACTTAGTGGGACAGATGGAATCAATAGAGTAAGGTCGCACATCATTGTTCCTTGGAGACACCTATTAGGCTCTGGGCAGGTGTGGCCAGAAGTGGGGCCACCCCAAGTCCTTCTGGTTAGTCTTAGAAGTGTGGGGTCTTGTTCTGAGGGTTTTGTCTCAGGCCAGCAGAGGGGGAGAAGAAGGCCCTGCCCGGGGACTGGTGAAAACCCTCAGTGAGCACAGAGGTGATCATCCATCCAGAACAGAGGAGACCCCACAGGACCCAATCCCACCTCACCACACTGTCTTTCCCAGAACCTTGGGCTGTGCCAGCTGCACCCTGAGGAACCTTCTCGCTCCCTTCTTCAGGATCTTACTGGACAGGCCGCTGAGGAGAGAACCGTGTGAGGCCCAAGAGCACTCCTAAAAGACCTGTAAGTAGCCTTTGTCAGAGATGCCTAGGGTGTGTTTTTAGCTGAGGCCCTTCACACTCCCTTTCTCTCACAGGTCCACACTGTCACTGTCCCAGCACGAGTCATCATGCCTCGCCATCAGATGAGTGAGCTCTGTAAGCCCGAGGAAGACCGTCAGGACCCAAGGGAGAACCAGGAACTGGTGGCAGTGCAGCGGTTCAGCCCTGAAGGGGAGGAAGAGGCCATGTCTCCCTCCCTCTCAGTCCTATTCCAAGAGAGCCTGGATGAGGTGGCTGCTGCTGAGACAGCAAGTCCTCCCCACAACCCTCAGGGTGCCTGCCTTCCCCCCGCTGCCATGGCAGCCTCTCCATGTAGCCAACCTGAAGATGAGGGCTCCGGCAGCCTAGATAAGGAGGGGCCAAGCAGCAGGGAGGGCTCTGAAGAGGCCGAGTCCTCTCTCCAAGGCGCCTTATGTTTGACGAAGGCTTACCTGGTGATGTTCCTGCTCCTGAAGTATTGTGCAAAAGAGCTGACCACAAAGGCAGAAATGCTGAGCAGGGTCATCAAAGAGCACCAGGACCACTTCCCCGAGATCTTTAGCGCAGCCTCTGAGTGCATGCAGCTGGTCTTTGGCATTGATGTGAAGGAGGTGGACCCCAGCACCCACACCTATGTCCTGGTCACCACCTTGGGCCTCACCTATGATGGGATGGTGGGCGATGGGCACAGATTTCCCAACACTGGCCTCCTGGTCACACTTCTGTGGCTGATTGCCGCAGAGGGCGACTGTGCCTCTGAGGAGGAAGTCTGGAAAGCCCTGCATGTCAGGGGGGTGCATGATGGGAAGGAGCACTGTATCTATGGGGAGCCCAGGGAGCTCCTCACCAAAGTTTGGGTGCGGGAAAAGTACCTGGAGTACAGGCAGGTGCCCAACAGCCACCCTGCACGCTACCAGTTCCTATGGGGCCCCAGGGCCCATGCTGAGACCACCAAGCTGAAAGTCCTTGAGTTTTTGCTCAGCGTTTATAGAAGGGATCCCGATTATGTCTCATACCTGTCTGAAGAGGCTATGAGTGGTGAGGGAGAGGGGACCTGAGCCAAGTTGCACCCAAGCACATTTCAGGCCCCTGTCTGGCAGCTTCTCCTGCTGGACATGATGTGAGGCTAGTGCTTTCCTCTGCTTTTGAGAAGAGGGCAGTCAGTGTTCTAGGTCGTGAGGTCTAGGGTGAGTTGGGGGGGATAAGGGCTGTAGCCTCTTTGGGTTCCTGTGATGACTTAGAATTGTATCCTTTAGGAACTTTCAAATGTTCTTTTTCATAGAAGGGTTCATAAGCTTTGGCATCTAAGTTGTATGAAAGACATTGGTCAGACATGTATTTGTACTTGTCCAGTTCAAGAGCAATAGATTTGCTGCCCCGGCCTGGGCAGTTTTTCTCAGAGGTTAGACTGTGGCCCTCGGACTGAAGGGTCTCGGGTTCATTTCCAGTCAAGGGCCCATAACTAGGTTGCAGGAGGCAGTCCATTGATGTGTCTCTCTCACATCGACGTTTCTCTCTCTGTATCTCCCCCTTCGGTAAAAATCAGTGTGTGTGGGGGGGCGGGGGGGTATATCCCCCTGTGAGAATTCACAAAACAGGAGTAAGAGATTTGCTACTGTGTAACACAAAGTGGAACTCCTTTCAGATTAGTTTGTGATCCCAAAGTAGATAACATGGCATCAGAACAGGATTTCCTTGGAAATGTGAAAGAATTCAGCAGTGCAGTTGGTGGAGCCAAGAAATAGAAAAATAAAAGCAAAAGGTCGTTAATTATTGCTTCTTATCCTGTCTCATCTCTCTTTTTACGAGGCAACTTCCATAAGGATCCTTGGGTTTGCTTGGTTCATTCAAGAAAGTGAATAACATTTAATCGGAATGAACACCACCCCTGCTCGGTGGATCATTTATTCCCCATACATTGGCTGATCCTCTGCCCACTGGAAAGAGCAGGGCACACCCACCCACCCACAGGATGATAGTGAAGGTGCTGAAGTCTTATAAGGAAGGGAGTTAGGTGTCCCCTAAATATTACAGAAGAAGTAAAAGTAGGGGAGAGGTAGTGGGACCCCAGCGGACAGCATTCAAGTGTAAGTGGCCTCAGCCAGGGCAGTTTGGGGTGTGGGGAAACAGTGATTCCCTTTGTGAGCATTGATTGTGATGAAGCTGGGTGGTGGCAGCAGCCAGAATCTCAGAAGTTGTGCCAGGCACCCCTTTTCATGGCCTGGGGTAGCCAGAGCTGACTCCACTTAATTACATTACCTTTCACGTAAGTTGGGCAATTCTAAGCAATGTATAGATTTTTGTTGGGAGTAAAATGAATGGAAATAATGGTTTGGATGGAAGAACAGCTTTCAGGGAGGGACAGAGTTGGTCTTTGACTCAATATCCTGGGACTTTAAATTGTATTCAGCTGGGAAAGGTCCCCCCACCCCTACCTTTTAAAATGTATCCTCTAAGAAGGAAGTAACATTTACTGAGTTTTATTTACAAAGCCGAGTCTTTGGCTAGTATATTCTTTATTTCTTTATTTTTTATTATGTAAGATTTTTGGGGGGTGACATTAGTCTATCTGAACATATAGGTTACATGTGTGGATTACTAATTTACAAAATCTGTATATAGGACCATATGCCCACCACCAAAAGTCACCTGATATTGGGACCCGTTTCTTCCCCCACCCCCTTCCCTCTGGCAACCACCACACTGCTGTTTGTGTACATAGGTTTCACTTTTATGTCCCACATAGGGTTTAAACCATATAGTT
>JAAGEH010001964.1:0-13543 GCA_011751065.1 Lasiurus cinereus
TGTGTGTGTGTGTGTGTGTGTGTGTGTGTGTGTGTGTGTGTGACAGACCAGAGGAGGCTGCGCAGCACACAGAGAATATCGGGTGGCTTCCAGACTCAGGCTGTCTGCCTGACTTCACACACCTGCCCCACCCGCACTGCTCATGGCATTCTGGGCCCGTTCACTCACCCCTCAGCGGTTGAGGTCCCACACCAGCTCCTTTCACCTGGTGAAGAGCTTGGGTCCTGTTTGCCTGTGGGTTCTCCACAACGGTCAGGGCCCTTCTGATCTGTGCGTGCTGCCCACAGCAGTCAGACTGGGACCTGCTCATTAGTGGACCAGGCTCTGTCCTCTTCTTTTCCCTCTCTCCCCTGGCCTCACCCAGAATTCTCTGAACAGAGTGTGACACATCGGAAGTGCTCAGTCATGTGGACCCAGCTCACTCCGTGTCCCTTTGGTGAAATCAGCTTGGCCTCTCGTGAGTGTCACTTTGAAGAACCGTTTCCTCTCTCAGGAAGCCTTTGGTTTATGGAAGGGAAAACATCTCAGTTCTTCTCTCGTGGTGCACGGGGCTCCCTGACATTGGGGAAAGGCTAACTTCCAGGTAGGCATCCCACAGCACCTGACCCCCTTGGGGGCAGGAGGACTCCACAGCAAGGTTACTCAGAATCCAGCTGAATCATGACCATCGATGGGCCATCATGCCACGGATGGAGAACTGAATTGGCGCTGCCCTGGACAGCACTACCCTCCATCTGCTGTTCACGTAAACAGATTTCTGTGCCCAGATGTACATGACTGTCCTCGTGAGATGCCTCGTTGGGCTCACTGCCTGTCTCAAGGACTCTGTCTGACTTTAGGGAAAAGGGAAAGCTGCCAGGAAATATCTTGCTGCCATCACTCCTTTTGGTCCTGCTCATTCCTGGGTTTTACAGAGAAAAATGTGTTGGGAGAACCAGTTATTGTTTGGGACTCCCATCTCTGTTCTGGCCCAACTCACAAAACACTCCAGCAGCACCCAGGGGTCCTTGTGGGAAGTCTGGGAGCGGGCACTGAATGATTGCCTAGGGTGACCAGCCAGGCATGGCCTCATTCATGGTGAAAGGGTCATCAGACTTTGAAAGAAAGCACCTGTCTCCCCTGGCAAGTGACTGGTCTGCTGTAAAAGTGCCCCTTGGCTCACGAGGGCTTGTGTTACACATGTCATATAGCTACCTCGTGCCCCGAGGAAGGAAGGATCTGAAATGCAGCTCAGATGGAAAAGTGATGGGTAGAATTTTTGTTTTCCTGTGTCGGAAATCTTTAATTCATTTGGGTCCCTTCTAGCAGGGTCGCTAATGCTTGTTAGCTGTGAGGATGAGGGGCTTTCTCCGAGGCATTGACTGTAATGTCCAGTCTTCTGAGCCATACAGACTGGCTCTGTCGTACACCACTTAGTGGATGTGGTGGCCCGGGATCTAGGTGGGCCTCCCTGGGAAGGTGCCTGGAACTTGGGCTAGAGACACACAAATGCTGATCGGAAACTTTCTGGCATCATAGGGGGATCCGTGAGTGAAGACCCTCCTGTTTCAGGATGCATAACTAATGTAGGGTGATTCCCTTCAAGGTCAGGAGCCAGGCAGTTCTGTCTCCTGTCCAGGAGGCAAGGCTCAGGGGACCAGGTCTTCCTGGGCTTGCCTCAGAACCCACTAGCCAGATCCTTGGCTGAGTGGGTGAATATGAAAGAGGACAACAGGAATGCACATCTTTCTGGGGCCAGGATTTCTAGCCTCCTCAGGCTCATCTGACGAGGCGTGTGGCACGGAAGCAGAGGGACACGGGCTCCCTATTCTCATTGGATTGTGCATTTTGTACCATGTAGTTTGCCTTTCTTTATTAAAGCAGAAATAGATTTGTGGTTACAAAGCCTGTGATATTACGGGCCTGCGATTGTCCTTGAACTGCTCACAGAGTGAACACTTGTTATCCGAGGAGCCCGCATGCTCCTCCTCCTTGGCCTGGTCAGGTACTTGGGTAGAGCCATGACTGAAGGGCCAGCTATCTGAGTGAAATAACAGATGCTGTACAAAGACATCCCCGAACCCTGTAGTAGTTCATTTGGGGGTGAGGGGGTGGGGGGCAGATCCCCTGTGCCATAGGTTCTGGCAGTAGTTGTGAGCACAAACATGACATTACCAGAAGTGTCTTCCCCACTTGAACCACTGGCTGCACTTGGGCACTGGACCTCCCTGGCACTGCTCAGGGGCCGAGGAACCGAGAACTCAAATGTCTGGTTGGCACTGGGTCCCCAATCATTCTTGGTTGTCTCCTGAGCCTTTTGTTCGGCTTCTTTGTTGCTGTCCTTGTGGTGTATTCTTGGGGAGTGTCTTGTGGGGGCCGTCTTCTTCTTTGTCTTTGGAGGGGTGCCAATGGTCCCTGGACAAACACGAGTCACCTGGTTGCCTTGTGCCTTAATATTCTTGAGGAGCCAAGGCTTGCCTCTCTGGAAATTGCAATTTTTGTAGATCTGAAACAAAATTAATTATTTAGTCATTAATGGAGAAAATATATCTATTTGACATTACCTGGCCTCTCAGAGTCTTTACTCATCCCTGCAGGTTGTCTCTCAGAGGGGCTCTAGTTTCTCAACTTTTGATAAACACGGTATCCTGTGAAAAAGGGTTAGATCCTGAAATGAAGCCCTTTCAGTATGTTGTTCTTCTGGCTCCACTAGGAAGATGTTTGAGTAACAGGAAACATGGGAAATGGGAGGACTTTCTACTTTACCATTCATTATCATCTTTTCTGGAAATCAAACTGAAGAGTTGCCTGGGCGTATTTTGCTAAAACCATGGAGGTTCAGCAAGTAGATAAAACTCTTCAGGCTGTTCGATTCAAAGATTTGCTCCTCGCCCCTTTGGCAGAGAATCACCCTCTGGAAAAGATTTTCCTCAATGATCACGGTGCTCCATCATCATTCCAGTGCCACAGTCCTGAAGGCGTCGTCCTCCACTATCCTCCAAAGCTTTCTTGGGAAGGACGGCCCAAGAAGAATGTTGTTTTCTTCCACATTGGCGGTGCTTTGGTTTGGATCCTGTGGTGGTGGTTTATCTTGCGGGCTTGGATCTCGGTTCTCTTCTTGGCCCCCTTGCCTATCCAAAGCCTCCCTGGGACCCATTTGAGGATATGGGGATGTATCATATTGGACCATTACTACTGGTTGTCCATCCCCTGACGGGGCCAGCTTGGCTTTGTGCATCTCATGGGTACTCTGACTAGTCATGTTGATACTTGCTCTACATCAACAAGCATTTGGTACCCAGGATCCTGTCGCTTCAAAAGTGGGGTGAGAAATGCCTTTGGCCACAGCAGTGATGCCCTATGTATACTGTCCTCAAAATTCTAGGGTCTTGGTCGTGGGGCAACCAGCTGCTTAAGTCATATGATGTCACAAAGGTGACTTATGGCTGCTCTGGGGTGTGGGCCCTGGCCAAGTGTGGGGGAGTGGGGATCTTTAGATCCCCCATCTTCTCTCTTTAGTCAAGTAGTACAGAAAACAGTGTTCAGGTTAATAGAAAAGGTGCTCATATGCTGCCCGGAAGATTGTTTCTTGTTGCTAGTTCACTGGATGTGTTGAGAGGTCAAGATCCTATCTCCACTCCCATCCCTACAGAGAGAGTGGAGGAAGAGGGGGTTGATGGCCTCTTTGTTGCTCAGGGGCAAGGCCCTGGTTAGTCCTAGCTTGGGCAGCCACCAACACTGCCTGGGTCAGGTGGGCCCCTGGGGGACTGTATATCCCGGGAAAATGGTGGTTGGCCTAGTCTCAATAGGTAGCACCCCTCACAAGCTTCCTGCTTTGGTTTCTTCCAGCTGTGCCTACTGGTTGGGAGGTCCTGCTCAGATGAACCCAAAAGAGAGTCCTAGTTTCTGAGTTCTGGGTCAAGTTGTCCCTAGAATAGCGCTGTGCTTCAGCACAGGTGGGAGCATTTCTCTCCTTCCTCAATCTCAGTGCTACACAAAGCACCTGAGGGAAGATGTTAAACATGGCGGCGTTGCAGTGGGAATGGACAGCCACACCCTCTGATGTCCTATGGAGCCCCTCTTGAGCATGGCTTGCCCCCAAATCTCACCACTCTCAGGTCACAATAGCACTTGCGGCTTTAGTTTCTATGTCTTCCACATAGGAACTCTTCTCACTACCCAAGATGGGTTCACTTTGGGACACCTGCATTTGTCTTCTCAAAGCAGCCTCCCCAAGACCCTCAGATTCAGATTCCCTTGAGACCTCCCCTATGCCCCATTCCCTTTCTTCAGTGAAGTAGGTGGGCTTTGGCTCTCCCAGATTTTGGGCTTCCCACTTCCAAATTGGATCTCCTTTGGTACTTCCCCTTTTCATTAGTGATTTGTGGTTAGGCACATACTCGGCTCTGGGGAAACAAAGCATTCTGCTGACTCACTCTCATGCCAGCCCTGTTCTTCTTGCCAGAAGCTCGTGTGTTCCTCTTTTGCCGAAGCCTTGAAGATAGATGCATTGAATCATTTTGTTTTTCTCTTGGGTCAGATTTTTTTTCAAAAACCAAAAACCTTACTTTACACAGATTCACTACCAAGTTAAATTCTAGCTTGTTTAGCTAGCTGTGACTGAAGGAAGCTGATATGAAAATAATCATAAATATGTAGCTGAACGTAGATGCGAGCCTGGGTGTGGGATGGCACAAAAGCAAAACTCAAGTCATCTTCACTATAGAGGAGAGGATACTATGGTGGTTTTGTGATCCATGTTTCTCTAGCTGTTGTGGACAACTTTGGTCTTAATAATCACACTGTATAGGGAGATAGAGTGGTACCATGGAAGGGCACCACCTGCACGGGTCCTATGTCCTTGTCTCAGCCCTGCCACTAAGTGGGGTCATTTGTACTCTACTTCTAAAGGGTGGGGTCAATCCTTTGTTGCCAAAAGTCGAGTGCGAAGGCACTTGGGAAGAAAATTCCCCAAAGTGCCCCTCAGCCTAAGAACTGCATCCTTAATGGAGCCTCTGGGTCTAGATTCAGGCTCAGTCCATGGTCTTTGTGCTTCTAAACAGGTTTACAAAGCATTCATTGAAGAATCAGTTTATTCTTGGAGGACATGCCCTAGAGGCTAAGAATGGGTGCCTTTCAGAGGGGGCTCCTAGTGTCTCTGGTTGAACAGCCAGTCCCTTCTGTTGCCTACCCAAGTACTGTTTCTTAAGGGAGTTCTTTAAAGGCTGAGAAGGAGGTTTCCTTGTGGCCTTTGCTAGTTCATGACCCTGCGGGTCACTAATTCCATGAAATTTGCCCATTTCATGGAAGGGAAATTGGAGAGAAGGCTCCGGAAACCACAGTCTGGCATCTCATGGAGAACAGGTGTTTACTTGGTATGATTTAGGCACTCAATGCTAGTGTCCCAAGGATTCCATAAGATCATTAGCTAATATTATTTTGTTCAAAAGCCACTAAATTTCCACTGTGGTGAAGAATCTAGGACATCGACTTCATCTTTTCCACTGAAGATGAAATATTCACACTGCTAACTTCAGTGGCGTTGATGAAAGGCATTATGGAAATGGCCCCCCTCTGCTAAGCCTGCTCAGTCCAAGAAACTTAACCCTGGGCCTCACAACCACCAGTCAGACAATGTTTATTAGGCACCATGCTCGCTCTCCAGAGCTCCAAAGGTCCCAGAGATGGCCCATGTGTGTGGCTGCCTTATGAACAGAGCCCCCAGAGTTAGTCAGCACAGCTGACTGGACTTCCTGGACAGCCACCTCCTAGGGAAAGTGATTTCAGTCTTGACTTGGCTGTTGCTTCTGCACAGCCTTGCAGCCATAGAAAAAGTGCTGAGCTCTGGGCTATGGTGTGCTTGAGGCTACCCTGGCTTCTAAGAGTAGATAAAAGAGAGCTTTGTGGTTCTAAGACCTCAAGCCACTCCCCCAAAGCTGCTGAGCAACCTCACTTAGGCACATGAGCCTCGTCTCCAATGCCAGTCTTCCAGCTGTTCCCTTGCCCTCCTCCCTTAGTCCAGTGGGGCTTCTGCCATAAGAAAATACCACAAACTGAGTTGCTGATCAACAACAGAAACTCACTTCCCACCATTCTGGAGGCTGGAAGACCAACAGTAAGGTGCCAGTGTGCTGTAGTGAGGGCTCTCCTTGCTGTGTCCACACATGGTGGAAGGAGCATGGATCCCTATGGAGGCTCTTTATAAGGTGCTACTCCCGTCCCTGAGGGCTCAGCCCTTGTAACTTAAGCACCTCCCAAAGGCCCAGCCTCTTAATGCTGTCATGTTTAGGGGTTAGGGTTGCAACATCAGCCTTTGGCGGAGACACAAACATTCCAACCATAGCACTCCCTTCTGGCCAGTGCTCAACTCACCCAAAAACCCATGGAGGGTGTCCTGCTGCGAAAGGTTCTTCTCTTCCTCAGCCCTGTTCAGGCACCATTCAAGTGAAGCTCCTTGTGTATTGATGTCCCTCTCGGTCAGATCTTCTTTCTGGATCAGCCCCCAATCATAGGTGAGGCCCACGGTGGTGACCAGGACATAGGAGTGGTCATTGGCTCTATTTCCCTCTCATGAATGCCAAATACCAGCCATATGCACTGTAGACTTGGATGAAGATCTCAGGGAAGTGGTCCTGGTACTCTTTGATGACACTACTCAACATTTCTGCCTTTGTGATCCGCTCTTTTGCAAGATACCTTAGGAGCAGGTTGGTGAACAATGAGCACAGATTTCCCAACAATGCCCTCCTGGTTACACTTTTGTGGGTGATTGCCACAAAGGGCAACTGTGCCCCCGAGGATGAAATCTGGGAAGCCCTGCAGGTCACAGGGGTGTGTGATGGGAAGGAACATAGAATCTCACGGGGTCTCCTCACCAACGTTTGGCTGCAGGAACAGTACCTGTTATAGCCGCAGGGACCCAACAGTGATCTGGCACACCACAAGTTCCTGTGGGGTCTCAGGGCCCATGTTGAGACCACCAAGTTGAATGTCCTTGACTTTTTGTTCAGGGATTATAGAATGGGTCCTAGTTCTATCCCATCCCTGTCTGAAGAGGCTAGGAGTGGCGAGGAAGAGGGGCCCTGAGCCAAGTTGAGCCTCGGCACGTTCCAGGCCCATGTCTGGCAGCTTCTCCAGCTCGACATGATGTGAGTCTCACTCTTCACTCTGCATTTCAGAAGCGGGAAGTCCACGTTCTAGGTTGTGAGGCCCAGGGCAAGTTAGGGTGGGGTGGGGAGAGCTAAAGCATCTTTGGGTACCTGTGATTTAGAAATTTATCCTTGTTTTCTCTAGGAATTTTTCAAATGTTGTTTCTTTTCCTAGAAGGTTTCACCAGCTTCAGCATCTAAATTTGTGAATGACATTGACCAAAAGTGTATTTGTACTACCAAGTTCGAAAGTGATCCTGCACCATAGGAGATCCTGAGGGGTCCCAGGGCCACGCTGAAACAAGCAAGTTGAAAGTCCTGAAATATTAGCTCAGGGCCACTAGCAAGGATCCCAGTTTCTTCCAATCCCTGTTCGAAGGGTTGGAGAGCAAAGAAGATCGAAGGGTCTCATTGGGGTTTCTTCACCAGCTCAGATGGTCCTGTGGAACCTGTGGGTTCTAAAGGTTAGCTGCTACTGAAGATGCTGAGCAGCAGCAGGGATTTGGGGAGGTGTTGTGGCATTGTGGTTGTCTGCCTACATTTTCCTTGTCCAGTGCAGGTGATTTCACTTTTTAATCCTCACTCATAATAATCCTCCTTCTCTGCTCCTGACACATCCTGGGCGCACTAGCGCCCCCTCCAGCGTCGGTCCTGGTATTGCAGCGATCCCTCCTGAGGGAGGACTTTGGGGTCTAAGGGCTTCAGAACAGAGGGGCTGCAGAATGCATCTCCTGGTGTTCCTGTCAGCGCCGCGGGACCCCGGCTGGGGCTCTCAGGCGGAGCAGGTGCCCCCCCATGCCGGGGGCGTCTGGGGGAGCGAGAGCCGGGGTCCGCAGAGGGCGGGCAGGGGCCCTGGTGTGGTCAGGCGCGGGAGGGAAGCAGAGTCACGGCTCCCAGGACTCTCCGCCCCTGCTCCCAGGCCCCGGGGGCCCCAGAGAGCCCGTCCGGAAGCTCCGCCCACTGGCTTCCGGCGGGAAAGTCTGAGCGAGGAGGAGAGCGCCATTTCTGGGAGGCCGGCTGCGAGTCGGTGGAGGGGAGGAGCCCAGGTATGAGCCTGAGGGCCCACTGAGGCCCCAGGACCCAGGGCGGCCCTGCCGTCAGCACCGAGGTCCCCGGTGGGGGGTCGGAGAACGGTTTCCTGCGCCCCTCGCCCGCCCACCTCCTCAGAGAACGGGGCCGGGGGGCGGGGGGGGGGAGGTAGGCGCGGGGGTCAGGACCGCGCTGAGGGAGCCACCCCACCCCATCCCAGGCCAGGCCGGCGGGCCCGCACCCTGCTGCCGGGAGTCAGGGTGAGGACCCGGCAGGCGGCGGCCCCTCGGGGGGGCGAGGCCCACAGACGCCGCTCGCTGGAGGGGCGCCGGGGGAGGCCTCGGCGCCGCGGGGGGAGGCCTTCCGGTCCCAGCGGGAGGGAGGGCGGCGCGGGGTGAGGGCCTTCCGGTCCCAGCGGGAGGGAGGGAGGGAGGGCGGCCCTGGGACGGGACGATGGCAGGCCTCGCGGTGCGGCCCGCGGGGGGCGGGGTGACAGCGGGCCCGAGCACTCAGGCCGGGAGCCCCGAGGTGCGGGGGGGGGGGTGACACCGCGGCCCCGAGGCCTGACCCCCGCACCTTCCCTTCCGGGGGGACCCGCGGGGGGCGGGGAGGGGGGCCCCATGACCTGGCGGAGTCTCACCTCGCAGAGGGCGTCCGGGACCGGCCCGGGTCAGTGTGAGGGCCCTGCGGGAGCCCCCTGCGGGGGGGGGGGTGGACCCCAGAACAGTGCGTGTCCCGCAGGCCTCCGGGGTGGGGGGGGAGGTCCCACCCATTGGGCTCTGCGGGTTCTCCCTTCCGTCTGAGAGACTGGGGGGCTGGGTGGGGGGGGAGCAGGGCTTCAGGCAGCAGGCGGTGGGTGGGTGGGTGGGGGGAGGGAACCCAGGTCCTGCTGCTGTCAAGTTAAGGGCCCTAAGAAATAGGCGACCCAGGACAACAGAACACTCAGTCCTAGGAGGACGACCACAGGCATAGTTTCCGGACTTCTCCATCCAGGTCTGCTGTAAGGAGCAGTGCCACCGGTCAGCTTAGGGAGCACTGAGGTGACTCTGGGCCCCACAATGTAGGGGACCCTGGCAGAAAGGACTGCATGTTGCAAACGCCTGCTGTTGCCACCTGGATGTGGATGGGGAGATCTTGGGGATGTGAGGACCTAGGTCTGAGAGTTAACCCAAGATCAGCAGAGGTCCTAGTCCCAGGATCTGCCCGGTGTGCACGAGCTGATAATCCCCGAAGCCTCAATGCACATCCCCTTCTCAGAAAAGGAGGGGTGATACAAAGGCCAGCTGTCCGCAGTCCTCAACCCTGAAAGGAACAACAGTGGATCTAAGTGGCATGCTCCTTTCTATCATGGGTGGGAAAGTGGGGAGTCCTCGGTGAGGTGGGGTCTTTCTCCAAGGGGGAGAGATTGAGTATCCCAGGTGGAAGGCATGGAGGTAGGGCCGGCCCTGGCAGCAGTAAAAATGAATAACCTACAGGGGCACCGGGAATGCAACCAGGACAGAGCACCCAGTCCCAGCTGCCAGCATTTTGTGATGATGGCAGGGATCCCAGGTGGGTGGAGGTGGAGTGGGGAGGTGGTAGCCACCTGAGGCTACCCCTGGAGTTTGTCCAATGTGATGCCTCCTCATTTGTCTCTTGGGGCCCTCGGTAGGTGAGGACCTTGGTCTGAGTGGACAAAGTCCGGTCATCTGAGGAAGGGTATCTGTTCAACGGTGAGAAGAGTCCCGGGTCTTGCCAAAGTGAAGATGAAGACACCAAGGGAGGAGTGATTGTACCCCAAGCCCTGAGACAAAAACGGGACACCACAGAAATCCAGCCTGACCTTAACTCTCAGCCCTGGAAACCCCGGGCAAGGCTGTCAGTCTAAGTCCCTCCTGATAGTTAGATTGGTGGTCTGGGGAACGAGAGGGCCTTGGTCTGAGGGTCCGGACAGAGGTTGAGTCAGGTTCCCATTCGTTGGCATTGTGGCCACAATGAGGACTGAGGGGACCCCTGAAACAAGCATACATGGAGCCCAAGGTCTGCCGAGCCATTTTTGTCAGGAATGGGGAGACTTGGTATTGTGGGTGTACTGGCTCCCCTCACATCCTCCTCAGGTGTCTATGGAGATGAGGCCTTTCCTTTAGGAGGGTAACCTCAAGTCAGCAGATGCAGTTGCTTCAGTTCCTGGATAGTGACAGGGTAAAGACTTAGTGGGACAGATGGCATCAATAGAGTAAGGTCGCACATCATTGTTCCTTGGAGACACCTATTAGGCTCTGGGCAGGTGTGGCCAGAAGTGGGGCCACCCCAAGTCCTTCTGGTTAGTCTTAGAAGTGTGGGGTCTTGTTCTGAAGGTTTTGTCTCAGGCCAGCAGAGGGGGAGAAGAAGGCCCTGCCCGGGGACTGGTGAAAACCCTCAGTGAGCACAGAGGTGATCATCCACCCAGAACAGAGGAGACCCCACAGGACCCAATCCCACCTCACCACACTGTCTTTCCCAGAACCTTGGGCTGTGCCAGCTGCACCCTGAGGAACCTTCTCGCTCCCTTCTTCAGGATCTTACTGGACAAGCCGCTGAGGAGAGAACCGTGTGAGGCCCAAGAGCACTCCTAAAAAGACCTGTAAGTAGCCTTTGTCAGAGATGCCTAGGGTGTGTTTTTAGCTGAGGCCCTTCACACTCCCTTTCTCTCACAGGTCCACACTGTCACTGTCCCAGCACGAGTCATCATGCATCGCCATCAGATGAGTGAGCTCTGTAAGCCCGAGGAAGACCATCAGGACCCAAGGGAGAACCAGGAACTGGTGGCAGTGCAGCGGTTCAGCCCTGAAGGGGAGGAAGAGGCCATGTCTCCCTCCCTCTCAGTCCTATTCCGAGAGAGCCTGGATGAGGTGGCTGCTGCTGAGACAGCAAGTCCTCCCCACAACCCTCAGGGTGCCTGCCTTCCCCCCGCTGCCATGGCAGCCTCTCCATGTAGCCAACCTGAAGATGAGGGCTCCGGCAGCCTAGATAAGGAGGGGCCAAGCAGCAGGGAGGGCTCTGAAGAGGCCGAGTCCTCTCTCCAAGGCGCCTTATGTTTGACAAAGGCTTACCTGGTGATGTTCCTGCTCCTGAAGTATTGTGCAAAAGAGCTGACCACAAAGGCAGAAATGCTGAGCAGGGTCATCAAAGAGCACCAGGACCACTTCCCCGAGATCTTTAGCGCAGCCTCTGAGTGCATGCAGCTGGTCTTTGGCATTGATGTGAAGGAGGTGGACCCCAGCACCCACACCTATGTCCTGGTCACCACCTTGGGCCTCACCTATGATGGGATGGTGGGCGATGGGCACAGATTTCCCAACACTGGCCTCCTGGTCACACTTCTGTGGCTGATTGCCGCAGAGGGCGACTGTGCCTCTGAGGAGGAAGTCTGGAAAGCCCTGCATGTCAGGGGGGTGCATGATGGGAAGGAGCACTGTATCTATGGGGAGCCCAGGGAGCTCCTCACCAAAGTTTGGGTGCGGGAAAAGTACCTGGAGTACAGGCAGGTGCCCAACAGCCACCCTGCACGCTACCAGTTCCTATGGGGCCCCAGGGCCCATGCTGAGACCACCAAGTTGAAAGTCCTTGAGTTTTTGCTCAGCGTTTATAGAAGGGATCCCGATTATGTCTCATACCTGTCTGAAGAGGCTATGAGTGGTGAGGGAGAGGGGACCTGAGCCAAGTTGCACCCAAGCACATTTCAGGCCCCTGTCTGGCAGCTTCTCCTGCTGGACATGATGTGAGGCTAGTGCTTTCCTCTGCTTTTGAGAAGAGGGCAGTCAGTGTTCTAGGTCGTGAGGTCTAGGGTGAGTTGGGGGGATAAGGGCTGTAGCCTCTTTGGGTTCCTGTGATGACTTAGAATTGTATCCTTTAGGAACTTTCAAATGTTCTTTTTCATAGAAGGTTTCATAAGCTTTGGCATCTAAGTTGTATGAAAGACATTGGTCAGACATGTATTTGTACTTGTCCAGTTCAAGAGTAATAGATTTGCTGCCCCGGCCTGGGCAGTTTTTCTCAGAGGTTAGACTGTGGCCCTCGGACTGAAGGGTCTCGGGTTCATTTCCAGTCAAGGGCCCATAACTAGGTTGCAGGAGGCAGTCCATTGATGTGTCTCTCTCACATCGCCGTTTCTCTCTCTGTATCTCCCCCTTCGGTAAAAATCAGTGTGTGTGGGGGGGGGGGCGGGGGGAGTATATCCCCCTGTGAGAATTCACAAAACAGGAGTAAGAGATTTGCTACTGTGTAACACAAAGTGGAACTCCTTTCAGATTAGTTTGTGATCCCAAAGTAGATAACATGGCATCAGAACAGGATTTCCTTGGAAATGTGAAAGAATTCAGCAGTGCAGTTGGTGGAGCCAAGAAATAGAAAAATAAAAGCAAAAGGTCGTTAATTATTGCTTCTTATCCTGTCTCATCTCTCTTTTTACGAGGCAACTTACATAAGGATCCTTGGGTTTGCTTGGTTCATTCAAGAAAGTGAATAACATTTAATCGGAATGAACACCACCCCTGCTCGGTGGATCATTTATTCCCCATACATGGGCTGATCCTCTGCCCACTGGAAAGAGCAGGGCACACCCACCCACCCACAGGATGATAGTGAAGGTGCTGAAGTCTTATAAGGAAGGGAGTTAGGTGTCCCCTAAATATTACAGAAGAAGTAAAAGTAGGGGAGAGGTAGTGGGACCCCAGCGGACAGCATTCAAGTGTAAGTGGCCTCAGCCAGGGCAGTTTGGGGTGTGGGGAAACAGTGATTCCCTTTGTGAGCATGGATTGTGATGAAGCTGGGTGGTGGCAGCAGCCAGAATCTCGGAAGTTGTGCCAGGCACCCCTTTTCATGGCCTGGGGTAGCCAGAGCTGACTCCACTTAATTACATTACCTTTCACGTAAGTTGGGCAATTCTAAGCAATGTATAGATTTTTGTTGGGAGTAAAATGAATGGAAATAATGGTTTGGATGGAAGAACAGCTTTCAGGGAGGGACAGAGTTGGTCTTTGACTCAATATCCTGGGACTTTAAATTGTATTCAGCTGGGAAAGGTCCCCCCACCCCTACCTTTTAAAATGTATCCTCTAAGAAGGAAGTAACATTTACTGAGTTTTATTTACAAAGCCGAGTCTTTGGCTAGTATATTCTTTATTTCTTTATTTTTTATTATGTAAGATTTTTGGGGGGTGACATTAGTCTATCTGAACATATAGGTTACATGTGTGGATTACTAATTTACAAAATCTGTATATAGGACCATATGCCCACCACCAAAAGTCACCTGATATTGGGACCCGTTTCTTCCCCCACCCCCTTCCCTCTGGCAACCACCACACTGCTGTTTGTGTCCATAGGTTTCACTTTTATGTCCCACATAGGGTTTAAACCATATAGTT
>JAAGEH010000160.1:8391-60223 GCA_011751065.1 Lasiurus cinereus
TCTTCAGCGCGAACATACTCACCATCCATCCCGCCTGCCGTTCTTCCGTGGGCTCCTCTTCCGCCTGCGCTCAGGCCCCAAGCTGCTATAACTTACCCCCCGCCCGCCCCCAGAATGGAACTCTCTGGACAGGGGATCTGCTTCCACTGCCTCATCTTTGAGGCCTTGTTCCTGTGCCTCCTGAGACAGCATGTGGTTCTAGAAAGAAATCCTCTTCAATAAAACTGTTATATTGTCTCTGTTCTGATCTTCAGCGTTTGCATTTTAATAATAAAAATGTTTTAGAAAATTAGGAATATAAAAATAGGGGAACATGTATTACTTTCTTTTCAGGAAGTAACCACGCAGTAGGATTCAGAATTTTCCTTTTGTCTGTTGTGTCCTTTGAGTACGTGTGTGCGGAAAATATCCCCCCACGTTGGGGAGCACACTGTATTTACAGGGTTTCAGTTCTGATTTTCCTGCTTTGTTCCGCGCTATGTCTATTTCTGGGTGTCACCCATCAGCAGTGACTACTGTGCAAGCAAGTGCTGCTTTGCCTGTCGCCGGCCATGCCCACAGGCTGGACTTCCTGTTCTGCCAGCGCTCACTTGGAGGCCTTGAGCATGTGATTTACTGCCTCCAGCCTGGTTTTCTCGTCGCGGTAGTGAGGAGGGTTATGAGAGAGGGTGCCCATAGCATGCTTAACCTCAGGCTAAGCGTGCGCAAGAACTAGGAGGTTAGCTCTGGTGCCACTGGGTCCCCTACAGCCCTGGCTTCCTCCTCTCCTCGCGCTTCCCAGCCACCCGGCCTGTGGTTCCGGTCTCTGTGGTCGCTGAGTGAAGTTCACAGGCTGCCTTTGCTCGGCTCTGAAGTGTTCCTTGTTGTTTCCTGTGGATGCTGTCACAAGTCACCAAAACCGAGTGGCTGGAACAGCAGGCCCTCTTCTCAGTTCCGGAGGCTGGACCTCGAGGTTGAGATGCTGGCGGGCGCTCCCTCTGATGCCTCTGCCTCTCATCACGTGGCCTCCCCTCTCCATTCTGTAGGGACGCCAGTCACTGGATGGGGACCCACCCTAATTCAGCATGACCTCCTTCTAAGTTAGCTGCTTATACCTGCAAAGACTCTTTCTATGTTCCAGGTGGATAAGGATTTTCTGGGGACACTCTTTGACCCACTGCAGCGCCCAGAGCTTCATTTATCCTTGGCCCTGTTCTTGTGACCCTAACTGTCTCTCCTGTCCGCCCCTCCCTTCACACCCAGCCTTGTGAAGAACGTCTCAGCCGCAGGTGAAGGAACCGCTGAGTAAACTTGGAACAGGGAATTGCCTTTAAGGATCCGGTTTCTCGGAACCCAAGTTGAGGTGTTGGGCTGGGCTTTGCAGGTCATTGCGGAGCAGGAATCCGTTTGAGAGTCTCCGTCCCTCTCACTCCTTCCCCTCGGCTGTAGGGCCTCTGTGTGATTTCAAGGGAAAAGAGCCTCGGAGATGTTTTTTCTTGCTGTGCCAGCACAGCCTGCCCCTGGCATTGGGCTCCATTGATGACCACCCCTCCCCGTGCTCTTAATTATCGCCCAGTGGACCTTCTAGCACAGCTGCCTCCCGCCATGTGCTGCTTGTCCTTGGTGTCCCTGCCGGGGTTGTCTCTGCCTCCTGCATCTCTGGCGATTGGGGCGTGAGCCTTGGGCGCTCATTAGGTGCTCATGTCTGTCACCGTCTGTTCTTGCCTGTGTTCATGCTATTTACAGGTGGTTTTGGTGAATCTCAAATTTATGTCTCCATCCCAGCCTTTCTGACCTCCGGACTCCTGTCTGTCCATCTGCCCACCTGGCATCTCCATTCCTGTTCTGTTTACACCATTGAGTGCTCAGTCCTTTAGGTCTCAGCTTGAATGTTCCTCCTCCAAGAGGCTTTATCTGGTCACCCTCTGCTTTGACCATGTTGCTTGGCCACAATTACTGACTTGATGGAATTCACCTCAAGCTGCAGTGGCCCAGTTGTGAGGCCTCGTCTCTGGCTCTGCCTAACCCAGCCCAGGTTGGACGCAGAGGGCACACCAGGTGGGCTGTTCATGTGGGCAGGGTCGTTCTCCGACCTGAGCGTGTCCCTCAGGAAGCGCAGGATGGGTGGGGAGGTTGGCAAGTGCCACAGGACGAGCTTCTAGGAATCTTCCTGAGAGTGGACAGGAGGGTGGTTGGTGGACTGTTCACTCACTGACGGCATGAGGGTTTGGGGATGGCTGCTCCAGACCCAGCGATGAGAAGGGGAAGGGGAAACTTTCTGGGAATCGATAGAGTCGTGGTGCCTAACACTGAACGGCAGGCATTTAAAATGTGCTTGTGAATCAGTAAGCGCCCATCATGCCTGCTTCACATGTTCTTAAAAGACAGGAAGTGACCGCACAGGCAGGGCGCTGAGCTGCCAGTAGCTGTCCTAGCCCTGCAGCTCTGAGGGGCTGGATCACAGCCTCTGCCAGCCTTTGTCCATGGCTGCGGGCAGAGCTGACTCTCACCAATTGGGTTGCAGCGTGGAGCTCACGGCAGTGGGTGAGCGGTTCTTTTTAACAGCAGAGCACCCTTTTAAGGACGCGTCTTCTGTTTGTTGTTCATATAGTGATTAAAAACTTAACAGTGAGCAATTATATAACAATACACCTTTTCACCCTGTATTAATTAATTTTTTTCTATGTTAATTTCTTAAACGATATTGTATGCATTGGCGTGCAGAAGAGCAAAAAACCCACTCCTGGAAATGGCCAATTCCCCTATCCCAATTGAAAGGCTTTTTTCTTTTTCCTCTTTATTTTTAAAATTGATTTGAGAGAGGAGGGAGGAAAGGAAAGAGAGCAACATGGGTGTGAGAGGTACACCCATTGGCTATCTCCCATAGACACCCCAGCTGGGGAGTGAACACCAAACCTAGGTACACGCTCTGACCACAGATTGAACCCCTGACCCCCTCAGTGCATGGAATGATGCTCCAACCAACTGAGCCACACCAGCAGAGCTGTCATTCCTTTATTATTTATTTATTTTAAATATATTTTATTGATTTTTCACAGAGAGGAAGGGAGAAGGATAGAAAGTTAGAAACATCGATGAGTGAGAGACATTGATCAGCCGCCTCCTGCACGTCCTCTACTGGGGATGTGCCCGCAACCAGTGTACATGCCCTTGACCGGAATCAAACCTGGGACCTCTCAGTCCACAGGCTGACGCTCTACCCACTGAGCCAAACCGGTTTTGGCTCATTCCTTTATTTTAGATCAGCCTGTATAGTAGACTTTTTTAGTGATAGGAATGTTTTTTCATTCATTTTTTACAGAGAGGAAGGGAGAGGGAAAGAGAGTTAGAAACATAGATCAGCTGCTTCCTGCACACCTCCTACTGGGGATGTGCCCGCAACCAAGGTATGTGCCCTTGACCGGAATCGAACCCAGGACCTTTCAGTCCGCAGACTGGTACTCTAGTCACTGAGCCAAATCCACTAGGGCAGCACTATTTTATTTTTTTTTTTGGAGTTTTGCTTGTCAAATTACTGTGAACTATTTTAACTTTTAAAAAATATATATATCTTTTATTGATTTCAGAGAGGAAGGTAGAGGGAGAGAGGTAGAAACATCAATGATGAGTGAGAATCATTGACTGGCTGCCTCCTGCATGCCCCCTACTGGAGATTAAGCCTGCGAACTGGACACATGCCCTTGATCGGAATCAAACCCAGGACCCTTTCATCTGCAGGCCGACGCTCTATCCACTGAGCCACACGGGTCAGGGCTCCACTCTCTCTTTCAGCGAGCCTGGTTTCTAAGGTCGCTGACGTAGCATCTTGGTTTTGGCTGGTTTTGCTCAGTCTTGCTGTGTCTTTGGAGCCCTCAGTGGCCAGGGTTTGCGTGTCTGGGAGGCGGGCAGGCACTGTCTGCTCTTTATACCCGTCTGTTCCATTTGTGGGAAAAGAGGAGTGCCGGCCTTACGGTAGTTCTCGTAGGAACAGGTGCAGGCTGCTGCCAATGCCCACCCCACTGACTGTCCTTTGGGGATCAGTGAGGAGGGAAAGGACGTGCAGAGCCCCAGGTAGAAGTGCGTGAGGGGGAGAGGCTCAGCATGCCGCACCGCTGGGCTCCTTCCTGCCTGGGGGAGGGCCCGTGCCCGGAGACGCACAGCATTCCGCTGGTGCTGGTCTGGAGACACTGGGGTTGTGAGCACTGGGGGTGTGACCCAGGGGAGCGGGCGCCAGCCTCGCCGTGCCAAGGTGAAGAGCTCAGAACCTTACACATGTCCTGCGGTTTACACACTGCCGTGCAGCCTGTGTCAGCTATCCATCGCTGCGTAACAAACCCCAAACTGAGCGGCTGATAACCGTGTCCCCGTGGTCAGCGGGCGGCGCTCCCGGGAGGGACCTCTCTGGGCTGTGTGGTGTTGGCTGCCCTTCCTGGATGGCCTCCCCGGCCTGGTCCCTTAGCCAGCGCCCTCTGTTCCCCTCCAGGGAGCCCCGGGAGGCTTGCCCAGGCCGCCCAAGGGTTGAGTTTCGGAGGGCGGAGCCGAAGTTGCGGGGCTGCGGACTGACAGTATCCTTGCTGAGTTCTGCTGGTCAAAGCCAGTGACAGGGCCCAGCGGGCTGGACGTGGGAGGAAGTGCAGACGCTGGCTCTTGATGGAGGAGGTGCAAAGCAGACCTGTGTGTACCACGCCATTCAGAAGTGTCTGCCCGAGGAGGCCCAGTTCACATCAAGAGAGCTGGAGCGGGTTCCAGACACCAGCTCCTCAAAGGTGTGGATTTATTTCACAAATGGCTGCCAGCTCTGTCCTCTGAGCAGCCCTGTGCTCGACGGGGTGGGTGCTGGGAACTGGCTCCTCATCTCCTGTCCTGGGAGAAGCGACTAGTCGATGTACAGGGAGCGCCGGGACACGGTGGGAGGCCTGAGGGCGGAGGTGCGGAGCCTGGCCCTGCAGGTGGAGACGGTGGTCACCGAGGCCCGAGGGGGAGGCGGGGTGGCTGCCCTCAGTGCCGGGAGAAGGCCTCGGTCACGGGCCGCTCGCACAGGACAGTGTCGCTCTCGCAGGTTCTGTCCGTCAGGGCCTTCTTTGACTTCAGACCTGCCCCGGTGTGGACAGTGCGCTTTACAGTTACCACTACGTTTCTTCATTTGGGAAGCCATTCGTGAGTTTAAGCAGGAAGTGACAAGATGAGAATTTTCAAAGATTGTTAGATTGCCGAGTCTAAAGAATGGATTGTTGGGGAGGAAATGGAGACAGGATTATTTAGAGATGACAAGAGAGATGGGTGATCTGGCTAAGGGTGGGCTGAGGGAATAAACAGACAGACACTTCCATCCGGGCTCTGAAGATGGAGGGCCCCCGCCTCCCCCCAGAGCTGACGGACAGGACTTAGGGGTGTGGGACAGGAAGGAACTGGGCACTGCAGTGAGGTCAGGTGGGTGGGCAGATCTGTGGGCTGTCCAGTGGGGATCCAGAGCTGTGCTTGGAATACTGGAAGGTCAAAGTGGACGCCAGACAGCTGGGTGCCCAAAAGCTGGCTCCTGAGTGTTGGCCCGGAAGTCACAGGCAGCACGTATATCCTGGTGATGGGCGCTGTGAGCTGCCATGGGTGGGGGCAGTGGGGGCAGCACCCGGCCGGTGAAGGTAAGGGGGTTAGGGTGTCGACTGCCCAGAGTGTCCTGGTGCGGCGAGGCCAGGCGGAGCTGGAACATGGAGTCGGGGAGAAGGAGGCCAGCTGTGTAGACGTGGCTTCAAGAAGCTTTACTCGGGAGTTGGAGGGTGGGTGGGAGCAGTGCGGGGATTTGGGTGGTCTCAGAACGTGACCGTGTGACTGAACCCGAGGTCTTTAGGTGCCATCCTGATTCAGCTTTCCTCAGGAGCCCCAGGTGTCCCTGCTGTTGCTGGTCCCTGGACCACACACGGAGACATGGGTAATGGAAGGCTGAGCCTTAGAGAGATGGGCCCGCGTCTGCCCCTCACCCACAGGCCTGCCTCCTCACTGTGCCTGCTGTGCCGCCAGGCCTTGCCGTTCCTGGCCGCGCGGCCTCGGCATTGATGCTCCGCAGCATGCTCTGCTGCTCTGCGCTGAGCCAGGGCTGGGACGCCGGTACAGGATAGACCCTCTTCATGCACTTGTTTGTCTCTGAATTTGTTTTGTATCTGGGAAGTGGTTGAACTAGTTGACTTTCAGCAAACAGTCCCTTATTGTAATCTCAGCAACTCTCCTGTGCATAACAGGTCCATAAAGTGCCCACTAACTGCAGACATTTAAGTTTTGGAAGGTGAGATTAGAAACAGACTTTGATTGGGAGGGGCGGGTTTGATTTCAAACATAAAAGACTGTCTTTGTGTTTAATCTTAAGACTTACAACAAAGTAACATTATAAGTAGGTGCCAGTTAGCATAGATAATCCTGATACATTAAACATATGTAACTGAGGTTTTATACATGTTGACCTATTGTAAGGTTGGGGCCTTCTTGGGGAGAGAGTTGGAGGGAACTTGGGTCATCTGTAGGCAAAGGTGGAAAGGAGGAGCTGGCTACATGACGAATCACTGGATCAGGCAAGCAGGTTCCTCTCGCTGCTTGCTTACTGTTCCTGGTGCAGATGGCAGAGGAGGGGACACAACAAGAAGGCTCTCACTGCCCCTGTGCCGCTGCTCCGTCCACAACCCCACCCCACCGTCCACAACCCCACCCCACCGTCCACAACCCCATCCCACCGTAGAGACACCAGGAAGAGAAAGACGCCTGGGTAGGGGCGTGGGGACTGTCCTGGTTTGTAATGAAGCTCTTGTCCTGAGCACTTGAGGGCTGCTTTATGCTGACAACCTGTTTCATGTCCTTATGGAGTCACTGGTGGTGATTCATGCATCTTGGGTGACAAGGGAGCAGAGGTGCCTGTTGAGCACCTCTTTATGTTTGTTGTTGTTTTTTTGTAAATAACTCACTCCTGTATAGCAGTGGTTTTCCACCAATGTGCCACGAGAATTTATATAAATATATATATATATATATATATATATATATAATATATATATATATTTATTTATTTATTTTAGAGAAGGGAGAGGGGCAGAGAGAGACAGAGGGGGGGAAACATCGCTGTGAGAGCAAGACACCAATTATCTGCCTCCTGCATGCCCCTACCAGGGATCAAGCTCCCAGCCGACCGGCCTTGTACCCGGATGGGAATCCATTGGCAACCATTCACGGCATGGGAAGATGCCCAGTCACCTGAACCCCTTGGCAGGCCTGCAAGCATTTTTAAAACATGTATACCTGACTACTGGTTTTCAGTAAGGGGCACTGACACCTTTTCCCTTATATTGTCAAACAATAGCCATCTGAAATGAATGAATAAAATTACCTTGTTTTGCATGCCCAGTGTGGCTTAGTGGTTGAGCATTGACCTATGAACCAAGAGGTCACTGGTTTAATTCCTGGTCAGAGCACATGCTTGGGTTTCAGGCTCCATCTTTAGTGTGTGTGTGTGTGTGCAGGATGCAGCCAATCTATTATGTTTCTCTCATCACCGTTTCTATCACTCTACCCCTCTTCTTTCCTTGCTCTCTCTCAAAAAATCAAAAAATTTTTCAAAAATTACACCTATTTTTTGTCATATCAGCAAACATGTATATATTTTTCATTGTGCCGCAGAATTTTAGTAACTAGTTTATGTGTCATGAGATGAAAAATGTTGAAAATGGCTGCTCTATAGACATGAACTTAGGAAAGCGGTCACCATCCGGTGGTCTGCAGACCACTGTTGGTCTGTGAGGTCTGAAAGGTTGGCGACCACTGCTTTAGAAATATATATATATATTAGAGACCTGGTGCATGAAAATTCATGCACTGGAGGGGGTGTCCCTCAGCCCAGCCTGCCCCCCTCTCACAGTCCAGGAGCCCTCAGGGGCAGGAATCGACCCGACGATCAGGAGAAGGCGATGCCCCCATCACACCTCTGCCAGCAGTGCAAGCCTTGGCCAGCCCTGCTTACCTGAGCCTCAGGTGGCTCTGGGAAGCTGCCGTCTGAGGCTTGCCTGTGCCTTGGACTGGCCTTGGGCAGCTGGGGGGCTGAGGGGACTGGGCACCGCCATCTTTGAGCATGTGGCAGTCAGCATATTTCCTCTTATTGGCTGTGGGCACCGCCATTTTGAGGGTGTGGTAGTCAATTAGCATATTCCTTTTTTATTGGCTGTGGGAGCCACCATCTTGGAGAGTGGTAGTCAATTAGCATATTCCCTCCTTATTGGCCGTAGCTGCTGACATATTTGTGATGGTGTGAGGGTTAATTAGCATATTCCCTCTTTATTAGGTAGGATTTTTTTAGACCAATATCACTTGTTAGGCCTACACTTTTAATTTTTTTAGTAAAGAGAAGAACATACTTAAGTTGGTTGTAAGACCTGTGACAAGACCTTCTCTGGGTATTGAAAGGGAACGAGAATGTGTGTGGACCTGAGCACAGAGCTTGAGGGCACTTTTCCTGCCAGCAGATGGAGGGATAGTTTAAAGACTTGGCTGAATTTGGAGGAATTGACGGTCAAAGAGGAGTCAGTTCTGTCCAGGAAAGCTGTGAGGGAATGTTCTACTGGATGTGAAGATGGCTGAGTGGGACAAAGTGCTCTAGTAATGATACGTTTGTGGGGCGTCAGTTCTTGGTTAGCCTTTAAAAAAAAACTATTTTATTGATTTTTTTTTTACAGAGAGGAAGGGAGAGGGATAGAGAGTTAGAAACATCCATCAGCCGCCTCTTGCACAACCCAAGGGCACATGCTTGGGTTTCAGGCTCCATCCTTAGTTTGGGGTGTGCAGGATGCAGCCAATCTATTATGTTTCTCTCTCATCACCCTTTCTATCACTCTATCCCTCTCCTTACCTCGCTCTCTCTAAAAAAAAAAAAAAAAAAAAAAAAGGTACATGCCTTTGACCGGAATCGAGCCTGGGACCTTTCAGTCTGCAAGCTGATGCTCTATCCACTGAGCCAAACTGATTAGGGCTTCGGTTGGGAATGGATGGTGTGTAATGGAAAAGGTGTCTGATCAACTGGTAGTCTGCTGGGAAAAAATGCAGATTAAACTGAATTCCACAGCACATATAGGCTCTGGGTGGACTAAAGATTTAAATGGAGAAATCAGGACATGGAAGTATTAGAAAACTATTGGGGGAAATCCTGTAAAATAAAAGCCTAATATGCTAAGTATCTGGTCGACTGTTCAAACAATCAAAGCGTAATATGCTAATGATATGCTAAGGCCGCTTAACTGCTCGCTATGACATGCATTGACTACCAGGGGTCAGGTGCTCTGACCCTTCCTGCTGGGGTGTGGCTGATCGGGATTAAGCAAGATGGCTGCACATATTCTGGGGCCCTCCTGCAGTCCCTCCCTGGCTAGCCAGCCTCCCACATCCCTTCCCGGCCCTGATCCTGCACCGATGGTGTCCCTCAGCCTGGCTGGTGCCCTCTTGTAATCTGGGCTGAGGGACCCCCCAACCCCGAGTGTATGATTTTCATGCACTGGGCCTCTAGTGTTATAAAACCTTGGAGGAGGGTGTGTGTGGGAAATAGTTTATAACCTTGAAGAGGGTGTGGGGGGAAGTTACTGAGCATGGCACTGAGGCTCTGGGCCATAAAGATTATCTGCTTTAGATTCAGAGCAGGACACCTGGTAGAGGACCTTTGTTCTAAAGTCAAAGGCAAGCAAATTGGAGAGAATATTAGAATTATATAACCTGATTGAGTTTTGGAAGGTAGTATTTTTGATAAAAATTCTCAGCAAGGTGGGAATAGAAGGATCATACCTCAACATAATAAAAGCCATATATGACAAACCCACAGCCAACATCATACTCAATGGGCAAAAACTAAAACTATTTCCTCTAAGAACATGAACAAGACAGAGATGTCCACTCTTACCACTCCTGTTCGACATAGTACTGGAAGTTTTAGCCATTGCAATTAAACAAGAAGAAGAAATAAAAGGCATCCAAATTGGAAAAGAAGAAGTAAAGCTGTCCTTATTTGCAGATGGCATGATATTGTACATAAAAAAACCAAAAGACTCCCATCAAAAAATTATTAGACTTAATAAATGAATTTGGCAATGTAGCAGGATACAAAATTAATGCCAAGAAATCTGTGGCATTTCTATACACCAATAGTGAACTTACAGAAAGAGAGACTAAAAAGCAATCCCATTTACCATTGCACTAAAAAAAATTAAGATATCTAGGAATAAACTAAGAAGGAAAAAGACCTATAGTGGAAACTACAGGACACTGAAAAAAGAGATAGAGGAAGACGTAAACAGATGGAAGATGTTACCATGTTCATGGATTGGTAGAATCAACATCATTAAAATGTCCATACTACCCAAAGCAATTTATAGATTCAGTGCATTCCCCATTAAAATACCAACGGCATATTTCACAGACCTAGAACTCTCCAAAAGTTCATCTGGAATAAAAAAGGACCCCGAATAGCTACAGCAATCTTGAGAAAGAAGAACAGAATAGGTGGGATCTCAATACCAGATTTCAAGCTGTACTATAAAGCCACTGTTCTCAAAACAGCCTGGTACTGGCACAAGAACAGACATATAAATCAATGGAATAGAATAGAGAACCCAGATATCGACCCAAACCACTCTGCTCAATTAATATTTGACAAAGGAGGCATGAACATACAGTGGAGGCAAGACAGTCTCTTCACTAAATGGTGCTGGGAAAATTGGACAGATAAATGCAAAAAAATGAAACTAGACCATACACAAAAATAAACTTGAAATAGGTAAGACTTAAACATAAGACAGGAAACCATAAAAATACTAAAGGAATCTATAGGCAGAGAAATCTCAGACATATGCTGAAGGAATTTATTCACTGATACAGCTCCTAGGGCAATGGAAGTTAAAGAGAAAATAAACAAAAATGTGATGACATCAAAATAAAAAGCTTTTGCACAGCAAAAGAAACCATCAAGACAAGAAAACCATTTTATGGGAGAACATGTTTGCAAATGTCACTGATAAAGGTTTAATTTCCAATACCTATAGGGAACTTACACAACTTAATAAAAGAAAGATAAATGATCCAATAAAATTATAGGCAATGGACCTAAATAGAATCTTTTTGAAAGAAGACAGAAGGAAGGCCAAGAGACACATGAAAACAGGCTCAAAGTCACTAGTTTTCTGAGAGATGCAAATCAAAATGACAATGTGGTACCATCTCACCTGTCAGAATGGCAATCATCAACAACCAACAAGTGAGAAAAAGGAACCCTCGTGCACTGCTGGTGGGAATGCAGACTGGCGCAGCCACTGTGGAGAACGGTATGGAGTTTCCTCAAAAAACTAAAAATGGATCTCCCATTTAACCCAGTAATACCACTTCTGGGAATATATCCTAAGAAACTAGAAACACCCATCAGAAAGGATATATGCACCCCTATGTTCATAGCAGCACAATTTACAATAGCTAAGATTTGGAAACAGCCTAAGTGCCCATCAGCAGATGAATAGATTAGAAAACTATGGTACATCTACACAATGGAATACTACGCTGCTGTAAAAAAGAAGGAATTCTTACCATTTGCAGCAGCATGGATGGACCTGGAGAGCATTATGTTAAGTGAAATAAGCTAGGCAATGAAAGAAAAATACCACATGATCTCCCTCATTTATGGAAAATAAAGAACATTATAACCTGATGAACAAAAAGATACAGAGGCAGTAAAGCACTGAGCAGACTTAAATTACAGCGGGAAGGCTGGGGAGTGTTGGGAGGGAGGGAAAGAGATCACCCAAAGGACTTGTGTGCATGCATATAAGCACAACCAATGGACACAGACACTGGGGGCGGGGGATGAGGCGGGAGAAGGTCTGGGGGGGAAAAAAGGAGATCTATGTACTACTATATGTAATACTTTAAACAATAAAATTAAAAACAGTTCAAGGTAAAAACAGAAACAAACAAATAAATAAAAATCATTGAAAAACTAACCAAAAGAAGAATCCCTTTTTGTGACATGGAGAGTTACGTGGTTTGAGTTTTTGTCCACAGACGTTTTGTCAGAGCACAGCCTGTCATTCCTTCCTGGATGGATCACCCGTGGCTGCTTGGGACAGCAGGGTCAGCCTAGAATTTGCAGTTGCCTGCAACCCTGAAACCTTTGCTGTCTGGGCCTCTCTGAAAATGTCCCGCCTCCCCCCCCTGCTCTGAGCTCTGACCCTCCCCAGCAGACAAGCAGGCCCGGGGTCACGGGGCTGGGACCCATACCCTGCGGTTTTCGTCACTGTGCACCACGGCTTCACAGCACACGTGCTCTGTGCCTTGTTTTCCTTGAAAGTGTGTGTGCCCTCAGTTCTGTGCTCGCAGGTACGAGCTAAATGAGTGCTTGAGGACAAGGAGGACGAACTTCGGCGCATTTTTAAATTCTCTTGTTAACGGGATGGTGATGTGTGAAAGGTGGGTGCAGAGTCGGTGCATCGCGGCGGTGTCGGGGGTGTTTGCCCCTGGTGGCCAGTGTCCCGTTGCTGGTGCGGCCGCTGCTGGGTGGCACCGCTCCCGTGTTTCTGAGGGAGGAGGCGATGCTCTCACGTCAGCGGACGGCCTGGAATGTTACTTAAGCCGGCCGTACGTGGTTGCACAACAGACAAAGGCTGGGCGTTTGTCACTCTTGGTCTTTGTGTCTCTGGCGCCACTTCCTCCCGGTCCAAGGCACCGCTCCTCACCTGCCCGTGTGAGAGTGTGCTCTGTGGATTGGTGGAAAACCCACACCCATTCCTGACCCTGCTGATGGGCTGCAGGGACAGTGACTGAGTCCTCAGAGGGACATTGGGCAGTGTCTGAAGACATTTGGGGTTGTCGCAACTTGGGGTGCTACTGGCATCTTGTGGGTAGAGGCCAGGGATGCTGCCCAGCACCTGCGGTGCACAACCCCGCGCCAGTGAGCAGAGCCTCGGGGGACCCGTGCTGTGTGGGCCGGGCCCGCTCCTGGGGTCGGGGCCCTGTTCGGGCAGCTCCCCTGGGTGTGGAGAGGTCGGATGGACTTGGTCCCTGGCTGCAGGGTTTTTCCTCCCCCTCCCCCACCACGGTGCTTCCCCGCTCTCCGTGGGGTGATTCCCACACTCTGCTGAGCTCTCCTCAATGTCTTTAGCTTTCTGCTGGCCGATGGGCTCAACTCCCATAAGAACGAGTGCTTGACCCCAGGAGGAGTAGATGAGGAGGCTGGGAATGTGGCTCCCCCAGGAGAAGTTAGTGGGTGGCACTGCCCTGGGCCACCGCCACTCAGATTGTTGTCTCGTCTAATGCCCCCGTCTCCCTAGACCTGTGGCGCTCACGCAGGGGACAGTCCACTCCTCCCCAAAGAGCCAGCCCCTCTCCCTGAGGTCCTGCTCCTGCCTGAGGGGCAGCTCCAGAGGTGCGTCCAGGAACAGGGTCACGGGGGACCCAGCAGTCACTGAGGCCAAGAAGCGCTCCTCGTTCCCTGGTCACCCTTCAGTATCGCCAGCTGCCATTATAATCAAGGCCCCGTTTATTTTAAAACAGCCGCGGATGTCTGAGGAGGCAGATTGCAAATTCACGTCGGTTCCCCTTTACCGCGGGCACCTCGGAGTGCACTTTTTGGGAGCTCAGGCATGTCTCCTGTAGCCAGTCAGCACATTTAGCACGGATGCCGGGCCGTTTCTGTGCTGTGCTGTGCTGTGCTGTCCCCACAGGGGCCTTTGCAGTGGCTCTTTCTGTGCAGACCCGCGTGCTGCACTTAAAGGTTCGGTTTGTTCTTCCATCGGACCGGCCGCTCCCCAGCTGCACAGTGGGCATGTGAGGCCCTGATCGCGGAGACCACCCTCACGGGGGTCTGAGCGCCTCCTCAGGTTAGAGTCGGCTTTGCATGGGGCGGCACCCACAAAAGTGTGTTCCAGTCCAATCCTCAGCTCTGCACCTTTTCCTGTGCGCTCCAGCTCTGCTTCAGCCCGCTGCACGGTGAGGGCCTGTCCCTGCTGCCTTCCCCACGGCCCCACGGCCCCGCGGCCCTCGGGTCTTGTCCTCAAGGCTGCGTGCAGAGCTGCCGTTCCTGGGAAAGTGCCCGAGTTCCTCCTGGGTTTGGATTTGTTCTGAGAACACGAAGGTGAGGAAGTCAGTTCCTTTTCCTGGAGAATTTGTAGTTTATTGTCCAAATTTCTACCCCACACTGAAAGCAGGGGCCAGAGAGGGGTGCAGCTTGGGTGTAGTGGGGGGGAGGGTGAGACGTTGCCTCCAATCCTGTGCTTGGGCTGCGGTTCTCAGCTCTGGCTCTGGCGCCCCAGCATTTTCACGATGCTCCAGGCCAAAATAAATACCGACGGTTTCATTTCCCCAGCCGGGAAGTCCAAGCAATTGGAGTGTTTATGTGCTAAGAGCCTCTTGGCCATTTGGAAAGGTAATAGCCATAAATTGAAGGAAACGTTTAATTTTATTCTTAAATAAGCCACTGTTGTTAATTAATGGGCTGTACAGCTTCTCAGACTACAGAATCAGACCGGCCCCCACCTTCACTTTCTGTCCGGGTAGATTTTCATAATGGAAGCCACCACTGAAAACCCCGCTTTGTGAGGATGTGATGTCATGGGAAAGGGCGTAGCGCCACCTGCTGTTAGAACTGAGATCCACCTAGAGCTCGTGGCTCCTTAGAGTCTGTCATTTGTCCAGCTTTGCTGTGCTTGTGTCAGTTTTCAGATACCTTGTGTCTTGTAAGTTGCTGCAGTGTCGCTGTGCAGTGTGGGAGCTGGGGTTTTGGTTGCTCACAGTCCTGAACTAGTCCCTGCAGCCTGGTGGCTGCGCGTTCCCACGAGAAGGGGCTCACCCCCTGGAAGCATCTGGGCGAGGGCGCCAGCAGGGACCGTTCCCTTTCCAGGAATGGGAGTGAAGTGCCCTCTGTCACAAGAGGGCAAACGGAGGATGTGCAGGAAGGACCAATGCATGCAGACCCCGGGGTGCACCCGCATTGATAATGTGGCTTCTGTGGAAAACGAAATGTATCATCGAAGCAACTCTCCTCAAAGCCGACTGCTGGAAGGCAGCTCTGAACTTTCCTGACAGCTGTGATAGATGACTCGAACCCCTAACTGACCTGTCAGACACAGGTGGCTCTCCTCATTGGCTCTCTCTGATTCTGGCCTTGGCCTTTTCTCCTGCTTTTGACACAGTAAGTGGGGAAGACAGTGCAGATAACCCTGATACTTCCAATGGGGAAAAGCATTAAAGGGGATACTGTAGTTCTCTTCTTTGTTTTTAGGGCCCCATGTATCTGTTGGGCATAAGTTTTACTTGATTTACAGTTAACCCTCGAACAACATGTAGCGTAGGGGCGCCAGCCTCCAGTGCAGTTGAATATTCATGTAGCCTGGCTGGTGTGGCTCAGTGGTTGAGTGTCGACCTATGAACCAGGAGGTCATGGTTCTCCATTCCTGGTCAGGGCACACGCCTGGGTTGCAGGGTCCTTCCCGAGTGTGGGCGTGTAGGAGACAGCTGCTCAATGATTCTCTTTCATCATTGATGTTTTTCTCTCTCTCCCTTCCTCTCTGAAATCAACAAAAATACGTATTATTTTAAGAAGAAGAAAATTCACACACATAACTAATTCTCCACATATGCAGATTTCTAATCACTGAGTTGACCCTTCAACACCACTGGTTTGAGCTGCACAGGTCAATTAGGAAAAATCTGCATATAAGTGGACCCACATAATTCCAATCTGTGGTGTTCAAGGATCAACTGTGTATGTTCAGGTTCATGTATGATACTTTATGATTCATCCTACCGTAATTAAATGGTAGCACAGTGAAGAGATAAATGCTTAGGTCACTTAAAAGGAGAAGTTTGTTACTCTGTTAAAGAGTCTAGTCAGTACTTGGCCTCCCCTTCTCTTCTGGGCGTCTACCTGTGGTCCCTGTGGTAGGACCTCCCCACCGTCTCTCCTCTGCTGTACCACAGCTGATGGGCCACCTGACAGACAGCAAGCCAGTGAGCTGGTGCAGAGGACTCTTTTTAGAAACAAACAGTCATAGCTGACACTAGATGGTAGTTAGGATGTGGAATTATAGGTGGTTTTGGACCGTGTACACATGGTTGATTAAGAGAGAGGGTGGTAGAAGGATAGAGAAAGCGCACCCAGAAAAACAGAACCAGTCCTGGCTGGTTTCTGATGGCCATTTCCATTTTCTCAGTTCCAGTTGCATATCTCCTAGGACCTATGTACTTCCTGTCCTTAGACCTGTCAAATCTCTCCACTTCCTGTCCTTGGACCTGACAGATCTCTCTCTACTTCCTGACTTGGACTTGTCAGATCTCTCTACTTCCTATCGTTGGACCTGTCAGATCTCTCTCTACTTCCTGTCCTTGGACCTGTCAGATCTCTACTTCCTGTCCTTGGATCTGTCAGATCTCTCTCTACTTCCTGTCATTGGACCTGTCAGATCTCTCTCTACTTCCTGTCCTTGGACCTGTAAGATCTCTCTCTACTTCCTGTCTTGGATCTGTCAGATCTCTCTCTACTTCCTGTCCTTGGACCTGTCAGATCTCTACTTCCCAGGGGGGCTTTGTCTTCTTGGCAAACCAAAGAGACTTAACTAGATCAGTTTTTGGGGAGAGGAGGTGTTGGGGGAATTTTAACTTTTTATTTCTAGAATTAATCATTTCCCCAAAGATGTAGTTGTTAATATCAAATTTCTTTTTTTCTTTAAGGTTTTTCATTGGCAAAAAGGACTTTGAAGCAGATAATTAGACCATTTGTTCAATGAAAATATATGAAACGATTAAAAATTAGAATATGCTGTCTATGTAAACTGATCTTCTTGAATGTCTTTGCTGTGTGTCTGTTTTCTAGGACATGGTGTACTTAACACAGTGACCTAGTGTTTATTATTCCTACTATGGAGAGGGGTGCTTGCGTCATTGCTTTTTAATCATTCCTAATCAATAACTAAAATTAAATTTTGGTTAGTTAGCCTGGTTTTCTTATATTCAATAAGCTCAGTGACTTCACATGACTAATGATTCTTTGATCAAGGAATTTTATCTTACTTGAGTATTTCTTACCGAAAGATTAATGAGGAAGGAAATATGAGACCAAAAGGAAATGGTGTTTTTCCTTCATTAGCTTCTTTACTGTGCACCCTCCCCCCTTTGTTTTTGTTTTTTACTATTGAGCTTTTTTGTACCAATGAAGTTTCATTTTAGAGAAATATAGCCACTCCCGGACAGCATGGCTCAGTGGTTGAGTGTCAGCCTATGAACCAGGAGGTCACAGTTCGATTCCTGGTCAGGGCACATGCCCAGGTTGCGGGCTCGATCCCCAATGAGGGGCATGCAGGAGGCAACCAATCAATGATTCTCTCTTATCATTGATGTTTCTATCTCTCTCTTCCTCTCTGAAATAAATAAAAATATATTTAAGGGGGGGGCGGTAATAGCCTGGCCGGTATTGCTCAGGGATTGAGTGTCGGCCTGTGAACCAGGAGGTCATAGTTCTCGATTCCCGGTCAGGGTGCCTGCCCGGGTTGTGGGCTCGATCCCCAGTAGGGGGTGTGCAGGAGTCAGTCGATCCCTGATTCATTCTCATCATTGATGTTTCTCTCACTCTCTATGAAATCAATAAAAATAAATCTTAAGAGAGAGCATGCAGTATAGATAGCAGTTGGACTGAACACGCTGGAATGGAGAAATAAAGTTAATTTGTCAGCTTCCTGTCACGTCCAGAGGTAAGGATGGCAGGGTTTATCAGTGTTTAGTTAAGGAGGTAAGCACTTCAATATCGTGTCTCACGGACTTTGCACCTGCTTGTCCCTCTCCTCGGACTCTGCTCAAGTGTCACCACGCCGCCTCTGACCCCTTTTAGAGAAGACCCACAGCCCTGCCTAACCTCACCCAGTTCTGTTTTCCTTTGACACTGATGGCACCTGGTGTGTCAAAATCAAGTGCTCGGCCTTCCTCGCCTGGAAAGTTAAGTTCCCTGACGGCAGGAGCCACATCTGGTGGACTGCGGGGTCCCCTGCCAGTGCCTGGCCGTCCCAGAGGCTGTGTGTACTTGTGGAGAGAATGGATGCAGCTCACAAATAGGAACCCAGGCGCCAAGGCCTTTTCATTGTTAAGTGTTTTATCAACAATTTAAAACTTGTGTCCTGTGCAGTGCTGTGTCTGTGTGGCTCTGCACGTCCCCCGCTGGAAGTAACTATTCCTGCTGGGCTCCGTCTGGTTGCGCCGGTGCCTGGCACCAGAATGAGCCCCTGCGGGCTCTCCGAGCAGCGACACGTTGCAGACCTCAGGTGACCTTTGCCGGGAAGAGCCTGCAGTTCCGATGGACTCGGCACCGGCTCTGTTACACTTGCTTCTTCCGGCTCCCGTTGTAAATCACAGCGGGTAAAATAGGCGTGGTAGAAGCACGTCAGTGCCGAGTGCCTTCTGTTTGGAGTTTTTATGGAAAATGTGATACTCATGCCTTTGGTTTATAAGTTTTGGAAGTATGTTCTTTTTCTTGACTGTGGGAGAATATTTCCTTTTTAAAGTTGTCTTCAAGCCGAAACCGGTTTGGCTCAGTGGATAGAGCGTCGGCCTGCGGACTGAAAGGTCCCAGGTTTGATTCTGGTCAAGGATATATACCCTGGTGGCGGGCACATCCCTAGTAGGGGGCGTGCAGGAGGCAGCTGATGGATGTCTCTCTCTTCGATGTTTCTAACTCTCTTTCCCTCTCCCTTCCTCTCTGTAAAAAAATTAGTTAAAAATATATTTTTGTCTTCAATTCTTCAAGACAAAAATACATTGGTGTTTCTAAGATTTCTCTGAGACCAGTGGTCAGGATCTTGGACCAGATCTGGCAGAGAGCACCCAAGTTACCTGCAGAGAGAGGGCGGGGAGAGGGAATGAGAATTAGTGTGTGTGTTAGTGTGTGTATGTGTGTGAGTGAGTTTGTGTGCATGTGTATATCAGTGTGTGCGAGTATTAGTGTGTGTGTTTGTGAATGTGTGAGAGAGAGAGAGTGTGTGTGTGTGTGTGTGTGATTGTGTGTGTGTCCCTCCCTGACTTAATGAATCCGAGTCCTGGGATGAGGTGGGGAAGGTGGGGGGCTGTAAACGAGGCCAGGCTGGGGTTGTGCTGCAGGGTATTTCCAGCCTGTGCAGAGGCGTCAGCTGTCAGAGCTGCCGTTCAGAAAGATAAATCAGGTAGTGATGTACAAGAGGGGGTGAGAGGGGGAGGTGGTGGGGGGAGGGAGCTGGCAGGAAGTGGGGGCTGAGGGGTGCAGGATGAAGGGTGGGGACAGGATTGAGGGTGGTGTGCTGTGAAGGGGCTTCTTGAGTCTGTTCTGGAGGAGGCTGTTAGCAGCCGTTAGTGGGTCTGGGAAGGAAGGGCCTGTAAATGCAGTGGATTGCGCCATGGAGACTGCCGTGTTAAGGACCAGGGATCGGAGGGCAGTCAGGGAGAGGGGCCACCAAAGGGATGGGAGAACAAGGGAATGGATCCCCAAACCAGTGGGAGCTGAGTGAGGAGGGAGGGGCTGCCACATCCAGGTGGGGTCGGGAGGGGAGGGGCGGGGAGGGGCGGGGAGGGAGGAAGAGGGTTGCTTCCCCCTCATGCCCTGACGGGCTGGGAATGAGCGCCTTTGCTGTGCTCGGACTCTGCCACGGGAAGGCTCTCTGGCTGTATTCCTCTCCGGTGTGACTCAGTGCTTGATGGTGAAGGTGCTTTTTGTTGCAGAATTGGAGCTCTCCACTTGGGCAAACCCATGAGGGGAGAAGGTTGGGGGGAGGGATCTTTTCTGGCGTGTTGCCTAGTGGTCGTTTTGTGCAAAATTTAAGAAATTCCTAGCATAACCTTTCCCTAAAAGGTTACATAAAAGGTTCATGGTATCCTATATGTAAACCACAGTAAAGTGCCTTAAAATTTTTAAACAAACACAGCAACGTACAGGATATTCTAAAAACAACGGAACACGTTTAGGCATTCTCCCTCAGCTGTCCGGTTAGCCAGCGCTGCTTGGAGGTGCCACGTGTCCCTCCTGGGCTCGTCCTGCTGGGCGAGGTGCAGACGCCAGCTCTCGGGAAGATGTAATCCGGCGGGCAGTGTCCATGTGACCCCAAGAGCCCATGGGGAGACGGGCTTCCCAGGAACTTTCTGAAGCTACGGGGCCTCTGTCCTGGGCTGGAGAGGGCACAGACCTGCGTGCACAGCATGGCCCAGACACCCACTTCTGTGGCTCTTCACTCTGTCTGCGCCCCCTGGACAGGGACTCACCTTCTGCCCAAATAGAGTGGAGTGGTTTCCATCGTCACGTGAATGGGTTTTGAGCAGAAGGGCGATGGTTTGCTTTCTGGCCTGGCTTCAGCTTGCGACAGGCGTGAGGTCCCTTCTTCTGGGGCCAGCAGTGTGAGAGCGTTCTGGCATCGAGAGGGTTAAGGCGGGTTTCTTTTGGAGCGTTTGGAGCCTGGAGTGCGCTGAGGATGAAGCACCCAGGCTAAAGACCAGATGGAGCGCACCCTCCATGCCATGACCGGCCCATGGAGAGGTGCGTGCTGGGCGCAGGTACTGTTTCCACAGGAGATGACGAGATGCACAGAAGGTGCTCTATTGTCAGGAGGCGCAGAGCTGGACGGAGCAGCCGGGGCATGGCCAGGCCCGAGCTGCTCAACGCTGTACAGCGACGGGCTGCCATGGCCTCAGCTCTCAATCCTAGGAACCCCCCCTCCCCCCCGTATTTGGAAATTAAACAAGTCAAAGATGGCAGCAGAGGGAAATTTGAAAATATTTTCATTTGAATGAAAGTGAAAACAAACAAAACATGACATTTGTGGGACATCGCAGTACTTAGAGCAGTGGTTCTCAACCTGTGGGTCATGACCCTTTTGGGGGTCGAATAGGACCCTTTCACGGGGGTCGCCTAAGACCATCGGAAAACACCTATTTCCCATGGTCTTAGGAACCAACACACCGCTCCTCGGTGTAGCAAAGTGTAGCCATGTAGTTTACTGTGATCCTAGGAAGACTGTGGCCCATGCTACACCATGATTCAAGACAAAATTTCATTTATTTGTAATTAGAAATAAATATGTCACAATATATAATTACATATTGTTTTTGTGATTAATCCCTATGCTTTAATGATGTTCCATTTGTAACAACGAAAATACATCCTGCCTATCAGATATTTACATTACAGTTCATAACAGTAGCAAAATTATAGTGATGAAGTAGCAACGGAAATAATGTTATGGTTGGGGGTCACCACCACATGAGGAGCTGTCTTAAGGGGTGGCGGCCTTAGGAAGGTTGAGAACCACGGATCTAGAAGGTAGTTGCACAGCGAGGGAGATGGTAGGCTTCACCAAACAATGGTGGGCAGGGCTTCCACCCGGGGTGTTGTTGTTTGTTTGTTTGTTAACTCTCTTTAACGGCCCTTTTCCCTGTTCTTCCCTCTTTTGACTTAAAATTCATGCAACATAGCACTGACCATTCTAAAGCGAGCAGTTCATGACACGGCCACAGGGCTGAGCAGCCACCACCTCCGCCTGCTTCCAGAATTTCCGTCACCCAAAGGCTCCGGCACCCATCGGGCTGCTCTTGCTCTCACCTACGCACGGCGTCTCTGGCTTCTCCACCGAGTGTCCACGCGGGGGGTGTCTGCGCTCGGCTCCTCCTCGTGTCTGTGGGACCTTCCTCATGGGGGTGCCGCGTGTTTACCTGTTCTGCTCTGTGGACATGGGGCTCCTGTGAACACACACGTCCCCACCTCTAGTACCTATGCTCAGTCCGTCGGGCGGATGGCCAGGAGCGGGATGGCGGGGCCGTGGAAAGTCTGCGTTAAAGCTTGAGGAGCCGCCATCCTGTTCTATTTCCACGCCCACTCTCTGCCAGAGTAAACAGTATATAAGCAGCCTAATTCCACAGTGAAACTATCTTGCTAAATAAATAAATGCCTCAGAAGTCATGGCTCAGCTGGGGCAAGTTCAGTGTCCTGATGCTCCTGACCCCACGCCAGCAGTGCACCTGGCTCGCGGGCTCTCGCAGAGCAGTGCGTTGCCCCGTGTGCTCAGCTTTTCACACCTCAAGGACCACAGGCCGCTGATTGACCCACAGGCGGGGTGCCCTGTGAAGCACCCACAGTGGCCGCTCCACAGTTTCACTGGGAGGGATCCCAGAGACATGTTTACAGTTTTGAAACTCAAGTTTACGGGAAAGAACAAGCAGATATTTCAGCAGAAATCTAGAATTCGCATACTTCCGCCTGCTGCCTGTGCCTGCTGGTCCCCTAGACCTGGTCCTCTACCCCCGCCAGGCTGGGGCCACGGCAGCAGGGGACCGGGGTGCTCCCCGCCTCCCAGACGGCCTAGCCGCACTGAGGCAGCACTTGGCCTGTGGCTTCTTTGAGAATCAGATGGGTCTGAGGCAGGGAGGGAGGGGTGAGGTTTCTCTGAGAAGCTTCTGGAATAGTGGTGGTTTTTTCTGTTGTTCCTGGGACTTTTCTAGGAGCAGGACTCACCCTTCCCCTCCAGCAGTGCTTTGGTGACTCAGGTATCTTCCCTGAGGCATTTCTAAGGGATTAAAACAGAAATTGGCCGAGACCAGTTTGGCTCAGTGGATAGAGCGTCGGCATGCAGACTAAAAGGTCCCAGGTTCGATTCCGGTCGGGGGCATGTACCTTGCTTGGGGGCACATCTCCACTGTGGGGCATGCAGGAGGCGGCTGATCGATGTCTCTCTCTCATCCATGTTTCTGACTTTCTATCTCTCTCCCTTCCTCTCTGTAAAAAATCAATAAGATATATTAAAAACACACACACACATACACAAAAAACTCCAGAAATTGACACCAGCTGGTTTGGCTCAGTGGGTAGAGCATTGGCCCTTGGACAGAGGGTCCTGGGTTCTGGTCCAGGGCGGCACGTCCCTTGGTTGGGAGGCAACCAGTTGATAGGACATCAGTGTTTCTCCCGCTGTCTTTCCCCCTCTCTCCCACTCTCTAAAAGTCAACGGGAAAATAGGCTCGGGTGAGAATTAAGAACAACAAAGACAGAGAAATGGCGATGGGATTTCTCCCCTCCCCTGCGCCGGAGAACTAAATGTTAGCTTCCTAGAAAGGACTGGAGAACGGGATCTGGGTGCGCAGTGCGGGCAGGGAGGGGTTCCCATGCTCCGTACGCACGCGGGAAGCTCGCTCCCCACCCCCAAAGGCAGTGCCCATCCAACACATCTTTCTCTCTTTGCAGACATTTTACATGCATCGGAGACCAGGCCAGAAGCACTTCTGAATTAAGGTAAGTTTGATATAATATTCATGTAAGTTTTTAAAGTATAACACTTGAATTTCTTTAGGTTTTTAAAAAAAACAACACCTGGCTTTGCCCATCTCTCTTTTTGAGCCCAAAGTTGGTTTTCAGGCACGTTGATCCTGAGGAGGGTGTTTCTTCAAAGGCTTTGTCCAGTGCTCAGCGGGGGGAGGGGGATCCCATCGATGGGAGCTCAGTTCTAGATAACGGGGACGTTTCTCCAGCTTCTGTCTTCTGACCTGAAAGGTGCGAGAAGCGTTGTTTAAAAGGTGTAAACTGAGTAAGTGAGGCTCCTCCCCCTCCTGCAGAAGGCCAGCTGGCCCCACAGCGGTCAGACAGTTGTGGGCTGAGCGGGGTGCGCTCTCTGTCCAGATGGAGAGCGGACGGTGCAGCTGGGGTCTCCTTCCCACGGCCTTTCCCACGGCCTTTCCCACGGCCTCAGCGCGCCAGGGGAAGCGCTGTGCCTGGCTGACGGTGGTGTGAGATGTGGAGGGAAGTCTCCGTGGTGCCTTCTCGAACAGCAGACCACACCGGCAGCTCCGAGTTCTCTTTACAATTTGCATCAGGAAGTTGAGAAACAGGAAAATCTCGTGAGAACCTCGGATATTGAGGGCGGACCATGTACACACACGGGCAGCGTGCGGGTGCGCTCAGCCAGGGCGGTGAGACGTACGCTGAGCCTGGGTTCCCCTTAGACCTCACTGCCGCTCTGTTACCAGGAAGAGCGACTGTTTGATCGCGTGCTGCGGATCTGAAGCCGACTTAGTGGTCCGGTGTCATCAACCTTAATACCAGTTTTTATCGCTTCTGACACGTGGACAGTAAGCCTCCAAGGTCAGCCATGGGTTTGTTCAGACAAATGTGGGAATCACTGGGATTGCATCCTCAAAGAGCTGGCCATAGCAGCTGGGTGATGACGTCACAGCACAGTGTCACACACGACACAGCCTGCTGGGGGTACCTGTGCCCCACACTTTAAAACCAGTAGATTCATAGCAAATTTAACATTTGCTTATAATGTAGCCGAGCAATGACAAGAATTACTGATTTTTTTTTATTTTAAAAAATATATTTTATTGATATTTTTACAGAGAGGAAGGGAGAGGGATAGAGAGTTAGAAACATTGATGAGAGAGAGACATCGATCAGCCGCCTCCTACACGCCCCCCCCACAGGGGATGTGCCCGCAACCAGGATACATGCCCTTGACCGGAATCGAACCTGGGACCCTTCAGTCCACAGGCCGACGCTTTCTCCACTAAGCCAAACCGGTTTCTGCAAGAATTACTGATTTTTAAAGTGTATTGGAATGTTCAAGTACAGGCACAAACAGTATTAGGTAATCACCCAGCTCCACAGTTGCAGAAGTTGGCCATTTTTTGTTCAGTCTGCTTCCTCTGGGTCTTGGAGTTTCTGGCAGCACAGCCCGCAGTGAGGACTTGGTCCCCCGGGGACCCCAGCGCAGAGCGCACCTCCCCGTGTCCTCGGATCCCGGCCACGTGCTGCCCTGAAAGTCCGCGTGTCTGGGTCAGAGTCCCGCCCTGAAGTCTCACAACACTTTTGAACGGTGTGATGGGAAATTGAAACATACACAAAGTTAACAGTTGTGCCAGGCACTCCCTCACCAAACAAAGCGGTTACCCGCAGCACCAGTCTTTCGTTTCCTTTTCGTCTATTTTTATTGATTTGAGAGAGGAGAGACGTTGATTCGTTGTTCTATTACTGGTGCGTTCATTGATTGATCGTCTGTGTGCCTGGACCAGGGATCGAGCCCACAACCCTGGCTCATCGAGAGACGCTCTGAGCAGCGGAGCCACCCTGGCAGCTGCCAGTCTGGTCTCGCATGTGCCCGTACCCGTTTTCCTCCTCTTGGTGGTCTTCAAGCGAATTTCAGGCCCATCGTTGTATTAAACGGGTCATCGTAACCTTGAAGGTCAGGAGAGGCTGTGGTTCAGTCGTGTTGGATGGAGGGTCGAATTGCACGTCATCCCACTCTCCGGCTGGCGCACCCGGACAGACAGCATCTCTGTCCGCTGCCCCGTCACTCACAGCATCACTAGAGCCATGGAGCAGAAGGGGCGGGACTGCCTGGTGCCCTTTGGCACTTGCATTCTGCATTTTGGAGGTTAACTTGGATTTGGAAATGAAAGAAAAACAGAAAAGTTAATGAAATTGGTTGAAATTCCTCCTGCAAACTCCTGTATCAAAATGTAGTTTGCACAGAAACCGATTTGGCTCAGTGGATAGAGTGTCAGCCTACAGACTGAAAGGTCCCAGGTTCGATTCCGGTCAGGGGCAGGTGTCTTGGTTGCAGGTACATCCCTGGTGCGGGGCGTGCAAGAGGCAGCTGATCAATGTTCCTCTCTCATCGATGTTTCTGGCTCTCTGTCCTTCTCCCTTCTCTCTATGGAAAATCAATAACATATATATATATATTTTAAAAACGTAGCTTTGCCTTGGAGGGGAGCTATGGTGGCGCACGTCCACAAACCCTGCTGTGAGATCCTGGCTCTGCTTCAGCATTTCAGAGGCGGCTGCTGTGGACTTGTAGCAGCGAGGCCAGGGCGCCGGGGTCCCGGGGCCTCCTGTTAACCCCTGTGTGCGCTGCCCTGTTGAGAGGGCACTTCACCGTCTGGTCCGGGCAGGCTGACTCACACATGCCCATTGTCTCCTTTAATTTCCCCTCGGCCTGTGGTGCCAAGAGCGCCTTTCCTGTTTCCCAGGAAACACCGAGTGAAACACCGGATGTGGTGACAGTCACTTTCCTTGTGTGCGGAAGCCCCAGAGCTCGACACTGGTTTTTGCCGTTAACACACTGGCAGCGAGCATGCCTGTGGGGCGGGGCGTGCCACCAGCGTCCTTCCGGGACCTGCGGGGCCTGGTGAGAGGAGACCGGTGGGGAGCCACCGGAGCACCGGGTCCATCCTCATCTGATTGTCGATTTTTAAAATGTATTGGAATGTTCAAATATAAGTATTTTCACTATTTTTTTTTTTAAAGAGAGTGAAGGAAAGGAGGGAGGGGGAGAGAAAGCGAGAGAAACATGGATGTGAGAGAGAACAGTGATTGGGTGCCTCCTGGACGTGCCCCCACGGGGGCCGGGAATTGAACCTGCAATCCAGGTCGTGCTCTTGACCAGGAATCGAACCTGAGACCTCTTGGTGAGCGGCTGATGCTGTAACCACTGAGCCACACGCCACATTCTTCCGCATGGGAAATATGTGACTAAAAAACCTTGCTACCGCTGACGTACAAAGATGTGTATGACCCAGTGCAGGGGAAGACGTCAGCCGCTTGCTTTCAGTCACTTACATTTCTTCCAGAGCAGAAGTTCTGCATCAAGGCCAGTGGCAGGTGTGGGTGGTGAGGGGCCGAGGGGCCTCTCCAGTCTGTCTTAGTGGATTAGAAGGCAGTGCGCTGAGTCAGCTGGGCCAGGGCTTAACGGGACTGTGACCCAGGACGGACTGGAGAAGACACCCAGGCCTCGGGGACCAGAGGCTTTGGGGGACTCAGGGCTGTGAAGAGAAAAGCAAAACCGGCAAATGTAAGTAAGACTTGTGAACGAACGTGCCGCAGTGGTTTTGTATAAGCTGCACAGCCAGTACTGGAAACCGAGCGGAAGCTACAGCACTAATGCTAATAACGTGGTATTCATCCTTTACGTTTTTTAAGATGACGCCTAGTTTGTCTCTGAAACCAGCTGTAGTCATTTAGCATCGCCCCGGGTCCTGCCGGCTGCAGGGCTGTTCTTGGTGGCCTGCAGGAGCCTGCAGGCCCGCCTGGTGAAGGAAGCTTAACTGTCCCTTTTCTCTGGAACTAGGAGGAGACCATGTGAGTCTTCATGGTTCCTGGTGTGATAAGTGTAACTTTTTGAAGAGGAAATAGATATCTAAGAGATAATGTTGAAAATAAAGGCTGCCCATTCCTGTGTCTGTCTTCAAAAGTGACACTAGTAACGTTTCCTTGTGTCTGTAGAGCAAGGTTGCTTCGTTAGCGTGGATTGTCCTGTTCACAGACAGAGGCCTCGCCCTCCACACACTGGTGAGCTGCTTTCTTCCATGGTGGCGAGTGTGGTGGGTGGGAAGGCCGCTGCGGGATGTGGTGCTGGGCAGCAGCGACTGCCCGGGGCCGTGATGGCGCAGTGTCCACCTCCAGGCTCACCCTCAGGCCGGCCGGTCCAGTGTTCGTCAGCTCAGGGCTGGGCTGTCAGTCTGCCCAGCAAGGTGGCCTGGGCAGTGCCCCCGGGCAACCGTGCCAGGACGCTTCATCTGTGAAAGGCCATCTGCAGAGAACTACTCTTCCCGGTTCGATTTCAGGAATACAGCTTTGACCTGGAGAAGAGAGAGGGACTTTCAATTTTTCATCTGAGACTCAGATGTGAGGGCTGATTATAACGGGCTGTCGTCCAAAGGCAGTGGCCGGCACCGAGGCAGTCTGCTCGTCCTCCGTGCGGTGGCTGAAGGTTTAAGTCGGCAGTATCGGCGGCTTTGTTCCTGAGGTTTGCTGAGGTGACGGAGCTAAACCGAGCTTTTCAGTACAAGATCCTTGGGCTGTCATTTCTCTGCCTTCACATGGCGCAGTGGTGATTATCATGTACCCCGTCTTCTGTGACATGTACAAAGAACGTCTAATTAAAGGAGACATTTAAGTTTAAGGTCCCAGGAGTTGTCCCACCTACTAGAAGTTGGGTCCTTAACAAAAGGAGTGGGGTCTTGCCTGGCTGGCGTGACTCAGTGGTTGAACGTCAGCTTATGAACCAGGAGGTCATGGTTTGATTTCGTGCAGCTGCCCAGGTTGCAGGCTTGGTCCCCAGTGTGGGGCGTGCAGGAGGCAGCTGGTCCATGATTCTCTCTCATCATTGATGTTGCTATTGCTTTCTCCCTCTCCCTTCCTCTCTGGAATCAGTAAACACTTTTTTTTTTTTAAGAAGTTGGGTCTTTACTTGGAGACCTCAGCATCTAAGAAGGTGCTTCCTTCTACCTAGATCCTCGGGAGCTTGTTTTCAGTCTTCAGTTTAAAAATCACCTTCGTGTCTTAGCGTTTGAATCAGGGTCAGAAGTTGTTTGTTGACGGAAGCTAACCATTTGGTCCGTGGCCTCCCGGCGCCAGTGGCAGTTGCCTTCCAGGCTGGCCTTGGGAGGACTGAGGAAGGGCTTCTTTACAGACTGAGCATGGCCGTCGGGTGGGGAGGCCGGCAGAGGAGGGGCCGGTTGGATTGAAAGAGGCCGCTCTGCAGAGCCGTCTGCACGGACGTGGCCGGTCCCCGCATGGGCGTGCTGGGAGGGGCCGTGCTGGCGGGAGCACAGGCGTCGCTGCGAGGACATCACGCCTTTCGTTCTAAAACTGTTTCCTGTTCTCTTGGCACTGTCACTGCTTCATATGTCACCGTTCGCCAGTGGCCGTCCTCAGAGTGTAGCCGTGCGAAGGGGAGGGGAGCTCCCAGTGTCCGAGGACATGTGTCTGCAGCGTGGCCTCGGGGACAGAGGTGTGTGCGTGGGCCAGGCCTCCTGCGACACCCTCTTCAGTGTGGCCTTTGAAGCCACTGTTTGGATCAGAACTACGTCTAAGACCCTGTTGGCATGTGTTGCCTTCGTGGAGAGCTGCCATGGGCCCTGCCCTTTGCTGTGCCTGCGGAGACCCGCCTGCCAGGCCTGTGCCGCGGGCTGTGGGCGCCGTGCCTGGTGGGCCTGAGCTGTAGGGCTGCAGGGTTGGTCCTTGGTCTGCTGGGATCCAGGGCCTGTGGGCATGCTGACATCTATCTGGGTAGTCACGGGGTTAACTTCACTGGTGCGGCACCAGCGACGAGCGGTCAGGTGCCACTGCGCCTGCCTCCTGTCCTGGTTCCACGGGAGAGCCATCCTCACGTCAGTTTCAGCTTCTGGGGCTCCGCTGAGACCCAGATCCTTCCTGAAAAGGCTGCGTGGGGCACAGGTTTTCTCTTTGTTCATCACCATCTGTTGAGCAGTGATTTGTTAGACATCATCATTGTGCAAAGCCCGAGAGTGAGAGAGACTGTGTTTTACTAACTCAGCCCTTGGGGCCATTTTGTAAATTCTGATGAGTGTTAATCTCTGATTTATAATTGCTCTCAAAATTTAATTTCCATTTCTCCCTTCTTCGTTACGTAGTCATTGTTGGTTTTATTTCTTAATATATATTTTATTGATTGTTTTACAGCGAGGAAGGGAGAGGGATAGAGAGTTAAAAACATCGATGAGAGAGAGAGATTGATTAGCCGCCTCCTGCATGCCCCCCACTAGGGATGTGCTCACAACCAGGATACATGCTTTTTTTAAAAATTTTATTTTATTGATTTTTTACAGAGAGGGAGAGGGATAGAAAGCCAGAAACATCGATGACAGAGAGACATCGATCAGCCGCCTCCTGCACGCCCCACATTGGAGATGTGCCCGCCACCCAGGCACATGCCCCCGACCGGAATCGAACCCGAGACCTTCCGGTCCGCAGGCCGACGCTCTATCCACTGAGCCACACCGGTCTCAGCAGGATACATGCTTTTGACCAGAATCGAACCTGGGACCTTTCAGTCCGCAGACCAACGCTCTATCCACTGAGCCAATCCTCACCTGAAGATAATGGTTTCAATGATTTTGAGAGAGAGACACAAAGATCAGCTACCTCACGCATGCACCCTGACTGGGGATGGATCCTGAAACCTTGGGGTGTCCCAGGTGAGCTGCAGCCAACCGAGCCACCTGGCCCCGGCTGTGGGTAACTTTCTGTGCTTGTGTTTCTTCCAGATCTGATTCCTGAGGTGGCATCGCAGACACTACGGTCAGAAGATGAGCGAGCTCGACCAACTGCGGCAGGAGGCCGAGCAGCTGAAAAACCAAATCCGAGTACGTAGTCGCACACGTGTTCAGTTTACTGATCACCCAGTCAAGTGCATGTCTGGCCAGATGTCACTGGTGTCAGAGGGATGGGTACAGGGTGATCCCAGGGTTCAGGACTGAGGTTGAGTCTTAATTAGCACAGGAGGCACTCATGACACCCATTATTTGGCCTCGTCCGTTAGGTTGGGGGTTTGTTTCCTAGTGATCATTATTTCATATGTAAAAACGTCTCCACAGGATTTATAAACATCTGTCTGCACCTTTTTCCTGAACCTTGGAATTAGTTTTGTGCCATTCTTTTTTTGCATTGTTCTTGTGGTCACTGTAGAGAGTGTGCTGTTGGTCTCCCTCCCTTGTGACAGTTGAGTTGAGGGCAGGTAACTTCTTTAAAAACCAGAGGTATTTTCGGTGCGCCGGGCTTGTTTTAGTTTTGAGAAGAGTGCTCCCTCGGGAAGGTCGTTGGCCGGGATATCTTTTCTCCTGGAGCAGACGCCTCTCCCTGGAGGCAGAGCAGCGTGTGCAGCCCCAGCTCTGGAGCACACAGGGCCCCCGTGTGCAGGTCGCATGGTAACAGGGCGAGGCTCGGTTCGGCTGCTCCCCTCCGGGTCTGAGGCAGAGCTTCTAAAGAATGCTTTCTAGAACAGCATGGACTCCACGTCAGTTCTTGTTCTCAGACTGGTGGTCGGAAGAGTGAGAGAAAGGACGTGGACTTCACAGAAAACACTTGCCCTCAGTGTCCACAGCTAGATGCTTGTCCACCAACGAAGGGGCATCTTAGATGTTTCGGGGTCACCTGTAGACTCTAGCTACCGCCAGAGCATCCCTTCTCAGCAGGTGTCTGAGCTGTTTCCTGAGGCCTCAGGGCCGCCTGACTGTGTCCTTCCAAATGGCCAGTCGTGCTCAGAAAGCCTGGCAGAGACGTTAGCCGTCTCCTCGTGGCCTTGCGGGCAGGCAGTGGGATTCCCTGAGATCTGCAGCCGCAGGGGAGGCGCGTCCGTGCAGGTCAGCCTTCGCCCAGAGCCCTGCCGCAGCTCCCAGGAGCGAGGACGCGCTCTGCCGGTGGACGCGCGGGACGGCCTGTGCGCCTCCAGCCCCGGGAACGGCCCGCGGGTGGCTCACCGCTCAGATCAGCAAGCTCAGGCTGTCTTTGGAAGAACAGCGGCTGGAAGCCAGCTCCATCTCTTCCCCGGTCAGACCCTAGCATCGGGGCGCAGGCGTCCTCAGGGCTTGCGTGCGGGCCACACGTGGACTCACACATAAAAAGGAGCAGGTGCATCCGTGTTTCAGAAACTGTCTCCACCATCGCACCCAAATGTCACTCCGCACGCACTGCATATCCATCACTCTGCCCCTCTCTCGCACCACGTCTTGAGCACCCAGTGTGTCTCCCGTGGATGGGCACACCTTCTTGTGCACGTGCCACGGCTCCTGGGGCTCCCGGCTCCCAGCTGTCCCCATGGCTGTGTCTCCCAAGCTGGTGCTGGGCACGTTTCTGGGCTCAGCACAGGGACGACAAAGGTGTGGGCATCTCTTACCTCACGGGTGGGAGGGAAGGCTTCCTTTTAAAATGGAAAAGGCACACTTTCCCCCCTAATTGCCCAGGAAATACAGGGTTTCAAAGGGTGCAGGGCAGAGTGAGCGGGAAGTGGCAGCTGAGGGTGAGGCTGCGAGCTTCCTTAGGTGTGTTTTTAGCTGAGAGACCCCAGGACCGTCTTGTCCTTTTCTGACTGTCCTTGTGAAGAAGCTGCAGTCTCAAAGGGAGGCAGGCGCGTCTTACCACTCCGCCCACGTGAGGCCGTGTGAGGGCAGACATGGGGGTGGCCCTGCCCACTGTGCAGGCCGCAGCCTGGCTGTGGACAGGCCGGGGTCTGGGCAGCGGCCAGAAGATGACGGACCGTCAGCAGCTTGGACACACTCCTCTGGTTTAAGGGCCAGAGAGGTGAATGTCGTCTTCAGCGACATGTCTCATCGCAGACAGAGCGGCCTTTGCACTCGGCGCCCGCCCCTGTGCACGGCCTCACCAGACTGGCAGTCGGGCGTGACACAGAGACGTGAGGGTCTCTAACGACCAGCAGCTGCAGAGCCACCCTGGCATGTGTCATCCTTTTCTTGGAAATTATTCCTGCATTCAAGTTTTGACCCTTTTAAAGCTCTCATCTCGTTTTCCTTCTTAATGTATGGGTTTTTTATTGTAAAGTTTATACACTAATTTGAGATTTCAAGGTTTTATCTTCTAGTGACTTTGACCGCTCAGAACAATGACGCATTTTTAGGAGCCTTAGTGTGTCCTGGGTGGTGCTTCCTTGCTTCACGGGTCATTTCCTAGGTCAGAGCACAGGTGGCAGCACAGCAGAATCCGTGCCAGGCCCTCAGCGCGTTCCCACAGCCTCAGCACTGGCGACGTTCCCGTTAGCACAGCCCATAGAGGAGGCTGGGGCTGCACGCACAGTGCTTCCCGACCATCCCGGGGCCCCACAGCCCCAGGACGGTTTGTAGAAGTGTGTACCGGCTGTGAGGTGCGGGCCGTGAGGTGCAAGGCCTCGGCAGGAGGACGGGTGGCTCCGGTTCTGGGGTCCTCCAGTGCCACCTCCTCCACTTGGTCCTGTCCTCCAGGGTGGCCTGCATCTCTAGGGTCACAGACATGTGATCATCTGGGCCCCGGGGGGGCACTGTGTTCCCTGACCCCGCATTGAGTGTGGTCTGGGCACAGCCTGGTTTGCCTGACCGTCCACTTGGCCCTGCCCGGTGGGGCTGCCGCACAGGCCGCAGGCGGGAGGCCCTCCCCCACTCACATCCTGCTCCTCCCGGCCCTGCACGGAGCTCTGAGCTGCGGGGAGGGAGTGGACGCGTCTGGACCTTGGCTAACTTCCTCCTCCTGTTCTCTCCAGGATGCCAGGAAAGCTTGTGCCGATGCAACGCTCTCTCAGGTGAGAACAGGCCTCCGTCCAGAGCCTCAGGGCCGAGCTCTGCTCCGAGTCCTGAGCGCGAGGAGGGACCCAGTGCTGGAGTTTCACCCTCAGTGTTCGTGCTCAGCGTAGGAAGTGGTGTTTCCAGGATAAACCAATCCCTCTTCAGCCTTAATAGGTCCTCACTGTTGTAGAGGTCAGAGCTGAAACGTTCATCTTCAAGGTCCATTTGGCCGGTCCTCAAGGCTTACCCTCAATTGTGACGAGGCAGCTCCTCCAGACACAGGCACTGAAGCTGGTGCTGAGATAGCGCCCGCCAGGCTCTCGCACACTTCTCCCGGCGTGGGAGGTAGAGACCACCGGTGTCCGTGCCCGGAGGGTGGGCAGACAGGCCATAAGCGCACGCAGCAGAACAGGACCCAGCCGCAGGAAGGAGCGCAGCGTGGACGCTTGCGCAGCTGGAGGAGCCAGGACCGGGGGTGGGGGGCTGACAGGCCAGGCCGCTGCCAGCTCCATGGACGGAATATTCCGAGTAGGCAGTCCACGGACTGAAGAAGATTAGAGGTTGCCAGGGGCTGCAGGGGCCCACGGGTGAGTGCTGAGTGGGCGAGGGAGGTGAGAGTGTTCTGGGACCAGGGAGAGGTGGGTCACAGCATTGTCAGTGTGCTGAGATCACCGGATGAAATACTTAAAGTGGTGAATTTCACCTCATTAGAGAAATTAATATTTTTGCCCAAAGAATAAAATGTGGAAGAAAAATCCTATTTCTCCTGAGAATCATTAATATTTTACAGTGTCTTAATGCTTTAGGGGATGCACTTTAATTGGGGTTAAACAATAAGTTAAGGAAAAATTGTACTGCATCGAATTCCCTGATGCACTTTAGACTGTGCAGTTTTTAGACCCATGAATGTGATACACTCACTCCATTCGCCCACCCCAAATTGTGAGCGCCAGCTTTCCTGCGGAGAGAACCGTTCTGTGCCACAGCAGCAGGAATCCCGAGTGGGCGCTGGCTCTGGTCTGGGTCAGTGCGCCGCTGAGCGCTGGGCCGTGGGTACCTGGGGGGTGGGCCCATTAGGCTGGGGGAGGTGGGAGAACTGGGTGCACAGCTGCTGAGACGAGGAGAGAGAAGAGGGAGGCATCCGTGTGGCCAGCCCTGTGCGTGGTGCCCGCTGTGGGGTTTGAGGTGGGAAACGTGTTGCTACCGGGTGGAGCACGGGCCTCAGCATCATGAAAGGGAAGTGGGCGCCCTGCACACAGGAGAAGTCCAGCAGGAGGTGCTGGGTGAGGGGCTGGGGGCCCAGCGGTGGGCAGCGGAGAGGGTCCTCACAGAACAGTAACCTGCACGACGTTTGCTCTCAGATCACAAACAACATTGACCCCGTGGGCAGGATCCAGATGCGCACCAGGAGAACGCTGCGGGGGCATTTGGCCAAAATCTATGCCATGCACTGGGGCACAGACTCCAGGTGAGTGCTCGTGAGCTGGGGGTCGGTCTGGGCACAGGACCTGTCTGGTTTCGTTGACCGTGGTTTGGTTTGTACAGAAAAAGCCAGGACGCTGCATCAGATGTTTGGCCGGCCGGGTGTCGGGTCACAGGGCCACACTTCCACCTGCCAGGCCCATTTCTGCCCGCCCTATCAGTGCCGTCAGTTTGGTCTCCCTTCCCCTCCTCTTTGTTCCTGCCAGATCCAGGCCAGTGTCTGTGTGACTGTGGGGAAGGCGCCTACCCTCTCTGTGCCAGGGCTCATCTTTCCCGCCTGTTCCTCGTGGTTTCTTGGCGGGCACTCAAGGTGTCAGCGCCCTGGCACAGGATCAAGTGTGTTGAGCCTTAGAACAGGGGGTCCCGAGTGCTGCTGGATTCTCCCTGAGCCCACATCCCACAGAAGAATGCAGTCTCCGCTGCTGCCCCCTTCTCTGCCCTGGCCCATCTGCCCCCCCAACCAGGGAACTCCAGCATCACTCGTTGTTCCTCCTCTGAATGCTGCCCTTAATCCAGACCCTCTTCTCCTTCGCCCCGGTATCTGCCACGTCGCCAGCGTGGTCCGCCCAGCCTCCTCTGTGGGAGGCTGCCTCCCCCCTCAACAACGGAGTGAGACGCTGGTGACGGAGATGGACAGTGCTTTCACGCACCAGCCTGGGTGCTCGGTGCCCGACTCTGAGGACTTTTGCTTTGTTTGTTTTTAATGTTTGTTAGGACTTTTCAGCTTGGTGTCCTCTTTGTTCGTAAATTGTCTGCTTTAGAGTGTAAACAGCTTCAAAACAACATATTTCATCTTCACTTTGTTCTGTGCAGTGTCCCATAGAGGTGCAAACGCAAATGAACGGTAATAGAGCCCATGTCAGTGCTGCTGCTAATCAGAAAGAATAAAAAAGGAAGAAGAAAGGAATATGCCTTTATTAGTCTACCCACCGTAGAACTGTACTCAAAGCAGCTGGTGACCAAACAGTACGTGGTCTCGGGGGGCGCTCCCTCATCTGGGGGGAGACTGTCCTGTCCTGCCCAGACGGGGCATTTGTAGCCAGGCCACGCACCCCCGCTCCAGCCTCAGGCCTCCGCGGTGTGCTCCTGCAGCCGGCCCCCGCTTGCGGCTCTGCTTGGTGTCCTGCCTGGGCCGCCTGGGCCGCTTCAGATGGAACACCACCTGTGCCCGGGGGTGGCGGGAGCTACACCAGGATGAGGCAGCTGTTCCTTCCGGAGGGAAGGGTGCTGTGTGGCCAGAGCAGTGGACAGGAGGCAGGGCCTCGGGTGAAGCAGGGAGGCTGGTAGGGCCAGATCATGGAGGCTCCAATCACCACATGTGAGGCCTTACGCTCGGCCTGGGGGTTCCAACTGGAGTTGTGCTGGGAAAGCTGGGGGGTCAGGTCTGAGGAAGAGCAGCAGGGCGGGGACAAAGCACATCGAGTTCGGGGTTGTGGTCACCCCTAAAGAATGGGGATCCAAGGGGTAGGGGTGTTGGATTACTCTTGTTCTCTTTCTTGGCAGAGCCTGGCTGCTCAGTTTTATACACACACACACACACACACACACACATATACACATACACATATATACATATATGTATATATATATTTTTTTATTTCAGAGAGGAAGGGAGGGGGGAGAGAGAGAGACAGAAGCATCAATGATGAGAGAGAATCATTGGCTGGCTGCCTCCTGCACGCCCCACACTGGGGTTGGAGCCTGCAACCTGGGCACATGCCCTGACCAGGAATCGAACCCTGACCTGGTTCATAGGCTGATGCTCAACCTCTGAGCCACGACGGCTGGGCTGTAGCTGCTTTTTAAACTGGACAGCTACAGCTCTTAATACCTAACGTGTGTGGGCCCTAGTTTACATCCATAAACCACAGAACAAAGAGTGATGCTAGAAGGAGCTGTGCTGTGCAGAGCATCTTGGAGAAAACCCAGCGTTTGTTTTTTTTTATGGGACCTGCATTTGCTCACATCCCCTTCGGACTTCCTGCTTTATGAGCAGGTCATTGCGCAGGTGTTTCCCTGACTCGGCTGCCAGTTATGAACACGAGTTCGTCTGTCATGTTTGTGATGCTCACTCACTGGCGCTGGGAGACACCGCGCGGGCTGTGCAGGCATGGTGCGTGGGTGGGCGTTCCATCTTCATTAGCACCGTGCTTGTCAACATTTTTATAAAATACGTTTATACTTACGTTCTGTCTTTTATAACATTTCAGAGTCTCTCTGTCACCTGAATGTGACACTTTTCTCCGCTTTCTAAAAGCTGCTGATGTCTTGTTAGAATTGAGCGGGAACCCCGCGAACCCGTCGAGGCCCACGAGCCTCTGCCCTCGAGCCTCTGCCCTCGGCGTGTGAAGGGCCTGAGGCCGGGGCTGTGAGGCGGGACCTTCTTCCCGCTCCCCCTTCCTCTGCGTTGGCGTGGGTGGTGCCTCCCGGTGACTGGCCGCTGCTCGGGCCGGGCTGCACCGGGAGGCGAGTGATCACCCCGGTCTGCAGCCGTTACCCCACGGGGATTACGGGGTGTCTCCTCTCACCTTCTAGAGGATCAGTGGGCATTAGCTAATGTTCCTCTAATTGGGCGAGTCAGCAGATGCTAAGCTCTCTGAGTGGAGACCTTCCTGAAGGTGACCCTCTGGGAGCTGGGGGCGGGAGGGGCTCTATGCTGGCCCCTCAGGGCTGGTCCACGCTGAGCCTGCAGGGCAGGCAGCCGGCGCAGAGCGGCCTGCTGTTAACCCAGAAGCCTTTTTGTGCCCGGGGTGTGTGGCCACCGATGGAAGAAAGTGCTTCTGGAGGACGAGGGCACTGTTCCGTTCTGAGAGGGGTTTGCAGCAAGGAGCTGAGAAGGGCGTGCCCCTTGTGACTCCTCGGTGACTTTTTGTACCTGTTGCCTCGGAACGTGTGTTTCGGTGAAAAGTGTCCAGAGTGTGACCTCCAGGTTATGATCGGTTCAGGAAGACAAACATGCTCATGACTAAAAGGCTTAAAGCCTGTGTGTTTGGATAAAACCTTTAATTAGGTGGAGTGGTTAATAATGGCGGATTTTGTAACCAAAGAAAACACGATAATTTCAAGAGAAACATCAAAAGTGCTTTATTTAAAGGGATGTCCATCGCTAGCTACACATTTCCCCCATCTTTCAGGTAATTTGTGGATACTGTCCCAATAGAACTTTTCTTGTTCTGAGACAAACCATTCAGAGACCCAATGTTCCACTTCTTGGTACGTTTCGAAGTGCTGCTCAGACAGTGCGTGTGCCATCGATGGGAACAAGTGGTCATCTGAAGGAGCAAGGGCTGGTGAAGACGGCGGGTGGGTCCATACTTCCCAGGCAGGATCTTTTAACGTGTCTTAACTGGTTTTGAAGTGTGTGATGGTGCGTCATCATGAAGCAAAATTACTTATTGTGTCTTCTGGCCCATTCTGGTCGTTTCACAATCCCAAGCGTGTTTCAGATAGATTATTTCTTGTCAGTAGCAATCAGTATTAACGGTTTCGCCTAGTCTTAGAAGCTCATAATACACCGGACCTTCCTGATCCCACCAAACGCAGAGCATTGTCTTCTTTCCCAAGCGATTTGGCCTTGCAGCTGCTGTCGATGGGAACGTGTTCGTCCTGCTTTCAGTTGGTCGGATCATCGGGGCTTTTCCTTTGGGCTGAGAGTCAGTGTGGCTCGTTTCCAGCACAGGCCGCCTGGCACACACATGGAGCCCTCCCTGCAGCCGAGGTGGCCGTGGCCGTGGCCCTGGCCCTGGCCCTGACGTGCTCGCGTTTGTCTTCCTGCAGGCTTCTCGTCAGTGCCTCGCAGGACGGCAAGCTCATCATCTGGGACAGCTACACCACCAACAAGGTAGGAGCTGCGCGCCCTCCCCGGCCCGGGTTCACTTAGCTGAGCTACAGCCCGGCGGGGGGCGGGGGGCATGGGAGTTGGGGTGGAGCTCCCGGTGGCTAGTCCCCGCTGCCCAGCAAACTCGGCTTGGCTCGTTCTTGTCTCACAGCGGGTGGGAAGGCGACTCCCAGTGCGCCCAGGAACCGGGGTTCCGGTTCTAGCTCAGTCTGGGGAATTTCATGTTTATTTAAAACTGAGGAATCCAGCTTTTCGTTTTGTTATTAGTTTTCATAAGCGATCACCTGAGTGGCACTGTATCTTGAAGTGTAAATTAAGTTCTTTCGAAGAGGAATCCAAGGGGTGTCACACGGAATGAAGATGCTGTCACTGGCCTGGCGTGCTGACAGGGCCCTTAGCTGTGTTTCAGGGGCTCTGGCTGCACGTGAGCACACGATCCGATGCAGCTGCGCACAGGGCTGGCGTGACCACAGCAGGCCGGTCCCGGCACTTCCGGAAACCTTTGTTTTATCCGTGAATTGGTAGCCATTTTGACCAGCCAGTGGCTTTTTTTTTTTTTTTAAAAAAGACTTACGTGAATTATTGCTAGCCAGTAAGCCTTAAAATTCAATAGAAAGGAACATTCTCTCCTTTCGATACCTAATTTCCATTAGGAGGCTGCATTGTTACTAAGTGCCTATCTGGTCACCAGTTGCGACTTGAATAAAAGGATAGATTGAGTTGTTATGTGTCACAGGGTTTCTAATTAAGTTACTGCTTTACCTGACTGGTCACACCTGCAGATGACTTTCAAAATAATTTCAGAAGCTAGTTTTTGAACTTGAGTATGTTTGTGTCTGTATGCTGTCATCTAGGTCCACGCCATCCCTCTGCGTTCCTCGTGGGTCATGACCTGTGCGTACGCCCCTTCTGGCAACTACGTGGCCTGCGGAGGCCTGGATAACATCTGCTCCATTTACAATCTGAAAACGCGTGAAGGGAATGTCCGTGTGAGTCGTGAGCTGGCCGGACACACAGGTACCGCTCTCTCCGTACCTCACAGCTGGGACAGCGTCTCACCTCTGCTCAGTAATGATCTCGTGGGACTGGTTGTAGAAGCACTCTGGAAATGAAAGAAAGGCGGGCCTTGCTATGCCTTTACCGGGAAGAAAAGTTTGGGTCTCAGTCCCTGTGGTGTCTGCTTTTCAGGGTTCTCTGGCCCTTACTGAAGCCACTGCTTCCATCCTGAGCACCTCCCACCAGGGTTGGCAGTCTGAACGCACCTGTGTGTGTAGTGTGCACATGCGTGTGTGCACGCACTGATCCGTGGCATCAGTGAGCTCCTCGCACGCTCCACACCAGCACCCTCGGTGCGGAGGCTGCAGTCTGGGGAGGTTCCGCTTCCTTGTGACAGTGGCTGCGACAGAGGGGAGTGTTTCTGGAGAGGGTCTCGGCCTAGGGTTTTACTTTGGCGGCCGCTTCTCTGTCCTGAAAACAACTTCCCAGGAGGCTCACCCGCTTCAGGCGCAGCCAGGAGGTGCTGCTGACTCACACACAACCATTCCACACCCACTTGCCTGTTACAGCTGCGTCCGTAGCAAACAGACCCGCTCCCTGCTCTGCCCTGACACCTGTGCGCCTCCCCCCTGCTCTGTCCGTCCTCTCTCCCCACGATGAGAGGGCTCCAGGGGGGCAAGGAGTGACCTGTCCATGGATGTGTCCCGGGTGGGGGCACACTCCAGGCACCGGGGTTTCCTTTGCACTGAGTGGATGAGTGAGCCAGTGAGGAGCAGGATCCGTCCTCACTCCTGTCATGAGAAGGGGGGAGGGAGGCATGGGCACCAGAGGAGAGCGTGTGCCCATGTGTGGGCGCAGTACCTCGGCCTCCTCGGTCCTGGGGTTCCTGCCCGCGGTGTGGCGCACAGGCAATGGGGCCGGTAGGCAGCGTGTTCCCCATTCTGCCCACGGGGTTTCTGTTTCCGAGGCAGAGAGAGTGGCTCTTGCAGATTTGGGTCACTGTCTGGCCTGTTTTCCAGGTTACCTGTCCTGCTGCCGCTTCCTGGATGACAATCAGATCGTGACCAGCTCTGGCGACACCACCTGGTGAGTGCCTGAGCCCTGCTACGGGCTCGCCACCGGCTCTGGGGAGGAGGACAGACGGTTCTTTTTGTCTTGTTAATCCTCACTCGAGGGTACTTTTCTCACTGATTTCTGGAGGGAGTGGAATGGAGGGAGGGAGGGGGCTGAGAGAGAGAGAGACAGCAATATGTCTCACATTCATTGGTTGCCTCTGCCGAAACCGGTTTGGCTCAGTGGATAGAGCATTGGCCTGGGGACTGAAGGGTCCCAGGTTCGATTCCGGTCAAGGGCATGTATCCTGGGTGGTGGGCACATCCCCAGTGGGGGGCGTGCAGGAGGCAGCTGATCAATGTCTCTCTCTCATCGATGTTTCTAACTCTCTATCCTTCTCCCTTCCTCTCTGTAAAAAATAAATTAAAAAAAAAAAGTATTTAATTGGTTGCCTGAACCTCCAACTCCAGTATGTGCCCTTGGCTGGGAATTGAACCCATGACCCTTCTGTGTGTGGGCCAATGCTCTGACTGCTGATCCACACTGGCCAGCACGAAAATAGGTTCTGGCCATGAATGAGGGTGTCTGTCGTGTGAAATGGCCATGAGACGTCAGTCCACGAGGCAGTGAGAGAGGGCTGCGCTCACTGTGCTGTGCAGCCTCTCTGGACACTGCAGCTCAGGGAGTGTGGGAAACGCTCTTCCTTTCCCCGCGGCCAGGCCTGGGAGCAGGAGGTGCCCTGTCCCCCCAAAAGACAGGGTCACAGCTTCCGCTGCTCCAACTGTTCCGAGTTCTCGTCTTCCTTACAGACGAAGCCCCTAAATACACTCGAGTGTTTTCACTCGTGGCTCAGAGGTTATTTGACAAGAGGCCTGGGAGACCCCACCTGGTCGGTCTTAAGTCACAGTGCCCACGTTTCCTTGGTCCTGGGGTGGGAAGGACACTGGCCACTGGCCGTCTGAGAACGTGGGTGGCTCGTGGGTGTCGCCTGCTGCAGTGCTCTGTGGGACATCGAGACGGGCCAGCAGACGACCACCTTCACTGGCCACACCGGCGACGTCATGAGCCTTTCCCTCGCCCCGGACACCAGACTGTTTGTGTCCGGTGCCTGTGACGCTTCAGCCAAGCTCTGGGACGTGCGAGAAGGGATGTGCCGGCAAACGTTCACCGGCCACGAGTCCGACATCAACGCCATCTGTGTGAGTGTGCTGGCCGAGGGCGGTCCTTCGCCCGCGGCAGTTAGATCAGTTCTGTACACACAGAATTCTCGTTCAATTGTCCATGTTTCCAGGATAGGCGTCCTCTATTTCCTCTGCAGTTACAGCCCTCTAATTTACCAGAAGCTCCCTGTGGGAAATCTAGACGTGGTGTGGTCTGTCCTTGGGGGCCAGCTATTTCTGTGCCCGGCTGGCCCCAGCCCTGGGCCTCTGAGGGGGGAAAGGGGAGCACAGGGTGCAGTAACTCACCCAGCGTGCAGCCTCTGTGGGGTGGGGCTTCCCTTCTCCACATCCCCCCGAACTGAGGGGCCTGGCCTGGAGGGGAGCTGTCAGACCTGTTGGACATGGGGTCCCTTCCCTGCCCTCCGCCACCGGCTCGCCTGACGGCTGGTGACTGCAGAGAAGCACTGCCTCGGTGATGCCCTCCCTGCGGCCTCCTGGGCACTCCTGTGGCTCACGCAGGCACAGCCCTCACGTCCGGCCCCGTGCCCCCTGGGTCCCTGGGGTGTGGGCCCAGGTGCTGTCAGCCGCAGCCCTTGCTGACTTGGGTACAGTGTCGTCCTGCTCTCAGGCAGTGGTGTTTCCAATATTTGTGATTTGGGCCTTTGCACACTCCCAATTTGCTTTCTCTTTCCAGTTCTTTCCAAACGGCAATGCATTTGCCACCGGCTCAGATGACGCCACCTGCAGGCTGTTTGACCTCCGTGCGGATCAGGAGCTCATGACTTACTCCCACGACAACATCATCTGCGGGATCACCTCCGTCTCCTTCTCCAAGAGCGGGCGCCTCCTCCTCGCCGGGTACGACGACTTCAACTGCAACGTCTGGGACGCCCTCAAGGCCGACCGGGCAGGTGGGTGATGGCTGGGCCCGTCTGCAGTGCTGGCCCTCGGACCTGAATCCTCCGCTAAGCCCCGGTGGGCTGGGTTCCTGAGGACACCTGCTGGCTGCATGGCGTGGCTGGCAGAGGGACCAGGGGCAGGTCGCCGGCAGCCAGGAGCTGGCTGGGCAGACCTGGCGCCCCTGCACACACCAGACGCTTTTCCCACCACTTGTGCGGTGCCCGGCATCCCAGTGGGAGGAAAGGGGGTGCCCGGGAAGAGTCTGGAGTCCACACGTCAGAGGCTGGTGTGTGGTTGCCAGGCGCAGCCACACACACACGTGTGCGGACAATGGGACCTCCCCGACTACGCATGCCGGCTGCGTTAGTCCCGGGCTCGGGAGGTGGGAGCAGGGCTCGTGGCCCCCGGTGGTATGGGGCCTCGCCGTGGCTTCCGCTTCTGGAGGGCCTGCTTCCTGCCCCAGTTGAACCCCCTTAAGCTCCCCGCGCAGTGGCATTGCCTGGCTGCCTGGCGGGACACCGGGCCCGGGAGTGACCGTGCCTCACTTGCTCCCAGGTGTCTTGGCCGGGCATGACAACCGCGTCAGCTGCCTGGGCGTGACTGACGACGGGATGGCTGTGGCCACAGGGTCCTGGGACAGCTTCCTCAAGATCTGGAACTAACACCGGCAGGTAACTCGTGGGAGGTGGTGGCTCGTGGTTCTGGGCTCCCTGGTGGAGAAGGACGGGGCGGTGAGGTGAGCCTTGACCTCAAGCTGAGTGGTGATGGGTCTGAACTGAGAGGCCTGTTTCTCTTTTCTTTTTAAAATATCCTTTATGTTGGTGTTAATCCTCATCTGAGGATACTTTTCCATTATTTTATTTATTTATATTTTTTAGAGAGTAGAAGGGAGAGGAGAGAGACAGAGAGGGAAAGTTGGGGGAGGGGGGAGAGAAGCATTGATGTGAGACACATCGATTGTTGCCTCCCATATGGGCCCCAACCAGGACTAGGGCTCGAGCCTGCAACTGAGGTACATGCTTCTGACCAGAATCGAACCTGGAACTCTTCAGCCCACGGGCTGACACTCTTATCTACTGAGCCCAGCTGGCCAGGGCTCTGTCTACATTTTTTAACGCATCATTATGGCGACAGCAGCTCCTAGCATCGTGTGGGCTCAGTGCACGGCTCTGGTGCATCCGTCCCCGGTCCTGTACTGTGTGGTGTGTTCGCCACCCGAGGCCAAGGCTCCTTCATCACTCCTGTCCCTTCTCCAGGCTCTTACTCCCCCGCCCCCTTCCCTCTGGGGATCCCCACACTTGTCTGTGCCTGTGAGGTCATTTTCCTCTACTTTTCCCTTCGCCTCTCACCAGCCCCCCATCCTTTCCCCTCCAACAGCTGTCTGTCTGTTCTCTGTCTCTGTGAGTCTGTTTCTTTTTTTCCTTTTTCCATTTTGTTGGTTTACTTTTTGATAAGTTTAAATCCTCGATGGGCACAGCATTGCCCAGGTTCCGTATGCAGCGGCCTTAGTGGAAAGTGAGAACCGCCCCCCTTTCCATGGGCACGAGTCACCGCTCCCCAGGCTTGGCTGTTTGCCCCCGGGAATCGCTTTGCACACATAAGCCAGAGAGAATGCCGTTCATCTCGAGCATAAACACCCTCACCTTTAAGAAGAGCCTGGCCAGTGTGGCTCGGGGTGAGCATCGACCTATGAACCAAGAGGTCACAGTTCGATTCCCGATCAGGGCCCAGGTTGCAAGCTCAGTTCCCTGTGCGGGTCATGGGAGAGGCAGCCGATGGGTGATTCTCTCTCATCCTTGATGCTTCTCTCCCTCTCCCTCTCTCTTCTTCTCTGAAACCAATAAAAATATATTTTTTAATAAAAAGGAGAGCTGTGTGCTCTCTGTGATTCGGAGACCCCGCGGGTAGCCGTCACAAATGGCCGTGGACACAGCTTTTGGACATACTTGTCCCTAGAGAAGCCTGTTCCCAGCAGCCTCCGCAGGGTCCACGGTGGCAGGAAACGCTGTTTTTATTTTGCTGTCGGCTCACTTTGTTCATTAGATTCCACATACAAGTGAGACCCCGGGTGCATGCCTCCCTGTGACTCCCTCCCTCCCTCTTGCTCACGTCTCCACCTCTGCTTGCAGCAGCCGGCGGGCGCGGTGACTGGAAGACCATTCCACCCGAAGCGTTGCAGTGATAGCATTTCCAATCCTCCCGACTAACGTGGCGCCCTCCCCTCCCAACTCCAAAAGGGCAAGATCTTTTCCTTCACTTCCTGCTGAACCAAGAGCACAATCCCACGAGAAGAGCCTGCTGTGAACTCGGCGAGTCGCGCCTCCTCCCGGGACCATTGTCTTTGTTTGCTTTTTGTCTTGAATGAAGTTAGAAGGAAACTAGTCAGAATGTTCACCACAAAGTAGCTCAGTGTATCGTGAGGCAGACACACCTGGCCACTCGTGGGTTTGGACTCAGGTCCGTGACCCCGTCCGTCTGTGACGCTCGCGCAGAGCAAGTCGAGGACTGGATCTTGTCGTCGGCTCCAAATTCCAGGTCGTGTTTGTAACAGGATTTGAAACCATCCATGTTCCCTTTAAATACCTTTGTGTTTAGTAGCTAACCAGAGAGCGAGGGTCTAGCGCGGTCTCTCTGAAGTTGTTAATGATGTAAATTTAGTCCCCGTTTTAAACATTTTTTTTGTCTAGTGTCACATGGTTGTTGCGCAGACATGGCACAGAAAGAGAGCAGACCCGAGCGTGGTGACCAGCAGAGTCCAATCAGGCACCTTTCTCCCCGCCGTCCTCCGCCTCTCCCTTCATTCTAACCTCACCTTGGGTTTCCTTGTGAAGTTGGGGGAAGTTTATAATAATAGCCTAACACTACCCTGCCCCCCGCCCCCCGCCCCCGCCCCCGCTGTCATAACCTCCGTGTTCAAGAGAGGTGCCCGTCCTGTGCTTGGATAGTCAGTCAATTCTTTGTGTATGAAACAATGTAAAAATCCATGTTTTGAAAATAATGATCTCAGACTTCCTAAGTTAAATGTTAAACACTTGGATCGTTTGCCGCATCGGGGGTAATGCTTAGACGCGCATGCTGTAGGAATGCTCGAGTGTGCGTTCCGCTCAGTCCGTAGGTGTTCTTTCTTTACGAAATAACCTCTTTCAAGTTGTAACCATTGACGGCTCTCGCCACTATCGTTGCTACTCTGCACGCACCGGAAGCAGTACAGTAAGCAGCTCGACACGCTTGAGTAGCAGGATAAGGCACTATTTTCTTTATTTCTTTAAACCACCAAGTCCTGTTCCAAATGATTGCTGTTGGATTTGGGGGGTGGGGTGAGGGCAGGGAACAGAGACCCTGGCCGTCTCTGTAAACTCCTCATGGCCCGTTTCCCACGGAACCAGCCTCTGCACCTGAGGCGGATCATTTTCTAACACACAGACTTCCTGGTGTCCCCCAGCCGGTCCCCAGCAAGTGTCCCCGAGCCCGAGTGCCCGCAGCAGCAGCGGCAGCAGTGCTGGCAGGTGTGTGGGCCCCGCCCGGGACCCCAGAGGCGGCGGCAGAGCTTCTCCGGCCGGTTGTCTGCGGCTCCTGCACAGATGGCGACGTGGACACATGGGCCTGGGTCTGGGGGTGAGCGGGGAGCGGAGCCCTCCTAGCGACACCTCTGTATACCGCCTGCACCTGCCCTCCCTTTTGTATTTAATTTTCAGTCCGTGTACTGCAAGGAAGCTGGACGCGAGGTAGGCCCTGTATTCAACTGTACTGTTATTTAAGCTGTAATAAAGCAGTTTGACGTGAGGGACCTCGGCGTGGCTGCTGCTTCTCCTGCACGTGGTCTGCGCTGTCCTCTGCCCCCTGCTTCCCATCGCAGGGATCCAGGAAAGCAGTGGTGGGTCCTCCGATCGCACGTGCCCGCAGCCCCGGCCCCCTGTCCCCACCCAGACGTGCATCTCGAGGCGGCTCCCTGCCCTGCAGCTGGGGGTGCGCTCTCCACCCTGAGCACTCGGGGACCTGCTCCAGGGCCACCTCCTCTGGGTGAAGATGAGCATCTGCCGCCAAATGCCAGAAAGCCGCCCAGAGCCTGTGGGCCGGTCCGACCCGCCTCCTGCCCGGGTGCAGGGACAGGCCCACTGGTGAGGTTAGAGGTCACCGGCCATTCTCAAGCTCAAAGGGCAGCACTTTCTCCTGAGTGGAGGAGACTGCCCGTCTGAGGAGGCACCCTCAGGAGACCCTGGACTTGGCCGGGGTGCACGTGGCACCCGGTACCCTCTGCCCCGCCGCAGCGCACTCCCAGCCGCTCAGAGTGGGCCTGTTCCGTGCAAATGCTAACACCCACACCGCCTTTAGCTGCGCCAGGCGCTCCCTGACCATGGGAGCCGGAGGGGACCCACCTCGAGGCTGGAACCCAGCCTCTGCAGTGACCACCACATCGGTGCTGGGTCCGCATCTACCCGACCCGGCCCCGCGCTCGGCATCTGTCTGCTCGGGCATTCACTCCACCGGCGCCTTGGGCTTTCCTTCATCCACGGAGCCAATGACATCATGTCCCTGAGCTGCCTGGGCCCGGTCCTTGGTGCTGCCCCTCCCGGACCCACTCCACCGCCCTCCACCAGCCCTGGTGGCCTAGTGGGGACAGACAGCTCCTCCTCCTCCAAGCCCCGCCTCCGGCTTAGCTCCTCACCTTAAAGTCTCCATCCCACTGACCATCACCCCTCCCCCTCCCCGTGTCCTGCTCAGTCCATCCCAGAGCCCAGGCCAACCGCCTGCCCCCTTCAGGTCCTCACTGTGTGACCCGGGCAGGGCACTCGCCTTCTCGGATTCCCCGGGCGACAAGCACCTGCTTCCCAGAGGCCTTGTCAGAGGTCAGAGTCCTGGGGGCAAGGAGTTGGAGCAGGCGGGCTGGGTGCTTGGCCTTCAGGCTGCCACCCGGAGTTGGGGGGCAAAGGGGTGCCGTGCCTGCTGTGCACCCTGCCTGTGCTGCTCTTCCTCACTCCGGGCAGAGGCATCCCTCCCCCCGCCCCTGGGGAGGGGGCTGCCCAGGGGAAGTCTTGCTCCTGCCTGAGTGGTGAGCCTGGCACTTGGCTGGTCAGCGGAAGGGTGCTGCCCTCACAGGAGCCTGGTGGACTGTCCTAGACGGGCCGCTGGGAGGCAGGAGGGCCGGACCCGTCCTAGTCTGCTGGCTGGAGGCCAGAGGGATCCGTGAGGACCTCCCAGGAGCCAGGGACCCCCTTCCACAGGGAACCTCCCACCCTCCCCACCTCCCAGGCTCCTGCCACTTCCCCTTGGGGTGCCAGGCAGCCTCTGCTCGCCCTGGCATTCACCCCAGCCAGGTACAGCCGAGGCCAACGTCCCAGAGCTGGGAGCAGGACCCCAACGAGGAGCACCCCTTCTACTCCCTGCATCCGTGAGCTGGTGCACCCCCTTCCCGCCCTCTAGAGCCACGGAGTTCCCCCTGACTGCACCCAGAATCCAGGATGCCCCCTCACTGAGTCCAGCTTTGGGCAGCAGCTCCATCCTGCTCCACCCCTCCATGGTGCAAGCTCCTGCCTCCTCCTCCTCCCCTGCTGTCCTGTGTCATTCGCCACTCAGAAAAGTGTGGGTCCAGGCCCGCCAGCCTGGCTCAGTGGTTGAGCTTCGACCTATGAACCAGGAGGCCACGGTTCCGTTCCTGGGCAGGGCAACAGGCCCGGGTTGCGGGCTCGATCCCCGGTAGAGGGCGTGCAGGAGGCAGCGGATCAGTGATTCTCATCATTGATGTTGCTATCTCCCCCTCTCTGAAATCAATAAAAACTTTTTTTTTTTTTGAAGTGTGGGTCCAGTCGAAACCGGTTTGGCTCAGTGGATAGAGCGTCGGCCTGCAGATTGGAAGGTCCCAGGTTCGATTCCGGTCAAGGGCATGTACCTTGGTTTTCGGCACATTCCCAATGGGGGGCGTGCAGGAGGCAGCTGATGTGATATTTCTCTCTCATCCATGTTTCTAACTATCCCTCTCCCTTCCTCTCTGTAAAAAAATCAACAAATTTATTTAAATATATTTTTTTAAAAAAAGTGTGGGTCCAGGTTTTGGGGTGTGAAACTTAAACAATATGAGCCACGTTTGAGAAAAAGAAACAAATACCGGCCTTTGATAAGATCGTCTGCAGCTCTGGCAACAGGGAAAGTAGAAAGACTCTGCTTTTCTGGACCCCTGCGCCCCTCAGTGGCAGACCCCGCATCCAACGCCCAGCCAAACTGGGCTCCATCACCACCCCACCCCCATCCCAGCCTGACCAAGCCTCTAGATCAGCGGTTCTCAACCTGTGGGTCTCGACCCCTTTGGGGGTCGAATGACACTTTCACAGGGGTCATCTAAGACCATTGGAAAACATAGATATGATTCATAACAGTTGCAAAATTACAGCAACAAAAATAATTTTATGGCCGGAACCGGTTTGGCTCAGTGGATAGAGCGTTGGCCTGCGGACTGAAAGATCCCAGGTTCGATTCCGGTCGAGGGCATGTGCCTTGGTTGCGGGCACATCTCCAGTGTGGGGCGTGCAGGAGGCGGCTGATCGATGTCTCTCTCTCATCGATGTTTCTGACTTTCTATCCCTCTCCCTTCCTCTCTGTAAAAAAATCAATAAAATATATTTTTAAAAAAATAATTTTATGGTTGGGGGTCACCACCACATGAGAAGCTGTCTTAAAGGGGCGCGGCCTTAGAAAGGTTGAGAACCACTGCTGGATTCAGCCCAAGTGACATGCCTGAGGCACCCCTCCCAGTGCGGCGGCCCAGTGATTGCGTGACTGCCAGTCAGGCACCCGAGGGCGATGCAGCTGTTCTCGTCTCTGAAATGAGGAAGGCTTTCTGTTCCCGGCAGGGGATGGGAGGGAGGGGGGTTGCCGTGGTTGCCGTGGTTACTGACATGCACCTGCACCAGTTCCCTTCCGAGAAGGGGACACAGGAAGAAGGGCGCGGGCCTCACCACCTGGTGAGTGACCCCGCCCGGACTCGGGCCGCAGCGCCTTCTCCGCAGACTGCCCGGCTCTCGAAGGCTCCTGGGAGGCCGGCCTGGTGCCTGGCACGGCCAGTGCTAGGTCAAGCATTGTTCTGACTCTTTTCATGCGTGTAGGTCCCAGAACGCCCCCCCCTGCCCCCAGGGGATCTCCTGTGGGTGTGGTTGGTCGGTGGCGACTTTGGGGAAGCAAAGCTCGTTTGGTTCTCAAAACAACCGGCAGGGGAAGTTACGCAACTTGAGAAATACCCTCACCACATTTCCCCCATGCTCGTCCCCCTTCCCACGCACCCTGGTGACCCCACTGCCCCGCTGGCCCCGGACAGCAGTGGAACATGTCCTTTCCTGGGACCAGTGGCGTTCCGGGTCGAGGGACCCAGGGCCGGGTGTCCCAGCCGGAGAAGACGGACGGCAGCTGGTAGGGGGGCTGGGGGAAACCTGGGTGCAGGTGGCTGCAGGGGGGTCAGGGGGCTCCCTGGTGGGGGGAGTCCTCCGTGGAGAGGACTGCACTGGGGGAGCCAGGCGGGTCACCAAGCACCCCACGTGCGCGTTGCCTGTTCACCTTCACAATGTTCAGTGGCGCCTTGAGATACGAGTGCCCTAACATACGAGGTTTTTTGAGATACGAGCCGTCGAGCGAGCGATTTTTGCTTTGAAAGACGAGCAACAGTTGAGAGAGGAGTCATCGCTCGGATCGGCCGGCTGCACACGACCCACCCGTTTACCTTGACGCGAGCAGCTCATTGTTTCCCACGCCTCAAGGTGACGGAACGAATTAAACTCGTATCTCGAGGTACCACTGTATTCCTGACGTGTCCCTGGCACCCTGTGGGGACGGGACTCCTGAATGCACGGGGCGTTAACTTTCAGGAAGCCGTGGGAGAGCCCAGGTGGGCAGCAGCTCCGTCAGAGGCTCCGAGATGGGAGGTGGGCACCGTGGCCTGGCTCCCTCCCCTGTGCCGGCAGCCGAGGGAGGCAGTTTTCTGTCACAGGTCCTTCCCCTGAGCTTTGATTTCCCCGAACAGGTTCTCTCTAAGCAGAGTCACCCTTGGTCATCACGGAATCCTTGCTGCTAGTGTCACCACACATGCAGGCCTGGGGTCGGCCTCTGCCTGCATCTCGGTGGAAGGAAGTGAGGTGGGATGGGAGTCAGGAGCAGGGGACCAGGGGGTGGGTGGGCGGGCACCCCCTAAGTGTAAGTGGGGACCGGGGACCATCCTCCTGTGACCAGACAGGGGACCTGGCTCTGACTGAGTGGGTGTCTGCCTTAGAGCTGGCTGGTAGCGTGTGGCTTCGTGACTTGGTGCGGGAAAGATTTCACAACACGAGTTAAGGGGATGGTGAGGGTGTCTGTTAGAGCTGGGGGCAGTGAAAGCAGGAAGGACTCGGATAGAAGAAGTGACAGGAGGCGTAGGCTGGGCTGCCTCCGCTCCCCCCGGGGAGGTCAGAGGACGACAGTGGGCCTCGGGGGGCAGTTCAGGGGGGCTGGTCCAGGAAGAGCTGCCACCGCCCATGGCTCCCCTGGGTGCATGTTTCCTGGGGACCCTTAGGGTGTAGAAGGGGCGTGCCTGCGGAGGAAGAGGAGGGGAAGGCGTGGGTGTGCTCCCCAGAGGCAGAGGGGTTTTTTAAAAAAATATACATTTTGATTTTTTACAGAGAGGAAGGGAGAGGGATAGAGTTAGAAACATCGATGAGAGAGAAACATCGATCAGCCTCCTCCTGCACACCCCCCACTGGGGATGTGCCCACCACCAAGGTACATGCCCTTGATCGGCATCGAACCTGGGACCCCTCAGTCTGCAGGCCGACGCTCTATCCACTGAGCCACACCGGTTTGGCGAGACAGAGGGTTTTTATTTCTCTTGCCGTGGGGGTCTGGGGAAGGTCTCAGGGGAGGGGCTCAGCAGGATCTTCATCAGTTCCCAGTATGCACCTCTCAGGGTCACGTCTTTGCTAACTGGTTGGTGCCGGGGCAGGGCGGGGCCATCCGTCACGGCGGCGGGTCCTTTGCCCACCTGGTTTTGCTGCCTTTCTGGGCCTAGCTAGGGGCTGAAATACCACCGAGGCCTAGATGCTATCTCCCGAGAGCTGACCTGCACCTGCCCGTCAATTGCACCGTTTGTCCAGCTCCCTGCCTCAGTTTCCCCATTCTTCTTGCCAAGGAATTGTCCTGGCTTTTTTATTTTTTTAATATATTTTATTGATTTTTTTACAGAGAGGAAGGGAGATAGAGAGTTAGAGACATCGATAAGGGAGAGACATCGATCAGCCGCCTCCTGCACGCCCCACTTTGGAGATGTGCCCCCTAGCAAGGTACATGTCCCCGACCGGAATCGAACCCGGGACCCCTCAGTCCGCAGGCCGACGCTCCATCCACTGAGCCA
>JAAGEH010000160.1:70223-83534 GCA_011751065.1 Lasiurus cinereus
TGTTGTGTGCAGAGTAAGGCTCTGGGTGTTGTGTGCAGAGTAAGGCTGCTCTTGGCAGCATAAACATTACCCGGAGGGTTGGTGTGAGGCCTGTAATTCTTGAACTGCAAGCAGCGCCACCTGCGTGCTTAGCTCTGGGGGCTGCATGCAGGCTCCTCCAGGACCAGGGCTGCAGCTGTGGGTCCGGGTTGGGGCTGGGAAAGGGCCGTGGGTCCTCAGTGTGCAGCTGGGAGGCCCTGCACTGCGTGCTGGGCGCAGGCGGGGTGGGCAGTGCTCCTCTGCCTGCAGGGGAGCCCGCCCTCCGCACTGTACATGGTGAAGCGTGCATGGCTTCTTGACTGATAAAGTGAGAAACTAGACTCTGAGCACTGGTTACAGACCTTACCTCCCTCGTCCGTTTAAGTGGTAATTCCATGGAATGAGTTATTCTTGTGACCGTGCTTCCCATAGCATCAAACACATACACAGGAGCCAAGGGGTTATGTCGTTACCATCACGGGGAGCTCTCAGCGTCCGGGTTCGTTCCTTGGCCTTTTCTTCTCAGGGTCTCCTCCCTCGCCCCGCACCGGTTTCTGTGCCTCCCGGCATGAGCGCTCCCCCTGCCCCACCGGCCCGGGCAGCGGCGCAGTGACCACAGGTGTCTGCGCGAGGCCGTGCGGCCCACGCCCGCCATTTCTTTCTCTGTCCTTTACCAGCTTCTCTCACTGGCTGTGGAGGCGGCTGCCCTGCCCTCCACGGTGCCAGCCCGTGCTCCTCGGCCCACGCCCGCCATTGTTTGGGAGGGATAGGCAGGCAGTGCTTCCGGGAGCTGAGTGTGCAGGGTCCTTGCCTCCCGGGGCCCTGGGCCGGCTCAGGCCTTGCCCCTCTGTTGGGCCACCCTGCTGTGTGGGCTGTGGGTGAGCAGGGGCCTGGGAGCCTTGGCCCAGACGCCAGCTGTGCGACCTGGCCCGGGGCGTGGGTGCCTGTTTGCCGTCCCTGCTCCTGGCTCTGGCTTCGCTGGGGAGCGGGGTCAGCAGGGCGAGCGGTCTGCCTGCCGTTGGCACGCCTGTCCTGTGCCCCGTTTCTGCCCCAGGTGCTTTTCCTGTGCTCTGCCACCTTCCCTTGTGGGTTCGGGTCATTTCCTTGTTGGCGTGTGGCCGACGGGGCCCTCCCTGTGCCTGCGTGCTGTCCACTGGCCTCCCTGCGTGGGTCCGAGGAGACTGGTGCCTCTTCCTCGGGGCAGCCTCCAGGCCCCTGGGTGCCAGCCCACGACTAGATCTTCCAGTTGTGGCCCACGTGGGGTCGCGCCCCTCGTCGCGGTGCCGGGGTCGTGGGAGGGCTGCTAGGTTCATCCGGGCAGGGCCAGGCCGTGCTCAGTAAGGTGGCGGTTTGAACAGCTTGGAACAAGGAAGTAAGGGAGCGCCTGGGTTTTCACTGCCGAGCCCCGTCCCTGGCCGAGGGCCCTGCCAACCAGTCCTCAGTCCGGCCTCTCACTCCGCTTCCTCCAGGCAGCTTCCCACATCTCCTCCTGGGGCTGCGCCGTGGGGGCTGCACGGGCACCCAGCTCCCTGCCCGTCGCGTGCTCGCCACATGCGGGGCCGGCGGCCCCTGAGCGCCATCCCGTGGCAGGAGCACGGGGGGCCCGGGGACCGGTGAGGTCCGGAGCCTGAGCGAAGCCACGTCCGAGCTGCGGTGTGGGTCGCGGAGGGAGATGGACGGTGGAAAGGCCGCCTGCGTGCTGTGAGGAGCTGGAGCCGCTGGAGCGCAGAGCGAGCAGGCTTGGGGTGTGGGCGCCCAGGGTTTGCGAGCAGGTCTGTGGGCGCACGCGGTGGGTGGCTGTAGCCTGCAGGGTGTGGGTAACGTGGTAACAACTCGCAGCCAGGCTGCGTGTCCTCTCCTGGCTCAGACCTGCCTTTCGGCCCGTTGTCCGTCCGTCCGTCCGGTGTGTCTGGCGGGTTTGGTCGCAGTTCCCTGTGGCTGCGGTGTTGGCGTCCGTGCGGCTTTGCCTCCAGGAGCCGTGGCCACTTCTCGTTGGCTTGCTGTCGGAGTTTGGAACTCTGCACATGCTCTGCGGACAGCGCTTGGTCACGCGTGTGTAGAGGTGTTTTCTGCCGTCCGCCGCGTGGATGTCCACTTACAACCGGGTCTGTGAGGGAGGCTCCCGGGGTGGCGGCTCGGGTTCTGTCGGAGCTGTGCTCTGGGCGTCCTGTTAACACCTTGGCCCAAGCCGCGCTCCCAGACCGCCTCAGCCTTCCTCCGGCGCGGTGGGCCGGGGTGGGCCGGGGTGGGCCGGGGTGGGGGGCTGCCGGCCGTGCAGAGGGGACGGTCCTCCCTCCCGGTGGTCGCCGCCCCTCGCTGACTCCACTGGCTGCCTCAGGGGTGTCCTCCTGTCCCTGGCCGTCTGTCCCTCTGTGTCGCCACCACACAGCTCACGGCCGCGTTGCCGCGGCGATGGCTCAGGCCGCCCCTCCCTGTTCTCCCAGCTCCGGCTCCTTCCTCACAGAAGCGGCGGGTTCGCTGTGGGTTGGGGGCTGTGAGTGAGGGGCCGGCGGTACGAGCCCTCCAGCCCTGCACGTGGCTGTCCTCCCCTCGCTGCTTCCTCCCCTGCGGCAGCCCTGTCTTTCTGCGGAGCCGAGCACTGGCCACGGGGCAAGTGCCGGGAGCAGGCCCTCGGGGAGGCTGCCACACCTGGGCAGCACCAAGCCAAGTCCCCGCCACCTGTCGCCCGAGTCGCCTTGCCTGAAGTGCTGGGGGTGGGGTGCCTTCAGGGACCTTGTCACCTTTGACCTCCCCTGGAGGCCCAGGCTTGCCCAGAATCCTCCCCCTTCCCTCCTCCTTTCCCGCACCTCCCCTTCCCCCCAGAGCTGGTGCCAGCCCCTGGCCTGGCCGCTGTTCCTGTGGAGGCTGGGGTCCTGTCCTCTGACCTTCCCCGCTGACTTCCTGGGAAGGACACCTTGGGGGTCACCGCCCTGGCCCCGGCCCCGGCCCTGGGGGGGGGGGGAGCGGTCAGTGTTTGTCCCTCCCGCGCTCTCATCGGCCGGGAATTTTCTCAGAAAGTCGCGGTGCGGTGCCAGTCATCGCCTCGCTGCCTTATTAGGCCTCCTGCTCCCGGAGTGAGCTCACGCCTCGGCCGGCGCTCAGGAATCCCGCGGCCCCTGCCCCGGCGGCGGGCGGCACAGGCTGCGGCTTCCTGTTGACACGCAGCCTTTCTTCTCTGGGCGCTGTGTCTGCCTGAGCGGAGGCCGAGCGGGTCCGAAGAGCCGGGCCGGGCACAGAGCTCAGGCCGCTGCTCCGCCCGCCGGCTCGTGGCCTCACGGGGGAGTGGAAGCTCTGCGATCACTTGGTCCCTCGGGGCTGTTTCTGGGACGGGTCCGAGAGCCCGCTGCCGCTCTGCGTTGCGTTTGCTCAGCTTTTCTGGACTGAGAGGTGTTTCCAACGCGCCGGCCTCCCTCTCAGCCGCTGCGTCCGCTGCGTCCTGAGCGGCTCTCTCCCTGCCTGTGGGTGCTCTGGGTTCACAAACTGCGGGCCATCTTGAGCTCTTAGGCGCCCGGGACGGGGGAGGCCCCGGCTGGGGCCGGCGGCGCCTCCGCGGAGCGGTGCGTGCGGGGACGTGGCTCTGCGGGCCGCTCACTGCTGTGTTTTATTAAACCAAGGGATCCGCGTTCTGACCGCAGCCCTCAGCCGTCCACCATGGAGATGGAGTCGGAGAAGGTCCACGTGCGGAGGGGGCTGAGCGCCGACACGTCCTCCTACCGCTGTGCCGCCTGCCACGGGGATGAGGACGCCGTGCTGGGCCCCCCGATCCGGGGCCGCGCCAAGTCCCGCAGCCTGTCCGCCGCGCCCGCCCTGGCAAGCACCAAGGAGTTCAGGTACGACGCCCTCCTCGCCCGCCCAGCACCTCCTCCCAGCTGCACGCGACAGCGCTTGGCGCTGCCCGCTCTGTCCTCGTGATGCCCAGCTCTGTCCTCGTGATGCCCACGTCTGTGGTGCCCACGCCTGTGCCCACGGAGGGGTGTGGCCCAGGCCCTGCTCCCGCTTGGGCTGGCGGGGCCGCAGCAGCCCCAGGGCGCTCGGACGAGTGTCCACCTCCCCCAGGCCGGCTGCGCGGCTCTTGCACAAGACCTTGAGTAACAGCGTGCGAGCGGGCGTGCGGCTGTGGGCAGGGCCAGGTGACGACACCTGGGTCAGTAAACACCGGGCTCCAGGGGAAGCTGCCAGAGTGACTTTGCCTCGGGAGCCGGGGGCGTCTGGCAGGCCCGGCGCATCCTGGGAGTAGCACATGGCGGTGCCAGGTGAGGTGAGCCCGCAGCGCCTTCACCGGCTGCGGCGCGGCGACAGGTGCTGGCAGGGTGTTCTGGGTAGAAAGGTCTCGCCCCGTTGGGGCAGGACAGCTGGAGCCTCTGGGCCTGGCAGCTTCTCCCAGGCGTCTGCCTCCTGGGTTTGGTTGGCCCTCGCACCCAGGCCACGGGGCGCAGCGGGCTCCGGGCTTGGCTCTGGGTGTGCGACAGGCACCCTTTCTGGTGCAGAGGACGGGGAGCCTGGCGGCGGTGAGGTGCCTCGGCCTGTGTGTCAGCAGCGGGGGGAGAACGCCCCGTCCCGCTAAACCCGACTCAGCAAATGCCCTGCAGACCCATTTCCACGCTCCTCGTCCCCGAGGCCCTGGTGTGGCTCCCGCCTCACCCCAGGACTGTGAGCTCCAGCCTGAGCCAGCCCAGCCCGCAGGCGGCCGCTGCCCGGGAGGGAGCCCGTCTGTGTGCGGGGGAGGAGGTGTTAGTGACAGAAGCATGTGGCCACTCCCTGTGGCTTCTTGTGGGAGGCCGGGAGGTCCTTAGGGGCTGGGGGGGACGCATCCCCTGCCTGCCACGCGAGGCATCCTCCTGGTGGGGCAGCACTGGCCCCCCAAGACCGAGAGAAGAGAGGGCACCGGGGCACCCCAGGACGTCTGGCCTCAGCGCTCGTCCAGGGGCTTGTGGTTCCGTCACCTCTCGGTTCTCTGGAGTGCCGTGCTGTCCGTTAGCGCCTGGCTCTCGGTTCCCAGGGGTGCTTTCCTGCAGCCTCAGACCAGTGTAGGCGAGGACTGGTCCCAGGGCACCCGGCCCAGCTCAGGTTCCAGGCCGCCCGCAGGTCGGGGCCCCTGCTCTGGGCTGTGCCCTTGTTCTGAGGCCGGTGCCAGGTGTGCCCAGGTGTCTCCAGTGGCTGTGCTACCTGGACAGCGTGTGCTCGCTCTCCCAGGAGCTCTGCAGCCCAGGGCGGCGTCCCCCGGGGCCACACGGGACAAGGGCCGGCACTGGGGTGGAAGCGCTCCCGAGAAGCTGTACAGGCTGCCCTGAGCCAGCACCCTGTCCCCTGCTCTCTCCCCACAGGAGGACCCGCTCTCTGCACGGACCGTGCCCAGTGACCACTTTTGGACCAAAGGCCTGTGTGCTGCAGAACCCCCAGACCATCATGTGAGTGTGGGGCCACTGTGTGTGGAGGCTCCATGTGGGTCTGCAGTGCCTCTGAGAACGTGGGGGGAGTGGGCAAGGATGCCCGTTTGTCATTGGGTTTGACTTGATCTTTCCGTAAAAAGTCGAGGAAGAAAAGGCCGATTTCATACTCACACGTTGGGTGGGGCAAATGTGTTTCTCCTTTTCCTAAAATGCCAGACGGTAGCTCTTTTGGAAATCTGAGTTGACTTGTTTGAGGAGATCAGGCCTCGCAGGTGCTGCTCCTCCCCTCTGCTTCGGAGCAGCCTGAGGCCCTGGCACCTGCAGTGGCCACGTGGCCAGGAGAAGTGTTAAAAGCTGAGCAGTTTGCCAAAACCGGTGTGGCTCAGTGGATAGAGTGTCGGCCTGCGGACTGAAGGGTCCCAGGTTCGATTCTGGTCAAGAGCATGTACCTTCATTGCGGGCACATCCCCAGTAGGGGGCGTGCAGGAGGCAGCTGATCGATGTTTCTCACTGTTGTTTCTAGCTCTCTATCCTTCTCCCTTCCTCTGTAAAAAATCAATAAAATATATTAAATTAAAAAATTAAAAAAGCTGAGCAGTTGGGCCAGCCGAGCGGCAGCGGTTGAGGCATCCTATGCTCAGAGGTGGCCTGTGGATTCCGTCACGGCACGTGCCGGGTTCCAAGCTCAGCCCCCAGCAGGGCGTGCAGAAGTCAGCCAGCTATTTTTCAAAAATCAAAAAAACGTTTAAAAATCATTAGAGCAGCTTTAGGTTCACAGAAAAATGGAGGGAGAGGTACATAGATTTCCCATCTGCTCCCCATCCCCCATGCTCATCCTCCTCACCACCGACCCCCCGCAGGGGTGCAGGGGTCAGCAGAGACCCGGTACTGACACCCATCACCACCAGATCCCGGTGGCGGCGGGTTACTGGGTGCTTTGTGTCCTGTCGCCCAGGTGTGTAGTGATTTGGGCACTGCGATTGGCAAGGGAGTGTCACTGACCCCAGATGCTGCGCCTGACTTTTAATCGGGGGTTTAGCTGTGAAAGTTGAGGGTCATCTGAGTTGCTCACGCAGAGGTGTGCGTGGGCTGCACCCCGTGAACAGGTCAGCAGGAAGCCTGGTCCTGCGGCTCTGCACGGCCTCTGGGCAGAGACCTCAGCGGGGGGGGTGGGTGTCTGTGGGAGGCCTGGCGTCCTGCCTGGCCATGGAGGGAGAAGTCGGGTAAGGGTGAGTGGTCGGGTGAGGGCACCCACAAAGGGCACCGCTGGTCTGTCCTGGGGCAGGTCTGCCAGGTCTGACAGCTGCTGGCGGGACTGAGAGCTCAGGACCAGTGAGGTGCACAGTGGGGGCTTCAGCAGCGAGGGCCTGGCTCCGTGGATAGAGCATCGGCCCGCGGACGGGAGGGTCCCAGCGGGCGCCTCCCCCCGGGCGGGACGAGGGACTTGGCCCCTCTGACTTGGCTGGCGTGGCTGCCCTCGGGGCTGCGGATGCCTGTGTGCGCCGGCCCAGCCAGAGCTCCTCCCGCAGGCACATCCAGGACCCTGCCCGGCAGCGGTTGACGTGGAACAAGTCCCCAAAGAGCGTCCTCGTCATCAAGAAGGTCCGGGACGCCAGCCTGCTGCAGCCCTTCAAGGAGCTCTGCGCGTACCTGATGGAGGTGAGCGCAGCCCAGCCTCGCTGCCGGCCGTCCCCCTCGGGGAGTCGGGCACAGCCCTGGGCGGGGAAGGCAGGAGGTTCGCTTCAAAGCGGCCGTTGGGCAGCGAGGGGGATTCGCAGCCACAGCGCGGGATTGGTCTCCCTGGCTGCCCAGCGCTGCAGACGGCCGGCCGGGCCTCTGCGGCTGACGCGCCCTCTGCCCCCAGGAGAACAACATGATCGTGTACGTGGAGAAAAAGGTTCTAGAAGACCCTGCCATCGTGGGGGATGACAGCTTCGGGCCCGTGAAGAAGAAGTTCTGCACCTTCCGAGAAGGTGAGCGCCGGGGCGGTGCCCGCAGGAGTGCCCCCACGCCCGCCCTCGCGGCTGACGGCGCCTCTCGCCTGCCTCCTAGACTACGACGACATCTCCAACCAGATCGACTTCATCATCTGCCTGGGCGGGGACGGGACGCTGCTCTACGCCTCCTCGCTCTTCCAGGTGAGTCCGCCTCCCGCTGCAGGCTGCGCAGGGTCCTCGGTCTGACGGACGCGGTGCAGACAGCTGCTCTGGTGTCTTGAACTGGGGGAGGGACCGTGGTGGGGTGACCTCCAGGCCCTGGGGTTCAGATCCCTGGGTGGCCCCAGAGGGAAGGGTCTGCCCAGGAGCCCAGGGGCTGTCCCAAGCCCTGAGCCCACTTCACTCCTGCATGTCCAGCCAGGGGTCAGAAGGTCAGGCCTGGAGCTGTGGAGAGAGCCTCAGTGGTCACTTCACACAGGCCAGCCCACCCCCTGCAGGCCCTGGCCCTGGGGTGCGTGTGGTCAGCTGACACAGGGGGCTCGGGTGGGCTGGTCAGCTGGGTGACCACTTCATCGCCTTCAGGGCAGCGTGCCCCCCGTCATGGCGTTCCACCTGGGCTCGCTGGGCTTCCTGACCCCCTTCAACTTTGAGAACTTTCAGACCCAAGTGACTCAGGTGATACAGGGTGAGTCGGAATGTTCTAGAACCCACAGTCTGAGCCCGGCCTCACCTTCTCCCTTGGTTCTGGGATTTTAAAGATGTTCAGGGAAACATAGTATTTCAGGTTTCAGAGACCTCCCTCCCCCTTACGAGTTGAGGGGGTGATAGTGTCCCCAAAACTAGACAGGCTTCCGGGGCACACTTCCTCGGCACGCATCTGTGCACTGCTGGGTGCTCACACCTGCTCAGGTCTCCTCCCATCACCAGGTATCCCCCCTCCCCTCCAAGGTTCAGCCATTTCTACATCTGATGGGCTCAGACGTTTTCCTAACATCGAAAAGTGGGACCAGGTTGAGGACACGAGGTGCTGAGTGGCAGTGGGTGGATTTTCCCAAAAGACAGCCGTGTTGTTCCCACTTGTGGGGAGGAAGGGGAGGTCCGAGAGGGTCTCTGCTTCCTATGGGTGTGACCCGCCCGGGTCCCCAGGGAACGCAGCTATTATTCTCCGGAGCCGGCTGAAGGTCAAGGTGGTGAAGGAGCTCAGAGGGAAGAAGACGGCCCTCCCTAACGGGGTCACTGAGAATGGGCTGCTGGCCTCGGACTGGGACACGGAGGCCGGGAAGCAGGTCATGGAGTACCAGGTCTGTGGACACGTCCCTCCGCTGGTCCTCCGCCGTCTTCCTGCCTCGGGGAGGGGTAAGGGGGGGAATCACCCCTCAGGGCTTCCAGACAGCCCAGCAGCGGCACAGGTGCCTGCGGGACAGACACCCCCGCCCAGGCTCTGCTCCGCCCCTCAGTGTGCGGTGCCTCCCGCCCCAGGTCTTAAACGAGGTGGTGATTGACAGAGGCCCCTCCTCCTACCTGTCCAACGTGGACGTCTACCTGGATGGGCACCTCATCACCACCGTGCAGGGTGACGGTACGTGGCCTCGGTCTGGCGTGGGCACCCCGGGGTCCACGCGGGTGGTGGGCGCATGGATCGTGACCCTGCGACCCTGCGGCTTTCCTCAGGCGTGATCGTCTCCACCCCGACGGGCAGCACGGCGTACGCGGTGGCGGCCGGGGCCTCCATGATCCACCCCAACGTGCCGGCCATCATGATCACGCCCATCTGCCCCCACTCGCTGTCATTCCGGCCTATCGTGGTCCCCGCGGGAGTCGAGCTCAAGGTCAGAGCCCTCGCCACCCTCTCCAGCCCAGTGGTCGCCAGGGGCTCTCCGGTGGCCGTGCCCAGCACCCCAGCTGCGACCCGGTTCCCCTCCAGAGGCCCCATTGTTCTGTGTGGAAAGGGCCTCCTCCCGTCCTCATCTCTGCTCGTTGGGCTCGCACTGCCGGCGGGGATGGGTGTGGACGGCGGAGGAGGCCAGGCCCGCCCGGGGAGGTGCTCTGTCCCCAAGGAGTGGGGCCTGTCCCCCTTGGGTGGGAACAGGGTGAGTGGCCCAGGTGAGGGCGACCGGTGGGGGCTGCTCTGCGTGGGGTCAGTGAGCTGGAGCAGGGGCCTGGCCCTGGGTTCCAGCCGAGGGTGGAGGATGGTGACCTGGGCCTGGATGGACGTCTGTCCTGTCCCAGGGCTGGTGTCAGCGAGAGAGCATCTTCTTCAGCCTATCACATGGCCTCTCACGGGTGCTGTGGGCCTCTTTGGTGGGTCTGAGGTGTCCGCTGGGCACACACAGCGCACACCTGTCTGCTTGCCCCCTGCAGATCATGTTGTCCCCGGAAGCAAGGAACACCGTGTGGGTATCCTTTGACGGACGGAAGAGGCAGGAGATCCGCCATGGAGACAGGTGGGTGAGGAGTGAGGGCGTGGCCGCCTGCTGCCCTCCTCCTGCCAGGATGACATGGGGCCCCGGGGTCCTGTCTCACATGGTCACATGGGACCCATGCCCGACAGCAGCCTGTCACCTGCAGGACGCTGTGTGGCCCTGTGTGCTGTGTCCCCGGTGGGGAGAGATCGAGCTGCTCTATTCTTCATCCTTCCTTCTTGGGGTCCCGTCCAGGGACTGGGGCGGGCTAAGTGTGTCCGTGGCTTGTTCCAGGACATATGACAGAACCCGGGGACCCCTGGCCAGGCTGAGTGAGAGCCAGATCTGAAATGGCTCCTCGCTGATGGGGTCCCCTGAGGGGGTCGTGCTGAGCGGGGCGGCAGGTGCTGTTGACACCTGGCTCACGCGCAGCCTTGCGTCCCCAGCATCAGCATCACTACCTCGTGCTACCCGCTCCCCTCCATCTGCGTGCGGGACCCCGTGAGCGACTGGTTCGAGAGTCTGGCCCAGTGTCTGCACTGGAACGTGCGCAAGCGGCAGGCCCACTTCACGGACGAGGAGGGGGAGGAGGGGGAAGAGGGGGAGCAGGAGGACTAGCCTCGCCCGCTGCGTGTGCTCCCACGGCGGTCCCTGCAGCCTCCGCGCCTCGGCGTTCGTCTGTGGCCAGAGCAGGAGCCCGAGTCTGCCTCTGTCGGCCAGAGCAGCCGTCTCTCACATCGCAAGCCTGACCCTTTGCATTTCTATGGAAGCCCAGCCAGCGACAGCCAGGCCGCCCCCAGCTGCACCGGCTCCCTGTTCTGTCCGGGAATCGGCATCAGCCTGTCCCCGGGAGCGGGTCAGACGCAGGGACCCCTTTGGTGTGGAAATAGCGTCTCCAGCCAGTCTTCCTTCGCACACGCTCCCCTCGTCCTGCACCTCCCCGACCTCCCGGGACCCATGTGAAGAGCACTGGGGAGGTGGTCACCGGCTGGGGGAGGAGGGACAGGTGGGTCCCGCCTCTTCCTGGCTTTGGGGTGACGGGGCCACAGTGAACGTCACCCGGGAGCCTGGTGGCGGCCAGGGCAGGTCGACCCACACATTCCTCACCAGTGAGCTGGCCCACCTGCGGGCAGTCTGACTGATGCTGGTGCGCGGGTCCCGCTGTGCGTGGAGGACCCGAGGGAGGGCTCGCCTGCCTGACGTGGGCCTGTCCCGTGAGTTCTCTGGTGTGTGTGGACCTCCGTCGTGGCCGCCACGCAGGTGGCTCGTTTAGAAGATTGGGACAGGCGTGTGAGAGCGGAGGGGAGTGCTGATGCTTCACGCAGGTCTGGGGTACAAGGACACCCCATCATTCCAGCATTGCCCTCCCTCGGCCGCTGGCTGGGGCGTGTGCAAGCATGTGCACGTCGGCCATGTGTGACCCAGAGCCTGTGTGGAGTCCACGGTTGGAGCCGAGGCTCGGTTTGCAAGTGGCCTTGGCCCCTCGCCCAGCAGACACCCTAAGAGGAGCCCGTGTGAGTGATGACTTCTCTGAGTGGTTTCCATCTGCTCCACTCGGGAGAAGGGAAGGGCTCAACACCGCCCTGGGCCTCACCTCGGGGCGATGGTGGGCAGTGTCCTCCCACTGCAGGGATCTTGTGCTAATGAGGTGTCCAGAGCCACACGCGTGGCCACCTCAGCCGGGTCTGTCTCTGCCCTCTGCCTGTGTGGATTGAGTGCTGTGCCCACTCTTGTCCCTGCTGAGCACCTCAGCAGCTGGACCTCAGCGGTGCGGGGCACTCGGCCTGGTGTTGAACACAGGTGGGCTCTCACTGCCACTTGCCCACCCACCCGGGGCTGGTCTGTGGGCTGAGGAGCCGGACCCAAACCCCGGGTCACTTGTGTAGACCGAACGCCAGCACCCCTCCCGCCCTGAAGCAGCATGATGTTGGGATGGTCTAGAAAGCTATGGGTTTTTGAAGTAAATTCTTAATGTTTCATATTGTTAATATCCTGAAAATTTATTAAATGTCGAAAGCCTTATTACTATTTTCAGATCCTTTCAATAAACAGACTTCTTTAAAGAGTTGGGTTGAGCGACAACTTTATTTGGTTCTAAGGCGCTGAGGGAGGTGGGCTGGGTCCTTGGAGAGAGATGGATGGGCCCGCTCAGCCGTCCCCAGGGAGGGGCAGGGGCTGTGGCTGTGGCCGCCTGAGCCACAGGGAGGGGCAGTAGGGGTGCAGAGCCTACAAACAGGGCCTGCTCCCAGGGGAATCGGGCCTGCGTAGTCTCTAGGGCCCCTGGACCCGCACCAGCGCCATCTGGCCTGTGGGGATGGGGCCGTGGCTGGAACCGGGAGCACCTGCCTCGCTCCCCCGCTCCTTCCCCCGAGCCCTTGGTGGGCGGGTGGCAAGGCTTTGCCAGGATCACAGCGGGCGCTACGACGTGGACAGAGCACGGGGTGGGAGCCAGAATCAACCAGTGTCCGCCTCCCAGCCCCGTGTCCGCCTCCCAGCCCCGTGTCCGCCTCCCAGCCCCGTGCCCGCCTCCCAGCCCCGTGTCCGCCGCTCTGCCTGTTAATCACAAGCGGGTCTGCGGGTGGTGGGAGCCGCTTGCACATGCGGGCGGGGCGGGGGAAGGAAGAGTCGCCACGGCAGCTGCGGGGCCGTGTCCGCTGCCCCCTCGGCGGCCTGCGCTGGGCCCGGCGGCCGTGGGCAGCAGGTGCACCTGCTCCGTTTGCACAGGCGCCGCCGCGGCCCGCGGACCGGCATCCCCGCCCCGGGGACAGGCGCACCCGCCCACCGGGCCCTCTTCTCCGCTCAGGGCCCGGGGACCCCACCGAGGCGGGGCCGCAGGGGCTCCCGCCGGGCAGCACCCTCCTGCGCGGGCAGCGGGTAAGCACGTCTCCCTTCCGCGGCCTCCTGGTGGGGCTCAGGCCCCGGACACCCTGGGCGCCCCCGCCTGCGCCCCGGCTCCTCGCCGGCCGGTCCCCGTCGCCGGCATCGCCGCTCGCGGGAGAACACGGTCGCCGCGACGCCGGCAGCCCGTCTGCAGCCGCCGCCCCGCCCCGCCCCGCCCGTTACTCCGGGGCCACTGCCCCTTTAAGCGTCCCGGCCGCGGCGACCTGGGGCAACTGGACAGCGGCGGGGAGGGGCGCCGCGGGAAGGGGAGGGCGAGCCGCGCCGCTCTGGGCCGGGCTGGCCGCCCGCCGGGGCCAAGACTCAACGCCCCGCGGGCGGGCGGTCTCCTGCGGAGGGACCCCGCCAGAGTCCGGGGGCGGCGGCCCGGGCTGTGCCATCCGGCGGCTCGGGGGCGGCCCCCCCCGCCTGGGCCGGTGGTACAGTCCGGTCCGGGCAGGGACACGCCCCTGTCATCGGCTTCCGGTGCGTCACTTCCGGCCGGGAAGAGCACTTCCGCCCCCAGGCCCCGCCCCGCCGCCCTCCAGCCTGAGGAGACCGCCGCCCGCCCGGGGCCCGCTCGGGCCTCCCCGGCGCCCGCCAGAGCCGCTCCCGCCCGCTCGCCCCCTCGTCCCGGCGGCCCCGCACCTTACATGCCGCGCGCCCCGAAGGCCCCGGGCGAGCCCC
>JAAGEH010001965.1:0-33077 GCA_011751065.1 Lasiurus cinereus
ATGGAAAGCTAAAGGAAATGTCCATTATGGGTCACAGTTCTGCATATCTTAAATATAAAACATTCACCTACACAACAGTGTGATAAGTAAACCATGTCTATATAGAGAACTGAATGCAAATATTCCTAGACTAGTTATGTATAATACCCCAAACCTGGAAATAAAAAAAATATATATAGATCAATTAATAAAGTGTTTAATCACAGATACCAGTACTACTCAGAAATTAAAAAATAATTAACTCTTCACAAGCATTTGTATTGACTCTGAAAATGATTGTGTGGCATGGAGGAAACCAGTGTTTTTTAAAATGTACACATTGAAAAGTGCCTATAAAATTATGGACCATATAAACTCCTCTATTGTAAAGAATGGAAAATCCCTAAGTGAATGGAGGTCTGAGAAAAGAACAAAAAAAGATTAGAACTGGCAGTAGAAAAATAGTAGTGTGGAAATAGAAGGTATAAAGTTGTTGGTATGGAAAATAATACAATAATTAAAACTAATAAACAGGAATAAACTCTGCCCCGTCCAGTGTCCTCAGTTGGTTGGATGTGTGTGGGGAGCTGCCCTGGGCATACAGGGGTACTAGAGATCTAAATGCAAGCTCTGGACATAGCTCTCTGCTTTCTCACCCTTCAGTTTAATAAACAGAATTCTGAATGCAGATTCTAGACATAGCTCTCTGCTTTCTCACCCTTCAGTTTAATAAACAGTGATGTGAATGCAGAATTTAGACATAACTAAACACCTTGGCTGAAAAAAATGTTGATGCCTATGTGCAAGATCTTGCAAGGTCTTAATTACTTAGAAGGTCAGTGACTGTGTTTGCAAATACCTGATTTGCATAACTCCCTCCTCTGCTTGTGTTATGTCCAGAGTTCGGGGTCCCCAATAATCCACCACTAAAGAGTCTTTTCCATGCAAAAGCAAAGATTCTTTATTCAAACCCGGGTTTGGCTCTCAGCCTCTTTCTGGCCCAGCAGTGAGGCGAGAGAGTGAGCCGGACAGGAACAATGAGTTTTATGGGGTAGGATAATTTGGAGGGCTTAGGAAAGTGACAAGGGTTACAGAGATTGGTCACCTGAATTAGGGTCTTTCTGTGGTTTAGCCTTATTAGGACCCTCGTTGTGTTCCTGGAGCTTCATTGGTCCATTTGGGTGGGGGTCCGGGAAGTTAAGACATTGCTGGCACACCTGTGGCCACTCCCAGAAAAGGGGAGTCCCAGCCCTATAGGACAAGATGGAGGGGAGATCATTTCCTTTCACTTGTGCTTAAATACTATGCTGAAAATAAACTCAGGGCTGCAGACTCAAGTCTCAGACCTCCCAACCCCATATTTTCTTGTCTGTCTTTTACTTATCCTCACCCCCTCAATCAGGTACTGATCGATTGCCGGCAGGTTCCGACAGTTGGGTGCCATCCCACTCACTGACAGGTCTCTGGTATGATTCCAGGTCAGTGAATATCCCCAAATGGATTTCCAATTGTGGTGTGCAGGAGGAAGCAGATCTATGTTTACCTTTCTCTTCCAGTCTCTCTCTCTCCCTAAAAAGAATAAAATTATTTCCTAAAAGATTTATTAAAAAGAATAATCTCTATGTTTTGCAAACATACAAATGTAAGCCTATTGTTGTTCTACCCTGTGTAGGAGTTAGAAGTTGTTTATGTCACATGTGACAGTTTCAAAGCTTTATCTCTAGGACAGGGCTCACCAAATAGCACACCTGAGACAGGTGCACTTTGTTGCATGTCAGTTCTCATTTGCTGGGAGGACCAGCCTTGCCTCAGTGGCAGCACATGTAGTCAAGTAGGGAAGACTATTCCCATTGGAATCAACAGCAATGCTGACTGGTTACAAAAGACATATTCTGGGTCTGATTCCAGCATTATCCTTCCTCTAGCTTTGGGGTCTAGCCTATTGAACAACAACTTTGAGATGAACACCGTAAGGGGCCAGGGAAATTCACAAAACCATGAGATTATTTTGTCTGCTACTGATGCCAGCTATGGGACATAGTGATGGAGATCCTCAGAAAGTTCTCAAAGATCATACAAACCACAGCACATGACATAATTGGGATTTTTGTCCAAAACAGGCACTTTTTATCTAGTTTAATTGCAGTGTCTGCCATAAATGTGAAAAAAATTATGTCCCCAAAATAATTATGCCTCAGAGTCTTTCAAAAAATGACATCAGCCTTTGAAATCTCATACATTATGACCCATGTCCTCTTTGCAGCGCGTGGAGAGTAGTTCCCCTGAACATTGCTGACACTTATGTAATACATACTGTGAACAGAGAATATAATTCATATTGTTCATAGGACACAATAAAGCCTGCCTGTTCAGGGCATCTGTTGACATCTACAATAAAAGAGCCTCCAGACAATAAATTAGAAACACAAAGTCATGCACACTTTCTCTCAAGGCCTTGGTCAGCAATACAAAATCAGCCAATATTGAACAAAGACTGATTTTCTGCCAGCAGGCTGAACCTTCCAAAGCACAGAAAGTATGAGTTCACACCATACTGTTCACCTCTGCATGCTGACAGAGCACAGCTTTCAATTCAGTCATTCCATGGACAGAACAGAGCCAAGAAAATTAAAGGTATAAAAGAAAAATATCCTTTTCATAAAGATCATAAATCAGAGCAGAGGACAGTTAGAGGTTTGCAGGTTGATGAACTGGGACATGAAACACTTCATCTCAGTATAATGTGAGACCCACAATGAACCTGAAAATGGGTAGAACTTCTTGGTGGAGGAAGAGGGCTCGGGACAAAACCTGGGCCAGGTCAATTATGTGGTCAGAAATAATAAAATGAAGATTTATCCAGGAGCTAAAAATACTCATAATTTTCTTCCGCACAACTCCAGAGTATGCAGGGGTTTTGACAGATGCACACTCTTTATGCGAGTGAGGTTGTAGGGTAAAATATCTTCCAGGCAAATTCTTCCAGTGACAACAGGCAGGTTATAGGCTGAGTTGATTAGCAAGTGGCATACAGTTTCAGAAAATGACATTTATACCTTAAATTGAGAATGCATCTACCAGAGTGTATGTTGTGATAAAATGGTTTGCATTCAGGTAAATGGGGATAAGATTCTCCTCTGGTGTTGTTCTTCTGAGTGAGAAAATAAAACATTCCCTGCACATTTAAGTCGTTTCTCCAGTGTGTGCTCTAAAGTGTTGAATGAGGGAAAGATTTGTAGCAAAACATTTTTCCACATTCAGTACTGTCGGAAACCAAACATTGTTCTTACTAAATGGAAGTAAACAGGAGGCCAGAAGGCTGGTCAACCTTAACCGCTCTGAAAGGTCAGAGCTAGTTACTCACTGTTTAGTTGAAACATTGTTGGCTGAAGCAACCTCTACCTGTTTGTTTCATGTTAATTTCTGTTTTTGTTATTTCCTGCCTAAAGGCTAGGGGTGTGTCCCAAAGCCTTAATAAAAGAGAGAAAAGGCCAGAGCAAGTGGCAGTCCTTTCCACTAGAGGAAGGCTCCCGCCTGCCCCCCAATATCACCAAATTAATATTTTCTGGTCTCTCATTTCGTTTGCGTGCAGCCTCCTTCAGAACCTGAACCCTGACCCGGAACCTTGAACCCTGTGGGATGTGGAAAGAGGTTCTCACAAGTACACTCATATGGACCTTTTCCAGCGTGAACTCTGTGGTGTTGAATGAGAATAGAGCTTCTGCTAAACAACTTCCCACAGTCACTATACTCATAAGGTTTTTCTCCACTGTGAACTCTGTTGTGATTAGTGAGGTGAGAATTTTCATGCAACAACTCCCCACATTCACTACACTCATAAGTGAATACTGAAGTGATGAATGAGGCTAGATTTTTGCCTGAAGCACTTTCCACGCTTACTGCAATTTATATGGTTTTTCTCCAGTGTGAATTCTGTAGTGACTAATGAGGCTAGATTTATGACTGAAGCCCTTTCCACACTCACCACATTCATACAGGTTTTCTCCAGTGTGAACTCTCAGGTGGTTAAAGCAGTGATTAACTTCACCTAAAATATTTCTGACATTCTCTACATTTGTTTTTCTACAGTGTGAACTGTGTGGTGGATAATGAGGTGATGGCTGTGCCTAAAAGATTTCCAAAATTCACTACACTCATAAGGTTTTTCTCCAGTGTGAATTCAGTGGTGTTTGTGAGGCTAGATTTCTCACAGAAGCACTGCCCACATTCACTACACTCATACGGTTTATCTCCAGTGTGAAATCTTTGGTGGATAAGGAGGTGAACTTTCCACCTAAACGTTTTCCCACATTCACTGCACTCAGAAGGTTTTTATCCAGTGTGAACTCTCTGGAGGATAAGGAGTTGATCTTTCTGTCTAAAAGTTCTCCCACATCCACTGCTCTCATAAGGTTTTTCTCCAGTGTGAACTCTCTTGTGGGTAAAGAGGTCATAATTGCACCTAAAGGATTTTCCACATTCACTACATTTATAAGGCTTTTCTGCTACCTGTGACTCAGTCAGGTGCAGAATATCTTTCACACAGAGAAACACCTGCCACACAGATGGCTCCTCTGGGTTGCTGGTGTTGTCTTAGAAGCACTAGCCTCTGACTCTCTTTCTGCAGATAAACTCTGCTCAGAACAGGTCTCCACAACATCCATTTTATGCCAACAACCTGAAAACAGAAAAATGGTGATGAAATGAATGTTGACTGTGGTGTCAGGAAAAAGTCTCATTACAAAAGTGTGTTATACATAAAATGTTAGTTCCATGCAATTGTCTGACAGTAACATATCTGAAGAAAATATTGATGAAATGCTGCTGTGAAGATCTGGGACTCTGAAGATCATCATACAGAGAAGACTTCAAACAAAATATGAAACAAACTTGGCAAGCATCACATGGAACAGAAGTTGGATCATCTGTTCCTGCATCTGCTAACAGTGTTCAACAAGACTTCTCCCCTGGTGACATGGATCAGCTGTCCAGAAGGTTGGCAACATTTTATTCCACATAAAATTTCAGAAATGAGAAGCTTGTATCAGGGTCTAGAGAAGTACTTCTTTGAACCTCAAAACACAAATGCTGGTCAATATTAGAAAATAGTGTAGCCCTAATCAGTTTAGCTCAGTGGATACAGCATTGGCCTATGGACTAGAGCGCTCCAGGTTTGATTCTGGTCAAAGGTATGTACTGTGGGCACATCCCCAGTAGCAAGTATATAGTTGGCAGCTGATTGTTGTTTCTAATTTTTCCATCCCTCTCACTTTCTCTCTGTTAGAAATTCAATAAAATATTTTTTTTAAAAAGAAAATACTGCAGATAGAATAATTCAGAGGAACATATAATGGAAAAGGGCAAGAAGGTGAAGGTAATCTGAAACTAGGACAGGAGAGAATCCAAGATGGCGGCATAAGTAAACACCTACACTGCTGCCTCAAACAACAATTTCAAAACTACAACTAAAAGACAGAGTGGACATCATCCAGAACCACAGGAAAGCTGGCTGAGTGGAAGTTCTACAACTAGAAGGAAAGAGAGGAGCTCACAGAGACCCAGAGGAGCTGCAAAGAGCTGAGGTATGGAGATGTGCGCGTGGAGAGAATGGGTGCAGGGGTACCTGGCTGGCTTTCTCTGGCAGGAGAGAAACGGAGACTCTCAAAAGCATTGAACCCCTTATCCTACGACCCTAAACCCCAGATCCAGTCGAAACTCATATGGGGGGAGTTTGGACTGTGAAAAGGGAGAGGTTCACGAAAATTTACGGGAGTCAAAAAAGATCAGAGGTCTGTTGTTGCGCACAGCACTGTGTGCAGAGGACAGACTGCTGATTGTGCCTCTGGCTTTCCCGAGTGGGCGGGAGACAGACCCTCCCAACTGCGCCACTTGTGACTCCACTAAGCCCCAGTTTTGGGTGCAACCCTGGGGACCCAGACTCTCGTGGTCCCTGAGCACAGGAGAGCTGGAAAGGCAGCAGTCTAGAGGCACTGCAGGCATGCAAGTGCTTGTGCACAAGGACTGCTCCAGGGATTAACCAGTCACATGAGACTCTGGGGCCGTGGAGGGCGGTGCTGACTGCAAGGCAAGGTGGTCCCTTAAGCACTGAGACTCCACCCATCCCAAGCTCAATAGAGAGGTTCTTGCGGAGTTGCAAATCTGGTATCATAAGGCTAAATCCAACACAGAAATTCTCCAGGCATAGTGAAAATGCAGAGACAAGGGAAGGGATCACAAACAAAAGAAATAGAGGGGGAAAAAAACAACTGGATATAGAGTTCAAAACCTCACTAATAAGGTTTTTCAAGAATATACTAGAAAAGATGGATAAATTTAGCAAGACCTAAGAGGAGATGAAAAAGAAATCCAAAGAGGACTACACAAAGACACATCATAATTAAAATATCAAGAGCAAAAGACAAAGAGAGAATATTGAAAGCAGCAAGAGAAAAACAGTTCTACAAGGGAGCACCCATACAACTGTCAGTTGATTTCTCAACAGAAACGATGCAGGCCAGACGGCGGTGGCAAGAAATATTCAACATGATGAATAACAAGAACCTACAACCAAGAATACTCTATCCAGCAAAGCCAACGTTCAGAATTGAAGGGCAGATAAAGAGCTTCACAGATAAGAAAAAGCTAAAGGAGTTCATCAGCTCCAAACCAGTATTATATGAAATGCTGAAAGGTAGTTTTTTAGAAGAGGGAGAAGAAAAAGGTAAAAGACAAAAAATTATGAACAACAAATACATATCTATCAACAAGTGAATCTAAAAATTAAGTGAATTAAAAATTTGATCAATAGAATAAACTGGTGAATATAATAGAATCAGGAGCACAGAAAGGGAGTGGACTGATAATTCTCAGTGGGAAAGGGGTGAGGGGTATACAGGGAGAGACTGGACAAAAATCATACACCTATGGATGAGGTCAAGGGGAGAGAGGTAAGAGCAGAGGAGAGGCTGGGAGTTGGGTGGAGGAGAGCTATGGAGGGGAAAAAAGAGAAACAAATGTAATAATCTGAATAATAAAGATTTAATTAAAAAAAGAATGGGAAAAAAAAGAGAAGTGCAAACGACGGGAATTTCAGTTAAATTTAAATTTGCATGCCAGCAGCAGGCATTATTGCTCACAATGGTCAAGGGTGAGGAAGCAGCACACAGTGTTTGACCTGAGTGTTATCCCCACTTTTTTCTTGCTTTACTCTGCTCACCAGAAATTTCCTCTAAATTTTCTTGTACTGAAGTACTTCTGCAATCGCATAGACTCTCCAGATGGCTACCCTCAAGGGCCCCTGTCTGAAAACTGAATTTTGGTCTCTAAAAGAAATAGCTTATTTTTCTTCATATGATATTCATCTGTGTTACAGAAGAATAATTCAACTTCTTCCAAAAAGAGGCAAGAGGGAAGTCCCCCGTCTGCTTTCTTTCTTAGTTTGAGCGTGTGCAACCTTCTGGCATCATGTCATGCAGAACCAAGCCATGATTCAGGCCTGAAGTTCACTTCTGTGTGGGCTTGGAGCTGGTCCAGGTGTTTCCTACTTCCACATTTCACTGTGGTTTTAAATGGGGTGGGGGTGGGGTTGAGGGGGAGAGTCTGGTTGTGTTCTCAGGGACTGTTTCCTTTCTTATTTTTAGCATAAATCTGGAAAACCAGTATGAAATCTTATACTCAAACAAGTGCTAAATGGATTACAAAACTATGACTTTTATAGACTCAGGAATAAACTTGGTTCTAAATAAATCTAGGAGGTATCAGTCAACCAAGTGACAATTTTTTTTTCTGAACTGTTGGTTCCTAACCTGATAGAGTTGTTTTGTCACTTCTTCCCTTCAAAAACTGTCCTCCCATTCAGATTGTTTGTATCTTGACCATATAAATAGGAACATAGTGGTATCTTGACTCAAATTAATCTTGTGGGCAAAAACAGAAGGCCCATATGAAATTCTGCATATTCTCATTAAAAGTTAGGTCATAATTTGGCAGCTTTCAAAAAAAGAAAGAAAGAAAGAAAGAAACAAGGAAGGCACAGATTAAAAGATAAGTCAGGGAAGTATCAAGAATGGGAATGAAAAGGCAGAATTGAACTGGTGCCAGTGGTACCTCAATCAAAACTTCTTGGACATTAGCACATTCTGGTATGATTTAAACACCACCCTTATGTCATACCTCCCCCACGTTGCAACTCATGAGGGTCAAGCAAAACTTTAGATCATCCTGCATGTTCATCCTGTAAAAAAAACAGTGTTATTGTTGTGTCTCCTACTGTACAAGAACATAGAACACCAATATTAAGAGATATACTGAAAGACAACATAGGAGAGTAGGCAGTACTGACCAAGAGCAAGATAGACTGCAGTAATGTTCAGGCAAAACAACATGGCAAACAATGGAAGATCTTTCAAGAGCTGACCATGCTTCATGCAGATAGTGACTATAACCTGGCACAGTCTGTCACAAAGAGCATTTAGCTGAAGAAATGGTGCAGAAGTGGAAACCATGGATGTAGGCATAGTCATCATCTCAGATCGAGAAAGTGCAAGCTGGGCATATTAATTTGTTTGTAACAATCCTTAGCCCGAGACACCTCCTTAACCATTTAAGGCTATGGATGTGAGGGATATTCATGGAGTCCTTAGCTCAGATCCCTCCAAATTACTCAGCACTCTCAGCTATAGCACATTAGACAGGATAATGGGGAAAACAATTACAGACCCTGGTCTGGCTGTGAGAACCACAACTGGAGAAGAAAGGAAGGGAAAACATAACTCAGGACACTAGGAGAGATTAGAAGGACTTACCTACAGATGAGACCAGTGCAAACACTACTACCATCATCTTGCAGTACAGAAGTCTCTGGGCCTAATCAAGGAGCCCCCACTCCTCCTCAGAGAAGGAGATGGCCACATCGTCAAAGTCCATATTCTGTAGCAATGGGCACAATTTAGTCCATGATGAGTTTCTCTCCTATGATTTTATGTTCATAATAATGCCCAGCACACACTTACATCTGCTCCCTCGACTTATCACATCTTAAAAGATACCAGTACTTGGTCTGATCAAAGTCATTTTCTCTTTCTCTTCCAGTTGATGTTGTGTATTCCCCCCCAAAATAAGGGCAAATAATCTTGTAGATGATACTTCTGCTGTGAAACTCAATGTAGACCAATCCACTTTTCAATACAGTGGGTGTCATGAACATAGTGTATGGACAGTACTGTCCATAAGGAGACTGTGAATGATTTGACACTAATCTCTCCCAGAAATCACTTTATTGTCCTCCCATTCAGGGTATCACAAGGTTATGGTGTCATTTTCAACCTGTTGAAACTAATCCCACAGTGCTGAAGCCATCACTTTGTACTAACTGCTGCACATAATTGTCTGAACTACACTTCTCACATAGCTGCATTCTCAGAGAGACAACATCAAAGGTAACACGTATATGCCATAATGAGCACAGTTTATTTCCTAATCATCTGCTTTTCCAAAATTCAAGTACACCACCTCTGTAATGTATTTCTCTCTTATCCTTTTCCCTTCACCTCGCCAATGGAGATTTTCAAGCCCAGGTGATGTATGCAATCTCATTCCTATTGATCACTGTAACAGCCCTCAAAAACAAAAGGCAGGTGTGCACATAAATTTCACTGAAGTTCTGGACCACAAATGTACCACCACAACATGCCCTGTTTTAAAGAATTTATCAGACATTCACCATATCATATTTCCAAACATCACCAGAAATGGAATCAAACTCCATTTCCTCTTATGTCAATGTCAGGGCCCTTTAAACATGAAGGCAAAAGACAACTCCAAGGGTACATCACTCTTTCTCCAACACCCATCTCATACCTGCACTCCCAAACCCATAGCTCCCAGGATGATCTCCTTGACTTCCCACTCATAATTCAGCATATGTGGTGTAGTGACTGCTAGGCACCCTCAAACAGGTTTTTGTTCTATACCAACTCTGAGAGTCCCCACTAATTGAAGCAACCTTGAGTTCTGCTATGGAGGCCTGCCTCCCTCCCTGATTGTGTTTTCCTTCAACCTCAATAAGTGGGAACCCCATCAGATCTCAGATATCCAGATGCCACCTCCACTGGTACTACAACTGACATGCCTTTAACAGTCTTGGCCTTCAGCCCTCAAGGCTCAACACCTAAGGCCCTCTACCCATGCCCAGTGAGTCTCACAGATGCCCACTCATGTCACTCAGCAAATCAACCAGACTGATGACAACACCCCAGACTAAGACTCAATCAGAATCAAGTAAATATCCATTTAACAAGTAAATATGCAACAGCTGCAGTTTCATCCTGTTTGACTCACTCTTTGGTTCCCCAAATAAAAAGAAAGAAAATGATCCCTAACCACATCCTGGTCCCTACATTCCCAACTACATTTTAGAGAAGTTTTTATTCTGAACTGCTCTTCAGCATTCCAGACCCTCATGCACTGCTCCCTGAAATATCAAAAATCCTAACAGGTTAAATAAAGAAATATTAGTTTCATCAAATAACATTACACGTCCTAACATCAATATATGCATCTCAGCTGATGGTCCTTCCATACCTCCAGCTGCCAAGTGCAAACCTTCATATGATCCCTGACTCTTACCTCTCTCTCAACCTCCAAATTAGAAATCCAGGTGAAAACACCTAAAACACCAATCCAGAATCCAAAGCTTACATAACCACCACAGCCACCATCATGGGCCATTTACCACCACACTCACTGAGACTATCACAGAAAATTCCATTCTAGCCTTTCCTGCCTCCATCCCATCTATATTGTTCATCATGCTGCAGCCATGAAGAGTCCAATGAGACCTGGATCACATGACTTTCCCCTACTGCACCAAATCTCCGATTGCTCCCATCAGCCACAGAACACCCTTCCAAGATGTCACAAAGCTCCTCTAGACCTGATTCCTATCCCATTGTTACGAGTTCTTAACTAACATAAAAGGACTCTTCCTGGTTCCTAAATTATCTCAGTCTTCAGTCAAAGTCTTTACATATATAGGTCCCTGTGCCTGGAACAATCTCTCACTTAGCATACCACTGGTTGCCCAAAACAGTAGCCATTCACATGACACTTGGCCTGGACTCAGAATTCTGTACTTGGTGTTTCATCAAGGTCCCCAGGTCCCAGGCCAGGAAGAGAGTCTAGACAGTTCCGGGTAACCACTCTTTCAGAGGCCACAGAGTGTGAGGCCTTGAAATAAGCTCTACAATCCAACCACCCAAACAGCTCTGCATCTGTTGGAACCTGTAGAACTAAAGGTCTGTTGAGGGCCTGGCACCCACAACCAGGACCCAGGGCTCAGGCTGCTCAGGACCCTGGCCCAGCCCCAGGGCTTGGCTCGGTGATGCCTGCATGAATTTGGGGCTTTCACAGGACTTCTTCCTGTCCCTCACTGCTATCCTCTCTCTTCTAGTATGTTCTTTGTCTGAGAAGTTTTGAGAAAAGGTTAGAACCCTAACTCATACTTTGTCCTGCTTTGGTTAACAGCCATTGATGTTATCAGCTTCCTGAAAATGGAGTAAAACACCTCACACAAAACTTTGCTTCATCTACATTGTAGTCTTTAGACATAAAACAGGCCAAGGTTTTCCCCAATCCTCCCTCATCAGTCACACTACCACAGCTATACAAGGTGGCTTTTCACCCTGTCACCCTCTCCCACCCAGTCACATTCATGTGGCCCCCTCAATCAACTCACTGTTCCAACAATGAGACCTGGGCTGGAGGACAGGACAGGCTTCTACACCTGAAGCTGGAGGGTAAATGAGGTGAGGGTGGATTGAACTCTGGAAGCAGAAAGTAGTGAGGGAGACACGGAGGACTCAGTCCCTGCCTGTTGGGAATCAACCAGCCTCAGACACATAATTGCACTACAGGGATGCTTTCTCAGACCCCTTATGACCCAGCACTGGATCCTCTGATTCTGTGAACACACTACAAAGATCAAACTCACCACCAGGCACAAGACCCTGGAAGTCAAGCTCCAACCAATGAGCACAGGGATAATGTGCCTCTCCTGGGCTTCCATTGACAAAATCCAGCCATTTTTATCCCATGGCCCTCTGAGTAATGTAGCAATCTAGCCTCCAATGTGGCCCCAGGATCCCACTCACTCACTTCCCACTGTGAATCTTGTTCTGGGGCACCTGAGTAGCACTGGGAACTAGCAACATTAGGTTTTAGGGGCAGGTCACAGGTTTCTGAGGAGTGTTTTCTATAAAACTAAACTCTTGTATTTTAGATTTTGTGATGCTGAGAATGCTTCCTCAGGTGAAACGTATATTTCAATTATTCAGAAGACCACAAATATAAATGGATAAATATATGTAAAGATATTTTAATTGACTTTTACAGAGAGAAGAAGGAGAGAACCGCTGCCTTCTACATGAGCCCTAATGGGATGCAGACCATAACCATAGCAGGTGCCCTCAAATTACTGAACCAGCAATATTTCTGTATATGGGACTACGCTCAACAAACTGACCCACTCACTCCAGCCGGCTTTCTATTTTTACCATCAAAATATGACATTGTTCAGGGAAAATACAGGCTATTACAAAATATACGTTACCTTATCCTATTTGTTTAAGAAGAAAATTTCAAAGTATATATAGGCCAATACATTGATAGTTCCTATATTGTCTGTGGTCAGTATACATTGTGACATTAATGATCTAACAGTTACTGAATGTTTATTACAGGAGAAGGCCCTGGATTCAATGCATTACTTGCATTAGTATTTCATTTGCAACCCGAGGTGGTTTAACCATCTATTTAATGGGGAAGAAATCCATTACTGGACCATAAGCATTCCAGCATCCATGTTCTTTTATAAGAGACTCAATGTAAATTGGCTGATTGCAGAGTTAATAAAGGTAGGGTCGGAAGTCAAACCCAGGTGTCTCCAACAACAGAGCTCTGGCTTCTAATGTTAGGCTCTTCTGCCTCCTAGAGGGTAGAATAGGGGATATATTCCCATTAGCACAGACTAGATGTTAGTGTGGGTTATAAGCAGCACCAAAGCTTTAGTGGTTTAGACTAAACTAAGCTTTCTTCTTGTTCAGAGCACATGAACACCCTGGTTCTCCTGGAATCAGGATAAAGGAGCAGCCAACATGTAGGTTTCTGCTGGGTGTTATCAGAGATGGAAACAGAGGGCTGCCTTTCTCACTGGCTCCAGACTCTTCTGTAAGAGGTGACAGGCTTGACTCCCACCTCATTTCATTGGTCAAAGAATATCAATGGCTGCAGCCAACATCTTGCTGTCAGTAGCAGAGCCTAACGTACTTGGTGCTCCCCAGTAAGGCTACCCCATTGTTCCAGCCACCATCTGGGGCTGCTCAGGGATAAAGGAGATTTGTGGGGATTGGTAGGAAATGACAGTTGAAGCCAGTCAAGATGATTTGTTTTCTCCTCTTCCATCAAGACATTGTCCCCGAGCTTCCCAAAACCCAAAATTCATCAGAGTGAGTTTCAGAGAAATGACTTTGGTCAGATTTAATTGTAGAAAATTCACATCCCACTTCTGACCCTGGGTAACTCCCTACTACATGGGTTCCCCCACTATGGTGTGCATGAAGACCGCATGTTAAGAGAGTTGAAAGGGAAGGTTACTGGACCATAAGCATTCCAGCGTCCATGCTATTTTATATTCACAGCAGTCACTACCCTGCCTCCAAGCCTCTTTGTGATTTGCATTGCCCAGGTGAGTGCTCCATCAGGTGGGCTGATTGGAAAAAACACTGACATTAACATCAATGGCGATCCTGTGGTTTCCATACATCCTGTTCAGGAACCAGTTCTAAATGTGGTCCCTAAAGGTTTTCCCTATCACCACTGCAGAAAGCACCGAGCCTATTCTGCCTCCTGGCCCCAGTGTTACCAGGTGGGCATGCACACTCAGTAGATGACCAGAGATCAGAGGTCTGGGAGTGATGCTCCTCAAGAATTCCAGAAACCTTCCTCTATTAGATGTCAACTGAGATTTCCCATGGGAAAAGGGGTGACCTGCTTTCCAGGGATTAGGAACCCAAAGGACCACCCATCCTCTCCAGGGATATCCAGTTTTTCATTCATAAAGGGGACTCAGGGCCCAAGGAATTTTCCCTTCAGCTCTCTCTCATATGAACACACCCTCTTATAAAATGTCCAGGAAACCAGGATAACTCCAGTCCTCAAAGGCCTAGAGTCCTCCCAAAACAGCACCTCCACACTCTATAAGTCCTTTCTGACATCTGAGTTTTGCCCAAGTCCCCACCTTCCTTGAGCTTAGAATTCCATGAACTGACCCTTCACTTCATCCATCCTTGTACATGAGATGAGACTGAGAGGGAGACACTAGAGCTTGGAAGAGCAAAACAGATGGGGTTCAGCCTGGACTTAAGGGAAGAACATACAATCCTCCCTATCACCGCTCGGGACAATGACTATGCAGCTGCCAGTTGCCGGGGTGCACAGCCCCCAGACTCACAGGAAAACATACAGACAACAGAAGCAGGGAAACCCTCAGGTACAGAGCAGTCACAGCCTATGGTGGACGCTCAGGCCCAGAGCTTATGGACAGAATCACAGGGACCCACACTGTAGACATCAGTAACACCTTGATGGGAACATACACACAGAAACACACAGATGAGAAAACACAGGGTCACCCAGCGTGTACCATAGTGCATATTCACAAGCAATGGACACACACATGCACACACCTGAGCAGACATATACAAACACAGAACAGTTATGAAAATACTCTAAACTCAGAAGTCTGTATTCTTTGCCATAAGAGACTAAGAGAATCAGTAGCACGGATCCCAGAAAATCCATCACTCAAGGTCCCATATTCCATTACCAAAGCACTAAAATCCAATGGTTTTTTAATAAAGTCCTCTGCTGTGTCTTGAACATAGGTTAGTTTTTGACTGATGAACATACCTTTCCACGGGAGCAACTGTTTCTGAGGGATCCATTATAGCTTGGGACACTGGAGTGGGCACAGCTCATGGTGAACTACGAACTGATCTTTCCCTAGAGAAACCACAATTCTGATGTCTAAAAGGAATGGCCAGGGAAGCGGGAAGCACAAGTCAGACAACAAGTTGCAAAGCAGACTCTCTTTGAGCCCACGTGCAGACTGACATACCATTTTAAAAGATGGTGTTTGGAGACAGACATATTGCCAATGTCTAAGGATCCTCATTATCTGAAATATTTCATCTATTGCATATTCTGCCACAATATTGTGACATTTGGGAATATATATATATATATATATATATATATATATATATATATAAAAAATAGGTAATATTCAAATTGACCATCACTCCAACACTCAAGATGGCCATGCCCATTTGGTCAAATATCACTGCCCCCATGTGGACACAAGATTGCTGCCACATGATGGCCAACAGGGGAGGGCAGTTGTGTTTGATTAGGGCTACAAGGGAAGGTAGTTGGGGATGAGCAGGCCTGCAGGGGTGGACAGTTGGGGGGACCAGGCCTGCAGGGGAGGGCAGTTGAGGATAAACAGGGCTGCATAGGAGGACAGTTAGGGGCAATGAGACTGACAGGGAGCTGTTATGTGTAGATCAGGCTGGCAAGCAGAAGCAGTTAGGGGTAATCAGGCAGGCAGGCAGGTGAGCAGTTGGGAGCCAGCAGTCATGATTGTGAGAGGGATGTCCAACTGCCCCTTTAAGCCTGATCCCAGCCTAATCAGGCAGTTGGACATCTGTTGAGGCGTCCGGATTGGAGAGGGTGCAGGCTAGGTTGAAGAACACCCCTTGCCCCGAATTTTGTGCACCAGGTGTTGTGTGTGTGTGTGTGTGTGTGTGTGTGTGTGTGTGTGTGTGTTGATTTCTGAAAGGGATTGAGATAGAAACATCAATGATGAGAGAGAATGATTGACTAACCGCTTCCCGTATGCCCTCAATGGGGGATTAAGTCACAACAAATGCATGTGCCCTTGAGTGGACTAAAACCCAGGACTCTTCAGTCTGCGGGCAGATGCTCTATCCACTGAGCCAAACCATATAGTGCTGGCAAGATTTTTGAAGTTCTGTGGAAGTTTACCATCATTACTGTCCTCTTGTAAATTTCTGTATTTGTCATTTTCCTTGTGCTGAATATACTAAAGTACCTTACAGATACACTTTAATCATAAATAAACCAAAATATTTAAACCACTGCATTCTTTATTTGCATTCAGTTCTGTCACATTCCCTCTGGGCAGTGATTTTGTTGAAGGTTCCCCACATCAGCTCTTGTGAAGGCAGCCTGGGGCTCAAGGCAAAATGTGAGGCCTCCTCATGAGGACTAGTCCTTTTAGAGCCCACAGACCAGCCATGGTGACTACCTAAATGCTCAGAACATGCTCCCCCCAGGCTGCCATCTGGATCCTGTCACCTCTTCCCAGATTCCCACAGGAAGACTCCACTGACCACCCCTGGGCTAATTTCCACCTGAGCTCCTATAACCTGTCACAGCTACCCTGCCCTCTTGTTTGGGGACCTGTGGTGGGTGCTCACAGGGACCTTCACTAGATAGACACAGACACAGAACACAAGTTCTTCACTAGAACACGAGTTCCCAAGGGTAGGTTACTTTGTACCTCCAGACTCTGGAACACTCAAGGTCAACAGTGTCCACACTCTTGGTCTTTACAGGTCTCAGTTGTGCCCAATACAAATTCTCATCACTAAAGCTTCCCCTCAGCTCTCCCACTCAAGGACCCTGTTCCATGTGCTGACAGGAAACACCATCACCATCCCTGTACAAGGCCCCCAACTTCTCCATCTACCACACACCTCGAGAGCCTAGGGTCCATCACCTCACTATAGGGGAAGGGGTCTGCTCTTCATAGGCCAGAATGAGGCAGCTGGGAACACCAACCAGAACGCACCCCCTCCCCAACGTGGTATGTTGAGACCAACCCTCTCCTGCTGAAAATGCTTGTACTGCAGAATGTTCTCAGCATTGAAAATACATAGCACCGTTTCCTGTAAAACCCATGCAACCTCCAGGATTGCAGAGAAGTGAGGTGAGGAGAGTTTGTGTCTTGTTTTTTAAAAAAAGAAAAGTAGAATATTACACCAAAAATGCAAAAATAGACTCAAAGAACAATGAGTCTCAGGGGTGTATGTGGTCTTACTGGAGACAGACTTTTCCTAAGTGAACAGATTTGGGGCCGAAAGCATCAGGGGGCTTCTCCCAGATAAAGCAGATTCAGTTGTAGCAGGCCAGGGGCTTAGGTATAGGGAGAAAAAGCTGTAGAGAGAAGAGACCTGTCCGGCTCCTCTCAGGTGGACACACAACCCCATTCCCTTTCAAGGATCTGCCTTGAGCTCCTCTCTGCCAGCTCCTGGGCAGAGGACAGTGTGCACATCTGCAGGAGGAACATCAGGCAAGAAACAATAATGCAAGATGGGCTGTGTAGGCAGAGCCTATCATAGGGAAGAAAAGTGGTTAATCTTTTTTTTAAAAATATGTATATTTTATTGATTTTTTACAGAGAAGAAGGAAGAGGGATAGAAAGTCAGGATCATCAATGAGAAAGAAACATCAACCAGCTGCTCCTGCATGCCCCTCACTGGGGATGTCCCCGCAATTAAGGCAGACATCCTTGACCAGAATTGAACCTGACACACTTCAGTCTGTAGGATGATGCCCTATCCACCAAACAAACCAGATTTGGCTTTTTTTTAGAGAGAGAGAGAGAGAGAGAGAGAGGTGTGTGTGTGAGAGAGAACCACAATGACTGAATGCCTCCCACACCAGCCCAAAGATGGGTTGGGGATCAAACTTCCAAAATACAACCACAAAATCATGCTGTCTTTATTACAAGGTCTTGGGCAGTAATGCAAAGAACATAGGACAAAGAAAGATTTTCTACCATCAAGATATTCTTTATGAAGCACAGAAAGTTTGAGATCCCCACAGTATCGGTTAACTCTACATGCTGACACATCATAACTATGCTTTCAAATCAACCCAGACAGTGACTAGAATGAACAGAACTAAAGGTACAAAAGCAAAATCACAAGCACGAAAACACCCTATGCCCGAGCAGTGGTCAGCAATCAGTTTGCAAAACTTCTTCACCACAATGTTCCTAAAATAGGCAGTACTTCTCAGTTGACAATGAGGGCTTTGGACAAATCCTGGGTCAGGTGCATTTCCTAATTAGAGAGTAAGGAATGAAGTACCTGGAAAGAGCTCGTGTACACTATAAAAGCCTAGGTGGCATCTCAGCCTTGTGTTATCACAAGAAGTCCGCCCCAAGATGGCCACCACAACATGGTCTGCAGGGGAAGACAGTTGTGGGCAATCAGACCTGCAGGGGGGGGCAGGTGGGAGCTATAAGACCTGCAAGGGTGCAATGAGACATCAATCACGCTGACAGCGAAGTACTTGGGGACAATTAGGCAGCAGTCATGGATTCTGAGAGGACATTCCCAAGGAGGCCCAGATTAGAGAGGGTGCAGGCTGTGCTGAAAGACACCTTCTATGCACAAATTTCATGCACTGGACCTCAAGTAGCATTTCTAATTCACTTGAGCAGAAGTAAGAACACAGAGTTCATTTTCCTAGAGGACACAGGTGTTGTGACTGATGCACACTGTTCAGATGAGCCATGTAGTAGAGGAGGTCACTTCAGCCACAGATACTTGCAGTGACATTCTCTAGTGAGAATTCTCCCATGTCCAACGAGGTAAGAGTCTGTGGGAGTTAGTAAGTGCAATGCAGCTACTTCAAGCTTTACTTGTACCTCAAACTTATGAGGAATTTCCCACAGTGAATGATCAGATAAGAGTGGATTAAATTCAGGTAAATGGATTTAGGTCTCCTTCGGGGTTGTAGAGTGAGAAAGATAAAACATCCCCTGTATATTTAAGGCTTTTCTCCAATGTGAATTCTCAGATATCTAACAAGGCTCTGTTTGCCGCTAAAACATTTCCTACATTCACTATATCATGAGGCCTTTCTCCAGTGTGATTTCTGTGGTGGTCCATGAGCGAATGTCTTTGTCTACAAAATTTCCACAATCATTAAAGTCATAAGGCTTTTCTCCAGTATGAACTCTGTGGTGTTGAATAAGGTTCCACTTTCTTCTAAAGAATGTCCCACAATCACTACACATGTTTGGCTTTTCTGCAGAATGAGCTATGTGGTATTGAATTAGGTTTCCTTTAGTCTAAATAACTTCCCACAATCATTACATTCAAAAGATTTTTCTCCAGTGTAAATTCTCTTGGGTAGCGAAAAGTGAGAGCTTTCTGTGAAGGACTTTCCACAATCACTGCACTGTAAAGGCTTTTCTCCAGTATGAACTCTATAGTGTTGAGTGAGGATAGATTTTTGTCTGAAGAACTTGCCACAATCACTACATTCAAAAGGTTTCTCCAGTGTGAATTCTCTTGTGTACAGAAAGGTGAGAGCTTTGCGAAAAGGACTTTCCACAATCACTACACTCATATGAGTTTTCTCCACTGTGAACTCTGTGATGTGAAATGAGGTTGGTCCTTTGTACAGAGGACTTCCAAAATTTTGTACACTAATAGGGCTTTTATCTTGTGTGAGTTCTCTAGTGTTCCATGAGGGTAGATCTGTGTCTAAAAGAATTTTGACAAACCCTACAATGAAAAGGCTTTTCTCCAGTATGAACTCTGTAGTGTCAAGTGAGGGTTGACTTTTTTCTAAAGAACTTCCAACAATCATTACATTCAAAAGGATTTTCTCCAGTGTGAATTCACTTGTGCTCCGATAGCTGACACCTTACCCTTAAAGACTTCCCACAGTGACAACACTCATATGATTTTTCTTCGGGGTGAACTCTCTTGTGGGTAAAGAGGTTCTAATTGTGCCTAAATGATTTTCTACATTCACTACATTTGTAAGGTCGTTCTCCAGTGTGAAATTTATGGTGTTTAGTGAGGGAAGACATTTGCTTGAAGGGCTTCCCATAGTGAGTACACTGATAAAACTTTCCTCCTATGTAAACTCTAGGATGTCTATTGAGGTTGAAGGTACTTCTCAAAACATTCCCACATAGATTACACTATTTTACTTTTTCAGAAGAGATGACCTCATGTTGAACAAATTTCTCACTGTGGCTGGCATCCTTTTCATAATCATCCCATTGGTGATGCCTTTTCTATTGAGAAATTTCTCTGAAATTTCACTGCCACTTTGTGGTTCCTCAATGCTGAGTGGAGACTGGTGCTGGAGAAGTTCTGACATGGCTGGGAACTCTTCCCCAAGCTCCCTACTGGTTGAAGGCAATCCTGATAAGTAGAAGCTGAAGTTGGTCACAAATGAGGCCCTGTCCACAGCTTCTTTCCAGGGCTCCTCTCCACTGGTGTTTTTCTGTTGCTGGTGAGGGTTTGCACTGAAAGAGTAGTCTCTCACCCAAGCATGAGTCAAGAAGGCTTTCTGCTGCCTGTGACTCAGTCAGGTGCAGAATATCTTTTAATACAGAGAAACACTTACCACAGAGATGGGTCCTCTGGGTTACTGTAGTTTACTTAGAAGCACTAACCTGTGACTATCCTTGTACAGATACATGCTGCTCAGAACAGCACTCTGCAACATCTGTTTTATGTCAACAACCTGAAAACAGAAAAATGGTGATGAAGTGACTATTGACTGTGTGACAGGGAGAAGTCTCATGACAAAGTGTGTTACACACAAAATGTTAGTTCCATGCAATTTTATTAGAGTAACATATCTGAAGGAAATATTGATAAGATGCTGCTGTGAAAACCTGGGCCTCTGAAGATCACCATACAGGGAAGACTTCAAACAGGTGTTTTCTCCTGAAACAAACTTGGCAAGCACAACATGGAGTAGAAGCTAGATCATCTGCTCCTGCATCTCCAAACAGTGTTCAACAGGACTTTTCTGCTGGTGACATTGCCAGCTGTGCAGAAGGTAGGCTACATCTTATTCAAATAAAATTCAATAAATGAGAAGCTTGTATTGGGGTCTAGTGAAGAACTTCTGTGAACCACATAACTAAAATTCATGTCAATACTTGAAAAGACTGCAGCCCTAAACCATTTGGCAGACAGAAGAGCTCCAGGTTCCATTTCAGTCAAGGGCATGTACTTTGGTTTCAGGCACATCTCTAGTAGTGAGTACGCAGGAGGCAGCTGATTAATGTTTCTAACTTTTCCATCCCTCTCACTTTCTCTCTGTGAGAAATTCAATCAAGCATTTTAAAGAAAGAAAATACTGCAGATAGAATAATTCAAAGGAAAAAGTGATGGTAAAGGACAAGAAGTGAAAGGTAGTACAAAACCAGAGAGATACAGATTAAAAGATAAATCAGAGAAGTATTAAGCACGAGAATGAAAAGGTAGAAATGAGGTGGTGCCATTTGTACCTTAATGTAAACTTGTTGGACATAAGCACATTCCTGATATGATCTAAACACCAATCTTATGTCATACCTCCACGAAGTTGCAACTAAGGAGGGGCAGGGAACACTTTAGATCATTGTACACATTCACACTCTGAAAAAACAGGGTTATTGTTGTACCTCCTACTGTACAAGAACATAGTACACCAATATTCTGAGTTTTGTTAAGACAATAGAGGTTAATAGGCAGTACTTATCCAGAGCAGAACAATAGTGGAAGTGAATGACCATTCTCTTTTTTTCTTTTTTAAAAATTTTATTTTATTTTAATTTTTAATTTTGTATATTTTAATTAAAAAACTATTTCTTTCTTTCCTCCTCAATTGATTTAACTTTTTAATTATTACATTTTTGTTTTCAACTAGTATTATTACTACTACTATTTTACTTCTTTGGAAAAAAAACAAGTGTCATTTTGTTTTCCCTTTATTTTACTTTGGAATTAGAGTTCTACATTCTGTTTTCATCTTTCCTTTAGCATAATTTTACTCTATTTCAACTCTACCTTTATGCCAACACTTCCTTCCTAACTTTCCCATTTTTCTTGTCTTATTTTTCTCTTTCCCTTTTCCAACTTTAGATTCTCCCTATTCTTTCTCTTTACCTGGTTAAAATTTCACCCCACTTATATATTTAATTTCAAATCCCCTACTCCAGGTCCATACAAAACTCTCTCTTTTTGTCTTCACTATCCAAAAAGTTGTTTTTCTCTATGTTGTTTTGTTGCTGTTTGCCTGAACAGATATTATATCGATTTTTTATGCTTTTTTGCTGAGATTGTTTTAGTTTATTCAACTGGTTTTATTTTTCTTTTTGTTTGCTTTGTTTTGGTTTGTTTTTTTCCCTCTCTTTCCCCTTGCCTCCCTCCATACCAGTTGTTATTTGTAGTTTGTATTAATCTCTAAGTACTGGTTGCTGGCATTTGTTGGGATTAGTGACTGTTCTATTGGTGATTTCTCCTGATACCTATATTTTGTTCCCCCTTTCTCTCTTATTCTCTTTCTTTTTTTTCTCTGACTTTTTTCTCTTTCTCTTTTCTTCTTCTTCCTCTTCCTCTTCCTCTTCTTCTTCTTCTTCTTCTCCTTTTTTAATTTTATTTTTTTGTTCATTCATTTTTTTGTTTTTTTCTACCTCTCACAATTTGACTTTGGCATTTCTTTCTTTTCTTTTTTCTTCATTTTCCCTTTCTTCTTTCTCTACTTACCCCTAATTTGTCTTTCATTGGTGGTCACCTTATATGTGATTATTAACATCCTAAATACATTTCTATTCAGTGCCTTGTATGTTGTACCTGGTCGTGTTATAGTTTGTGACTTGAATCAACATAGCAGAGAGAACTACATAACCAGACACCTGGAGAAGTAAGACCATGGCAGAAAAAGAAACAGCCCGCATAAGACAGAAAGGCAGGTACAACCAGAAAAGGAAGTAAACGAAATAGAAGCAGAAATAAGCCTGCCAGAGAAAGAGTTCAGAGAAATAATCATAAGATGGATGAAAAGAATGGAAGACAAAATCAACAACGTGAGTAAGAGGCAAGAGGAAATGAAGAACACCCAAGAGGAAATAAAGAAGAAGGAAGAAGAAATGCAGAATAATCAAGAAGAAATGAAAAATGACATCACTGCTATAAAGAACTCAGTAGAAAGCATCAATAGTAGACTAGAAGAAGCAGAGGACCACATCAGTGAGATAGAAGACAAGGTAGGAAAAAATACCCAAGTACAGCAGCTTCTAGGGAAAAAAAAGCAAGAGGAGAGCCTAAGGAAACTTTGGGATAACACAAAACAAAACAATATCCTCAAAATTGGGGTTCCAGAAAGAGTGGAAACTGAGCAAGGATTAGCGAATCTATTTGAAGAAATAATGACAGAAAATTTCCCCAAAATAGAAAAGAAAAACCCACACAAATCCAAGAATCTCAGAGTCCCAAGCAAAATGAAACCCAAAAAACAGACACCAATGCACATTATAATTAAATTGGCAAACACCAACGGGAAAGTAAGAATCTTAAAAGCACTCAGAGAGAAACAGAATGTTACCTACAAAGGAACCCCCATAAGACTACCTACTGATTTCTCAATATAAACTCATCAAGCCAGAAGGGAATGGAATGAAATATATAAAGTCATGCAAAGGAAGAGTCTGAATCCAAGAATACTGTACCCTGCAAGGCTTTCAATCAAAATTGAAGGTGAAATCAGAAGCTTCACACACAAAAAAGGACTAAGGGAATATATTACCACCAAACCAGAAATACAAGAAACGTTTAAGGGTCTGCTGTAATAAAAAAAACTAGGAAGCGAAGAACAAATTCACAGGTAAAGATTAAAAATGGCGACAGATAAGTACTTATGAATAATAACTTTAAATGTAAACGGATTAAATTCTCCAATCAAAAGACATAGGGCAACCGACTAGACAAGAAAACATGATCCATATATCTGCTGTCTGAAAGAAACCCACCTTAGGAAAAGAGATGCACACAGATTGAGGGTGAAGGGATGGAAGATGGTATTTCAGGCAAACGGAAATGAAAAAAAAACTGGGGTTACAATACATATATCTGACAAATTAGACCTCAAAGTGAAGGACATAACAAGAGATAAAGAAGGCCACTTCATCATACTAAAGGGAACAATCCAATAAGAAAAAATAACCCTGGTAAACATATATGCACCCAATATAGGAGCACCTAAATACATTAAAAACTCCTGGAGGATATTAAAGAGAAATTGACAGCAATACAATCATAGTAGGAGAATTTAATACACCACTGTCATCACTGGACAAATCCTCTAATCAAAATTCAGCACAGTAACATGAATCCAAAATGACTCACTAGACCAGATGGATTTAATTGATATCTTCAGAACATTTTGACCCCAAAGCCACAGAATATACATTCTTCTCCAGTGCACATGGGTCATTTTCAAAGATAGATCATATGTTGGGTCATAAGAAAAGTCTCTTCAAATTCAAAAAGATAGAAATCATAGCGAACATTTTCTCAGACCGTAGTGGCATAGAACTGGAAATCAACTATAATAAAAACAATAGAAAAAAATCAAACACATGTAGACTAAACAGCATGCTATTAAACAATGACTGGGTAACCAAAGAGATCAAGGAAGAAATAAAAAACATCATGGCAACAAATGACAATGACAACACAACAATACAAAATTTATGGGACACAGTTAAAGCAGTCTTGAGAGGGAAGTTCATAGTCCTACAAGCCTACTGCAAAAAGCAGAAAAGAATGGTAATAAGTTACCAACCCCTACAACACAAAGAGCTAGAAAGAGAGCAACCAGAAAAGCCCAGTGTAAACAGAAGGAAGGATATAGTAAAGACCAGAGCAGAGATAAACAACATGGAGACCAAAGAAACAATTCAAAAGATCAACAAAACCAAGAGCTGGTTCTTTGAAAGGGTAAACAAGATTGATAGACCTCTAGCCAGGCTCACCAAGAAGCAAAGAGAGAAGACCCAAATAAACAAAATCAGAAAGGAAAGACGAGATATAACAACAGACCCTGCCAAAATACAAAGGATTGTTAAAAAATACTATGAACAACTCTATTCCAACAAATTGCAAAACCTGCAAGAAATAGACATATTCCTTGAAAAATATAACCTTCCAAAATTCAATCAGGAAAAATCTAAACATCTCAATACGCCAATATCTATGGAAGAAATTGAAGCAGTCATCAAAAAGCTTCCAGCAAATAAAAGGCCGTGACCAGATGGCTACACAGGAGAGTTTTACCAAAACATGTAAGGAAGAATTACAACCTATCTCCGCAGACTGTTCAAAAACATTCAAGAAGAAGGAACACTTTCAAACACCTTCTATGAAGCCATCATCACCCTAATACCAAAACCAGATAAAGACAACACAATGAAAGAGAATTATAGGCCAATATCTCTCAAGAACATAGATGCCAAAATCCTCAACAAAATTCTAGCAAACCGGATCCAGTAGTACATCAGAAAGTTCATACACCATGACCAAGTAGGATTCATCCCAGGAATGCAGGGATGGTACAATATCCGCAAATCAATAAACGTGATACATTAGAGAAACAAATTGAGAGATAAAAATCACATAGTCATATCAATTGATGCAGAAAAAGCATTTGACAAAATCCAACACTCCTTCTTGATAAAAACTCTCAGCAAAGTGGGAATAGAAGGATCATACCTCAACATCATAAAAGCCATATATGATCAACCCACAGCTAACATCATACGGAATGGGCAGAAACTAAAACCATTTCCCCTAAGAACAGGAACAAGACAGGGATGCCCACTCTCACCTCTCCTGTTTGACATAGTACTGGAAGTATTAGCCATTGCAATTAGACAAGAAGAAGAAATAAAAGACATCCAAATTGGAAAAGAAGAAATAAAGCTGTCCTTATTTGCAGATGACATGATACTGTATATAAAAAACCCAAAGGACTCCATCCCAAAACTAATTGACTTAATAAATGAATTCAGCAATGTAGCAAGATACAAAGTTAATACCAAGAATTCTGTGGCATTTCTGTACACTAATAGTGAAATTACAGAAAGAGAGACTCAACAAGCAATCCCATTTACCATCTCAACAAAAAAATTAAGATACCTAGAATAAACCTAACTAAAGAGGTAAAAGACCTATATGTAGAAAACTACAGGACACTGAAAAAAGAGATTGAGGAAGATGTTAACAGATGGAAGAGCATACCATGCTCATGGATTGGGAGAATCAACAGCATTAAAATATCCATACTACCCAAAGTAATCTGTAGATTCAATGCACTACCCATTAAAATACCAACAACATACTTCACAGACCTAGAAAGAATTCTTCATACATTCATCTGAAACAAAAATGACCACTAATAGACACAGCAATTCTGAGAAAGAAGAATAAAGTAAGTGGGATTTCAATACCAGATTTCAAGCAATATTCCAAAGCCACTGTTCTCAAAACAGCCTAGTACTGGCACAAGAACAGACATATAGACCAATGGAATAGAATAGAGAATCCAGATATCCACCCAAACCACTATGCTCAACTAATATTTGACAAGGGAGGCATGACCATACAATGGAGTCATGATAGCGTCTTCAAAAAATGGTGTTGGGAAAATTGGACAGATACATGCAAAAAAGGAAACTGGACTACCAACTTACACCAAATACAAAAATAAACTCAAAATGGATACAGGACTTAAACATTAGAAGGGAAGCCATAAAAACATTAGAGGAATCCACAGGCAGCACAATCTTAGCCATATGCCAAAAGAACTTCTTCACTGATACTGCTCCAAAGGCAATGGAAGCTAAAGACAGAATAAACAAATGGGACTACATCAAAATAAAAAGCCTTTTGTACAGCAAAAGAAACCATCAACAAAACAACAAGAAAAACCGCTGTATGGGAGAACATATTTGCAAATGTTATCACTGATAAAGATTTAATCTCCAACATCTACAGACAACTTATACAACTTAATAAAAGGAAGATAAAGGACCCAATAAAAAAATGGGCAATGAACCTAAATAGAACCTTTTCAAAAGATGACAGAAGAAAGGCCAAGAGACACATGAAAACATGTTCAAAATCACTAATTATCCAAGAGATGCAAATCAAAACAACAATGCGATACCATCTTACACCTGTCAGAATGACAATCATCAACAAATCAATCGACAAGTGTTGTTGAGGATGCAGAGAAAAAGGAACCCTTGTTCACTGTTGGTGGGAATGCAGACTGGTGCAGCCACTGTGGAGAACAGTATGGAGTTTTCTTAAAAAAACTAAAAATGGATATCCCATTTGACCCAGCAATCCCACTCTTAGGAATTTATCCTAAGAAATTACAAACACCAATCAGAAAGGATTTATGCACCCCTATGTTCATAGCAGCACAATTTACAATAGCTACAATTTGGAAACAGCCTAGGTGCCCATCAGTAGATGAGTGGATCAGAAAACTCTGGTACATCTACACAATGGAATTCTATGCTGCATTAAAATGAAGGAACTCTTACCATTTGCAGCAACCTGGATGGAACTGGAGAGACTTATGCTTAGTGAAATAAGCCAGTCAATGAAGGAGAAGCACCACATGCTCTCCCTCATTTGTGGATAATAAAGAACATTGTAAACTGATGAACAAAAGGGTAGATACAGAAGCAGTAAAGCATCAAACAGACTGTGATATTATAGCAGGAAGATTAAAGAGAGGTGGGGTAGATAAGAGATCAATCAAAGGATTTGTATCTATGCATATAAGCATAACCAATGAACATAGACACTGGGGGTGGGGGGTATGCCTGGGAGTATGGGGAGGCAATGGGGAGATATGTATACATGTAACACAATAAAAAATAGAAAAATAAAAAAAGAAATAATAATAATAAAATAATCACAACTGCAAAAAATAAAAAATATATAAACAAATAATAAGTGGGGTGAAATTTTAACCAGGTATAGAGTAAGAATAGTGAGAACATAAAGTTTGAAAAGGGAAAGAGAAACGAGACAACCAAATGGGGAAAGTTAGGAAGAGAGTGTTGTCATAAAGGTAGAGTTCAGATTGAGTTTGAGAATCATGCTAAAGGGAAGATGAAAACAGAATGTAGGACTCTAACCCCAAAGTAAAATTAAGAGCAAATAAAATGAAACTTTTTTTTGTAAAATGTAAAATAGTAGTAGTAATAATACTAGTTGAATATAAATATATAATAATTAAAAAGGCAAAATCAATTGGGGAGAAAAGAAAAAATAGTTTTTTAATTAAAATATACAAAAAAATAAAGAATAAAAATAAAAATAGAATGGGCAGTAGTGGAGGTCATTCACTTCTACTATTTGGCACTCCTGTTTCCCAGTCTGGAGTGTATTGCAGCTCCCTGTGTACCTCTGCTGAGGTGTGTCTTAGTCTCTTTATTCTTTTGTGATTATGCGAGTCAATTTGTTAGTCATCCACTGGGTGGCAGTGTTTCAAAATTGACCTCAGAGTAAGCACAGGACCTCTCTAGGCTGTGCTTAGGTCCTACTACACTGTGGTTCTCAATACCGGTTTGTGGGGATGGGTTGCCCCAGAGCTGATTCTTTGATAGTTACTCTGCACTCCAGTCCCCAGGTTCCAGGAAAACATCCTTCCCCTGCAGTCTCTCAAAATGTTTCCAATTTTGTGATCCTATGTATTGGTCTTAGAAATCAGAAGCCAAGGTCTGAAGCGGAGAGTGTTGTCTGAGCTCTCTCCCTTCCCCACTCCTGTTTGAGAAGTGGGGACACTGTAATAACTCCCAGGCTGTCCTTCTGCCTCAGATAAAAATAGGTTGCTTTCAAGAGTTCCCCACTGTTAATAGCTCTGAGAGCCCTCTTCCACATTTAGGGATCACACCCTGCTCTACATATGCAGATTTCTCTTTAGAGCAGCTTTCCCTCAGACCAGTTCCCACAGTGTGCGCATCTCAAGTCTATGGGACAGAAAACCTCACCTCATCCCAGGCGAAATCTGACCTTTCCCTGTGGCATGTGGAGCTCCTTTCAGCCCCAATGTCTGCCCTGATTGGAGAACAGTGTTCTGGGTCCCCCGACTGTTTGGTGGGTGCTGCAGCTGTGGCTTTTCAGATCACCTGAGACATCCACTTCCCCCTGCAGGATGGCACGGTCTTGGCATTCGTGCTGGTGGCTCTGGCAGACAAAACTTCGTGGCAGTGGGGCTGCATGGACAGGGCAATTCCTTCCAGCAGTCCCTCACCTTCACCTCAAGGATAACTGACTCTAAACTTGCCAACAAACACTCCCAGTGCAACTCTTAGCTGCTCTCTCTGTCTGCCCAACAATAAGGCTCCACACACGTCTGTTTATTCTGACACCATTTTTTTCCCTCTTGCAGTGGTCCATAATTGGTTCTCCTGATCTTCTAAGGGGACTTCCCTGAATAATACAAATACCATTTTACACTCTTTTTGAAGTTGACAACTGATATACAATAGTCTCCCAACTACATTTAAAGGTCACTGTTACTTTTAAATTACTTCCAGTACTTTCAAACAGGGCATAAATGTGCTTATTACTCTATTTCCAGCATTTCCCACATTGCACAAAACACTTGTTATGCAGTATCTTGACACTGATATATCTTTTCAACTATTTCTCTATCCTAATATTCTGCTTATTGCACTCATTTCTGGGTGGTTTCTCACAAGGTTGAGTTGTTTCAAGAACAGTCTCAATGTGCTTATTGCTCAATTTCCAGGATTTCCTGCATTGTATGAAACACTTTCTGACATATATCCTGAAACAGAGAAGGAATTTTCACTTTTTCTCAAACTATTCTGTTCATGTAAGGGACCTCTTCGATTTCTTCAAAGAGCATCCTACACACTTCTTTGTAGTGGAGAACGCTTATAGACTTATCTCCATATCAAAATTTATACTTTAGTTCTACTTTTCTATAAATGCCATTTTTACCAAAACTGTTCTAAGGTGCTTATTGCTCTATTTTCGGGATATGCCGCATTGTACAAAACCCTTCTAAACTACATCCAGATGTTGAGAAGTAATTTACAATGTTCTCTAACTATTCTGTCCAAATTACTATTATATTCCACTCATTTCCTGGTTCTTTCAGTGTCCTATATTTGGCTCACCTCATCTCCTAATGGACTTCCCCGCATGATAAAAATACGTTTCTACACTCCTTTGGAAATTGACAACTGATATACAATTTTCTCCCAACTATATTTAAAGTTTACAGTTACTTTTCAGTTAATACTAATGCTTTCAAAGAGGGCTTAAATGTGCTTATTACTCTATTACAAGCATTTCTCCCATTGATCAAAACACTTGTTCTGTAGTATACTGACACTGACAAGACTTTTTCACTAGTTCTCTATCCTAATATCTTGCTTATTCCACTAATTTCCTGGTGATTTAACTCAGGATCTTGAGTGGTTTAGAGAACAGTCTTATTGTGCTTATTGCTTTATTTTTAGGATTTCCTGCATTGTACCAAACATTTTCTGACATAAATCCAGAAACTGAAAAGTAATTTTCACTTGTTCTCTAACTATTCTGTGCATGTAAAGGAATTGTGAGCTTTATTAAAAGACCATCCTACACACTTGTTTGTAGTCCACAACCCTTATGACTTATCTCCCTAATACAATTTATAAATTAGCTCTGATTTTCAGTAAATGCCATTGTTCCCAAAATTGTTCTAAGGTGCTTATTGTTGTATTTCCAGGATATTCCGTGTGGTAGGAAACACTTTCTACAGTATATCAGGATGTTTACAAGAAATTTATAATTGTTCTCTATCTATTCTGTCCAATTGACTGTTATTTTCAACTCCCAACTATATTTAAAGTTTACTGTTACTTTTCAGTTAATTCTAGTGTTTTCAAAGAGGGCGTAAATGTGCTTATTACTCTATTTCAAACATGTCCCGCAATGCAGGAAATATTTGTTATGCTGTTTCTTGACAATGAGATCTTTTACACTAGTTATCTATCCTAATACCCTGCTTATTCCACTCATTACCTGGATGTTTCTCATAGGGTTGAGTGGTTTCAAGAAACTTCTTAATGTGCTAATTGTTCTATTTCCAGGATTTCCCGCATTGTACGAAACACTTTCTGACATATATCCTGAAACTAGAAATAATTCACACTTGTTCTCTAACTATTCTGTTCAAGTAAGGTACCTCACAGCTTTTCCAAACAGCATCCTACACACTCCATTGTAGTCCCAAAACTTTATAAACTTATCTCCCTATTACAATTTGTACTTTAATTCTACTTTTCTGTAAATGCCATTATTGTCAAAACTGTTCTAAGGTGCCTATGTTCTATTTCTGGAATATCCCACAATGTATGAATCCCTTCTATAATATATCCTGATGTTGGGCAGTAATTTACAAATCTTCTCTAACTATTCTGTTCAATATACTGTAATTTTCCACTCATATCTTGTTTCTTGCAGTGTCCTATAAATGGCTCTCCTCATCTTCTAAGGGACTTCTCTACATGATTCAAGTACCTTTCTATATTCTTTGCGAAGTTGAGAACTGACACACAATGTTTCCAAATACATTTAAAGTTCACCGTTACTTTGCAGTTAATTCTAATGATTTCAAAGTGGGCATAATGTGCTTGTTACAGTATTTCAAGCATCTCCCGCATTGCAAGAAACACATGTAATGGTGTCTCTTGAAACTGACAGATCTTTTCTAGTAGTTCTCTATTCTAATATCCTTCTATTCCAAACATTTATGGTGGTGTCTCACAGGGTTTTCACTGCTTTAGCGACCAGTCTTAATGTGATTACTACTCTATTTCAAGATTTCCTGCATTGTATGAAACTCATTCAGTCCTCTGTCCTGAAACTGAGAATTTTCACTTCTCTACCAATGCTGTTCATTTAAAGGGCCACTTAGCTTTATTTAGAGAGCAGCCTACACACTTCTTTGTAGTTGAAAACACTTATACATTATCTCCCTATTACAAATTACACTTTAGATCTACTTTTCAGTACATGGCATTGTTTCCAAAACAGTGTTATGATGGGTATTGCTCTCATTCCAGTATATTCTGCATTGCAGGAACCCATTCTGCAGTATATTGTGATGTGGAGAAAAAATTCACACTTGTTCTGTAACAATTCTGTCCAATTAACTATCATTTTCCCCTCATTTATTGTTTCTTGCTGTGATCTATAATTGGCTCTGCTCCTCTACAAAAAGACTTCTCTACATGACACAAATATCTTTCTACATTCTGTTGGAAGTTGAGAACTGATACACAATTGTCTCCCATACATTTAAAGTTCACTGTTACCTTGCAGTAACTTCTAATGCCTTCAAAAATGGATTAAATGTACTTATTACACTATTTTAAGCACCTCCCGAATTGGACAAAGCACTTATGCTTTTTTTTAATATCACTGATAGATCTATTCCACTAGTTCACTCTCCTAATTTCATGCTTATACCACGCATTTCCTGATTGTTCCTCCCAGGGTGGAGTCTTTTTCAAAAGAGTCTCAATACGCTAATTGCTGTATTTCCAAGATACTCTGCATTATAGGAAAACCTACCTATACTCAAGAAGTTTAGAAGTAATTCACAATTCTTCTCTATTTATTCCTTGCAATTTGCTCTTATTTTCCCCTAATTTATTGATTCTTCCAGTGTACTATACTTGGTTCTTCTAGTCTTCTTGGGGAATTCTCTACATGATAGAAGAACTTTTCACATTCTTTGGGATGTTGAGAAATGACACACAATTGACTACAATTACATATAAAGTTCACTGTTTCTTTCCAGTTAATGCTACTGCTTTCAAAGTGGCTTGAAATGTGCTTATTACACTATTACAAGCATATCCCGCATTGCAAGAAACACATGTAATTGTGTCTCCTGACACTGAAAGATCTTTTCTAGTTGTTCTCTATCCTAATATCCTGCTTATTCCACTCTTTTATTGTGCGGTTTTACAAGGTCTTGAGTGCTTCAGAGGCAAGTCTTAATGTGTTTATTACTGTATTTCAAGCATTTTCTGCATAGTAAGAAACCCATTGAGTCCTCTATCCTGAAACTGAGAAGTAATTCTCACATCTTCTCTCCCCATGCTGTTT
>JAAGEH010001966.1:0-33100 GCA_011751065.1 Lasiurus cinereus
ATGGAAAGCTAAAGGAAATGTCCATTATGGGTCACAGTTCTGCATATATTAAATATAAAACATTCACCTACACAACAGTGTGATAAGTAAACCATGTCTATATAGAGAACTGAATGCAAATATTCCTAGACTAGTTATGTATAATACCCCAAACCTGGAAATAAAAAAAATATATATAGATCAATTAATAAAGTGTTTAATCACAGATACCAGTACTACTCAGAAATTAAAAAATAATTAACTCTTCACAAGCATTTGTATTGACTCTGAAAATGATTGTGTGGCATGGAGGAAACCAGTGTTTTTTAAAATGTACACATTGAAAAGTGCCTATAAAATTATGGACCATATAAACTCCTCTATTGTAAAGAATGGAAAATCCCTAAGTGAATGGAGGTCTGAGAAAAGAACAAAAAAAGATTAGAACTGGCAGTAGAAAAATAGTAGTGTGGAAATAGAAGGTATAAAGTTGTTGGTATGGAAAATAATACAATAATTAAAACTAATAAACAGGAATAAACTCTGCCCCGTCCAGTGTCCTCAGTTGGTTGGATGTGTGTGGGGAGCTGCCCTGGGCATACAGGGGTACTAGAGATCTAAATGCAAGCTCTGGACATAGCTCTCTGCTTTCTCACCCTTCAGTTTAATAAACAGAATTCTGAATGCAGATTCTAGACATAGCTCTCTGCTTTCTCACCCTTCAGTTTAATAAACAGTGATGTGAATGCAGAATTTAGACATAACTAAACACCTTGGCTGAAAAAAATGTTGATGCCTATGTGCAAGATCTTGCAAGGTCTTAATTACTTAGAAGGTCAGTGACTGTGTTTGCAAATACCTGATTTGCATAACTCCCTCCTCTGCTTGTGTTATGTCCAGAGTTCGGGGTCCCCAATAATCCACCACTAAAGAGTCTTTTCCATGCAAAAGCAAAGATTCTTTATTCAAACCCGGGTTTGGCTCTCAGCCTCTTTCTGGCCCAGCAGTGAGGCGAGAGAGTGAGCCGGACAGGAACAATGAGTTTTATGGGGTAGGATAATTTGGAGGGCTTAGGAAAGTGACAAGGGTTACAGAGATTGGTCACCTGAATTAGGGTCTTTCTGTGGTTTAGCCTTATTAGGACCCTCGTTGTGTTCCTGGAGCTTCATTGGTCCATTTGGGTGGGGGTCCGGGAAGTTAAGACATTGCTGGCACACCTGTGGCCACTCCCAGAAAAGGGGAGTCCCAGCCCTATAGGACAAGATGGAGGGGAGATCATTTCCTTTCACTTGTGCTTAAATACTATGCTGAAAATAAACTCAGGGCTGCAGACTCAAGTCTCAGACCTCCCAACCCCATATTTTCTTGTCTGTCTTTTACTTATCCTCACCCCCTCAATCAGGTACTGATCGATTGCCGGCAGGTTCCGACAGTTGGGTGCCATCCCACTCACTGACAGGTCTCTGGTATGATTCCAGGTCAGTGAATATCCCCAAATGGATTTCCAATTGTGGTGTGCAGGAGGAAGCAGATCTATGTTTACCTTTCTCTTCCAGTCTCTCTCTCTCCCTAAAAAGAATAAAATTATTTCCTAAAAGATTTATTAAAAAGAATAATCTCTATGTTTTGCAAACATACAAATGTAAGCCTATTGTTGTTCTACCCTGTGTAGGAGTTAGAAGTTGTTTATGTCACATGTGACAGTTTCAAAGCTTTATCTCTAGGACAGGGCTCACCAAATAGCACACCTGAGACAGGTGCACTTTGTTGCATGTCAGTTCTCATTTGCTGGGAGGACCAGCCTTGCCTCAGTGGCAGCACATGTAGTCAAGTAGGGAAGACTATTCCCATTGGAATCAACAGCAATGCTGACTGGTTACAAAAGACATATTCTGGGTCTGATTCCAGCATTATCCTTCCTCTAGCTTTGGGGTCTAGCCTATTGAACAACAACTTTGAGATGAACACCGTAAGGGGCCAGGGAAATTCACAAAACCATGAGATTATTTTGTCTGCTACTGATGCCAGCTATGGGACATAGTGATGGAGATCCTCAGAAAGTTCTCAAAGATCATACAAACCACAGCACATGACATAATTGGGATTTTTGTCCAAAACAGGCACTTTTTATCTAGTTTAATTGCAGTGTCTGCCATAAATGTGAAAAAAATTATGTCCCCAAAATAATTATGCCTCAGAGTCTTTCAAAAAATGACATCAGCCTTTGAAATCTCATACATTATGACCCATGTCCTCTTTGCAGCGCGTGGAGAGTAGTTCCCCTGAACATTGCTGACACTTATGTAATACATACTGTGAACAGAGAATATAATTCATATTGTTCATAGGACACAATAAAGCCTGCCTGTTCAGGGCATCTGTTGACATCTACAATAAAAGAGCCTCCAGACAATAAATTAGAAACACAAAGTCATGCACACTTTCTCTCAAGGCCTTGGTCAGCAATACAAAATCAGCCAATATTGAACAAAGACTGATTTTCTGCCAGCAGGCTGAACCTTCCAAAGCACAGAAAGTATGAGTTCACACCATACTGTTCACCTCTGCATGCTGACAGAGCACAGCTTTCAATTCAGTCATTCCATGGACAGAACAGAGCCAAGAAAATTAAAGGTACAAAAGAAAAATATCCTTTTCATAAAGATCATAAATCAGAGCAGAGGACAGTTAGAGGTTTGCAGGTTGATGAACTGGGACATGAAACACTTCAACTCAGTATAATGTGAGACCCACAATGAACCTGAAATGGGTAGAACTTCTTGGTGGAGGAAGAGGGCTTGGGACAAAACCTGGGCCAGGTCAATTATGTGGTCAGAAATAATAAAATGAAGATTTATCCAGGAGCTAAAAATACTCATAATTTTCTTCCGCACAACTCCAGAGTATGCAGGGGTTTTGACAGATGCACACTCTTTATGCGAGTGAGGTTGTAGGGTAAAATATCTTCCAGGCAAATTCTTCCAGTGACAACAGGCAGGTTATAGGCTGAGTTGATTAGCAAGTGGCATACAGTTTCAGAAAATGACATTTATACCTTAAATTGAGAATGCATCTACCAGAGTGTATGTTGTGATAAAATGGTTTGCATTCAGGTAAATGGGGATAAGATTCTCCTCTGGTGTTGTTCTTCTGAGTGAGAAAATAAAACATTCCCTGCACATTTAAGTCGTTTCTCCAGTGTGTGCTCTAAAGTGTTGAATGAGGGAAAGATTTGTAGCAAAACATTTTTCCACATTCAGTACTGTCGGAAACCAAACATTGTTCTTACTAAATGGAAGTAAACAGGAGGCCAGAAGGCTGGTCAACCTTAACCGCTCTGAAAGGTCAGAGCTAGTTACTCACTGTTTAGTTGAAACATTGTTGGCTGAAGCAACCTCTACCTGTTTGTTTCATGTTAATTTCTGTTTTTGTTATTTCCTGCCTAAAGGCTAGGGGTGTGTCCCAAAGCCTTAATAAAAGAGAGAAAAGGCCAGAGCAAGTGGCAGTCCTTTCCACTAGAGGAAGGCTCCCGCCTGCCCCCCAATATCACCAAATTAATATTTTCTGGTCTCTCATTTCGTTTGCGTGCAGCCTCCTTCAGAACCTGAACCCTGACCCGGAACCTTGAACCCTGTGGGATGTGGAAAGAGGTTCTCACAAGTACACTCATATGGACCTTTTCCAGCGTGAACTCTGTGGTGTTGAATGAGAATAGAGCTTCTGCTAAACAACTTCCCACAGTCACTATACTCATAAGGTTTTTCTCCACTGTGAACTCTGTTGTGATTAGTGAGGTGAGAATTTTCATGCAACAACTCCCCACATTCACTACACTCATAAGTGAATACTGAAGTGATGAATGAGGCTAGATTTTTGCCTGAAGCACTTTCCACGCTTACTGCAATTTATATGGTTTTTCTCCAGTGTGAATTCTGTAGTGACTAATGAGGCTAGATTTATGACTGAAGCCCTTTCCACACTCACCACATTCATACAGGTTTTCTCCAGTGTGAACTCTCAGGTGGTTAAAGCAGTGATTAACTTCACCTAAAATATTTCTGACATTCTCTACATTTGTTTTTCTACAGTGTGAACTGTGTGGTGGATAATGAGGTGATGGCTGTGCCTAAAAGATTTCCAAAATTCACTACACTCATAAGGTTTTTCTCCAGTGTGAATTCAGTGGTGTTTGTGAGGCTAGATTTCTCACAGAAGCACTGCCCACATTCACTACACTCATACGGTTTATCTCCAGTGTGAAATCTTTGGTGGATAAGGAGGTGAACTTTCCACCTAAACGTTTTCCCACATTCACTGCACTCAGAAGGTTTTTATCCAGTGTGAACTCTCTGGAGGATAAGGAGTTGATCTTTCTGTCTAAAAGTTCTCCCACATCCACTGCTCTCATAAGGTTTTTCTCCAGTGTGAACTCTCTTGTGGGTAAAGAGGTCATAATTGCACCTAAAGGATTTTCCACATTCACTACATTTATAAGGCTTTTCTGCTACCTGTGACTCAGTCAGGTGCAGAATATCTTTCACACAGAGAAACACCTGCCACACAGATGGCTCCTCTGGGTTGCTGGTGTTGTCTTAGAAGCACTAGCCTCTGACTCTCTTTCTGCAGATAAACTCTGCTCAGAACAGGTCTCCACAACATCCATTTTATGCCAACAACCTGAAAACAGAAAAATGGTGATGAAATGAATGTTGACTGTGGTGTCAGGAAAAAGTCTCATTACAAAAGTGTGTTATACATAAAATGTTAGTTCCATGCAATTGTCTGACAGTAACATATCTGAAGAAAATATTGATAAAATGCTGCTGTGAAGATCTGGGACTCTGAAGATCATCATACAGAGAAGACTTCAAACAAAATATGAAACAAACTTGGCAAGCATCACATGGAACAGAAGTTGGATCATCTGTTCCTGCATCTGCTAACAGTGGTCAACAAGACTTCTCCCCTGGTGACATGGATCAGCTGTCCAGAAGGTTGGCAACATTTTATTCCACATAAAATTTCAGAAATGAGAAGCTTGTATCAGGGTCTAGAGAAGTACTTCTTTGAACCTCAAAACACAAATGCTGGTCAATATTAGAAAATAGTGTAGCCCTAATCAGTTTAGCTCAGTGGATACAGCATTGGCCTATGGACTAGAGCGCTCCAGGTTTGATTCTGGTCAAAGGTATGTACTGTGGGCACATCCCCAGTAGCAAGTATATAGTTGGCAGCTGATTGTTGTTTCTAATTTTTCCATCCCTCTCACTTTCTCTCTGTTAGAAATTCAATAAAATATTTTTTTTAAAAAGAAAATACTGCAGATAGAATAATTCAGAGGAACATATAATGGAAAAGGGCAAGAAGGTGAAGGTAATCTGAAACTAGGACAGGAGAGAATCCAAGATGGCGGCATAAGTAAACACCTACACTGCTGCCTCAAACAACAATTTCAAAACTACAACTAAAAGACAGAGTGGACATCATCCAGAACCACAGGAAAGCTGGCTGAGTGGAAGTTCTACAACTAGAAGGAAAGAGAGGAGCTCACAGAGACCCAGAGGAGCTGCAAAGAGCTGAGGTATGGAGATGTGCGCGTGGAGAGAATGGGTGCAGGGGTACCTGGCTGGCTTTCTCTGGCAGGAGAGAAACGGAGACTCTCAAAAGCATTGAACCCCTTATCCTACGACCCTAAACCCCAGATCCAGTCGAAACTCATATGGGGGGAGTTTGGACTGTGAAAAGGGAGAGGTTCACGAAAATTTACGGGAGTCAAAAAAGATCAGAGGTCTGTTGTTGCGCACAGCACTGTGTGCAGAGGACAGACTGCTGATTGTGCCTCTGGCTTTCCCGAGTGGGCGGGAGACAGACCCTCCCAACTGCGCCACTTGTGACTCCACTAAGCCCCAGTTTTGGGTGCAACCCTGGGGACCCAGACTCTCGTGGTCCCTGAGCACAGGAGAGCTGGAAAGGCAGCAGTCTAGAGGCACTGCAGGCATGCAAGTGCTTGTGCACAAGGACTGCTCCAGGGATTAACCAGTCACATGAGACTCTGGGGCCGTGGAGGGCGGTGCTGACTGCAAGGCAAGGTGGTCCCTTAAGCACTGAGACTCCACCCATCCCAAGCTCAATAGAGAGGTTCTTGCGGAGTTGCAAATCTGGTATCATAAGGCTAAATCCAACACAGAAATTCTCCAGGCATAGTGAAAATGCAGAGACAAGGGAAGGGATCACAAACAAAAGAAATAGAGGGGGAAAAAAACAACTGGATATAGAGTTCAAAACCTCACTAATAAGGTTTTTCAAGAATATACTAGAAAAGATGGATAAATTTAGCAAGACCTAAGAGGAGATGAAAAAGAAATCCAAAGAGGACTACACAAAGACACATCATAATTAAAATACCAAGAGCAAAAGACAAAGAGAGAATATTGAAAGCAGCAAGAGAAAAACAGTTCTACAAGGGAGCACCCATACAACTGTCAGTTGATTTCTCAACAGAAACGATGCAGGCCAGACGGCGGTGGCAAGAAATATTCAACATGATGAATAACAAGAACCTACAACCAAGAATACTCTATCCAGCAAAGCCAACGTTCAGAATTGAAGGGCAGATAAAGAGCTTCACAGATAAGAAAAAGCTAAAGGAGTTCATCAGCTCCAAACCAGTATTATATGAAATGCTGAAAGGTAGTTTTTTAGAAGAGGGAGAAGAAAAAGGTAAAAGACAAAAAATTATGAACAACAAATACATATCTATCAACAAGTGAATCTAAAAATTAAGTGAATTAAAAATTTGATCAATAGAATAAACTGGTGAATATAATAGAATCAGGAGCACAGAAAGGGAGTGGACTGATAATTCTCAGTGGGAAAGGGGTGAGGGGTATACAGGGAGAGACTGGACAAAAATCATACACCTATGGATGAGGTCAAGGGGAGAGAGGTAAGAGCAGAGGAGAGGCTGGGAGTTGGGTGGAGGAGAGCTATGGAGGGGAAAAAAGAGAAACAAATGTAATAATCTGAATAATAAAGATTTAATTAAAAAAAGAATGGGAAAAAAAAGAGAAGTGCAAACGACGGGAATTTCAGTTAAATTTAAATTTGCATGCCAGCAGCAGGCATTATTGCTCACAATGGTCAAGGGTGAGGAAGCAGCACACAGTGTTTGACCTGAGTGTTATCCCCACTTTTTTCTTGCTTTACTCTGCTCACCAGAAATTTCCTCTAAATTTTCTTGTACTGAAGTACTTCTGCAATCGCATAGACTCTCCAGATGGCTACCCTCAAGGGCCCCTGTCTGAAAACTGAATTTTGGTCTCTAAAAGAAATAGCTTATTTTTCTTCATATGATATTCATCTGTGTTACAGAAGAATAATTCAACTTCTTCCAAAAAGAGGCAAGAGGGAAGTCCCCCGTCTGCTTTCTTTCTTAGTTTGAGCGTGTGCAACCTTCTGGCATCATGTCATGCAGAACCAAGCCATGATTCAGGCCTGAAGTTCACTTCTGTGTGGGCTTGGAGCTGGTCCAGGTGTTTCCTACTTCCACATTTCACTGTGGTTTTAAATGGGGTGGGGGTGGGGTTGAGGGGGAGAGTCTGGTTGTGTTCTCAGGGACTGTTTCCTTTCTTATTTTTAGCATAAATCTGGAAAACCAGTATGAAATCTTATACTCAAACAAGTGCTAAATGGATTACAAAACTATGACTTTTATAGACTCAGGAATAAACTTGGTTCTAAATAAATCTAGGAGGTATCAGTCAACCAAGTGACAATTTTTTTTTCTGAACTGTTGGTTCCTAACCTGATAGAGTTGTTTTGTCACTTCTTCCCTTCAAAAACTGTCCTCCCATTCAGATTGTTTGTATCTTGACCATATAAATAGGAACATAGTGGTATCTTGACTCAAATTAATCTTGTGGGCAAAAACAGAAGGCCCATATGAAATTCTGCATATTCTCATTAAAAGTTAGGTCATAATTTGGCAGCTTTCAAAAAAAGAAAGAAAGAAAGAAAGAAACAAGGAAGGCACAGATTAAAAGATAAGTCAGGGAAGTATCAAGAATGGGAATGAAAAGGCAGAATTGAACTGGTGCCAGTGGTACCTCAATCAAAACTTCTTGGACATTAGCACATTCTGGTATGATTTAAACACCACCCTTATGTCATACCTCCCCCACGTTGCAACTCATGAGGGTCAAGCAAAACTTTAGATCATCCTGCATGTTCATCCTGTAAAAAAAACAGTGTTATTGTTGTGTCTCCTACTGTACAAGAACATAGAACACCAATATTAAGAGATATACTGAAAGACAACATAGGAGAGTAGGCAGTACTGACCAAGAGCAAGATAGACTGCAGTAATGTTCAGGCAAAACAACATGGCAAACAATGGAAGATCTTTCAAGAGCTGACCATGCTTCATGCAGATAGTGACTATAACCTGGCACAGTCTGTCACAAAGAGCATTTAGCTGAAGAAATGGTGCAGAAGTGGAAACCATGGATGTAGGCATAGTCATCATCTCAGATCGAGAAAGTGCAAGCTGGGCATATTAATTTGTTTGTAACAATCCTTAGCCCGAGACACCTCCTTAACCATTTAAGGCTATGGATGTGAGGGATATTCATGGAGTCCTTAGCTCAGATCCCTCCAAATTACTCAGCACTCTCAGCTATAGCACATTAGACAGGATAATGGGGAAAACAATTACAGACCCTGGTCTGGCTGTGAGAACCACAACTGGAGAAGAAAGGAAGGGAAAACATAACTCAGGACACTAGGAGAGATTAGAAGGACTTACCTACAGATGAGACCAGTGCAAACACTACTACCATCATCTTGCAGTACAGAAGTCTCTGGGCCTAATCAAGGAGCCCCCACTCCTCCTCAGAGAAGGAGATGGCCACATCGTCAAAGTCCATATTCTGTAGCAATGGGCACAATTTAGTCCATGATGAGTTTCTCTCCTATGATTTTATGTTCATAATAATGCCCAGCACACACTTACATCTGCTCCCTCGACTTATCACATCTTAAAAGATACCAGTACTTGGTCTGATCAAAGTCATTTTCTCTTTCTCTTCCAGTTGATGTTGTGTATTCCCCCCAAAATAAGGGCAAATAATCTTGTAGATGATACTTCTGCTGTGAAACTCAATGTAGACCAATCCACTTTTCAATACAGTGGGTGTCATGAACATAGTGTATGGACAGTACTGACCATAAGGAGACTGTGAATGATTTGACACTAATCTCTCCCAGAAATCACTTTATTGTCCTCCCATTCAGGGTATCACAAGGTTATGGTGTCATTTTCAACCTGTTGAAACTAATCCCACAGTGCTGAAGCCATCACTTTGTACTAACTGCTGCACATAATTGTCTGAACTACACTTCTCACATAGCTGCATTCTCAGAGAGACAACATCAAAGGTAACACGTATATGCCATAATGAGCACAGTTTATTTCCTAATCATCTGCTTTTCCAAAATTCAAGTACACCACCTCTGTAATGTATTTCTCTCTTATCCTTTTCCCTTCACCTCGCCAATGGAGATTTTCAAGCCCAGGTGATGTATGCAATCTCATTCCTATTGATCACTGTAACAGCCCTCAAAAACAAAAGGCAGGTGTGCACATAAATTTCACTGAAGTTCTGGACCACAAATGTACCACCACAACATGCCCTGTTTTAAAGAATTTATCAGACATTCACCATATCATATTTCCAAACATCACCAGAAATGGAATCAAACTCCATTTCCTCTTATGTCAATGTCAGGGCCCTTTAAACATGAAGGCAAAAGACAACTCCAAGGGTACATCACTCTTTCTCCAACACCCATCTCATACCTGCACTCCCAAACCCATAGCTCCCAGGATGATCTCCTTGACTTCCCACTCATAATTCAGCATATGTGGTGTAGTGACTGCTAGGCACCCTCAAACAGGTTTTTGTTCTATACCAACTCTGAGAGTCCCCACTAATTGAAGCAACCTTGAGTTCTGCTATGGAGGCCTGCCTCCCTCCCTGATTGTGTTTTCCTTCAACCTCAATAAGTGGGAACCCCATCAGATCTCAGATATCCAGATGCCACCTCCACTGGTACTACAACTGACATGCCTTTAACAGTCTTGGCCTTCAGCCCTCAAGGCTCAACACCTAAGGCCCTCTACCCATGCCCAGTGAGTCTCACAGATGCCCACTCATGTCACTCAGCAAATCAACCAGACTGATGACAACACCCCAGACTAAGACTCAATCAGAATCAAGTAAATATCCATTTAACAAGTAAATATGCAACAGCTGCAGTTTCATCCTGTTTGACTCACTCTTTGGTTCCCCAAATAAAAAGAAAGAAAATGATGCCTAACCACATCCTGGTCCCTACATTCCCAACTACATTTTAGAGAAGTTTTTATTCTGAACTGCTCTTCAGCATTCCAGACCCTCATGCACTGCTCCCTGAAATATCAAAAATCCTAACAGGTTAAATAAAGAAATATTAGTTTCATCAAATAACATTACACGTCCTAACATCAATATATGCATCTCAGCTGATGGTCCTTCCATACCTCCAGCTGCCAAGTGCAAACCTTCATATGATCCCTGACTCTTACCTCTCTCTCAACCTCCAAATTAGAAATCCAGGTGAAAACACCTAAAACACCAATCCAGAATCCAAAGCTTACATAACCACCACAGCCACCATCATGGGCCATTTACCACCACACTCACTGAGACTATCACAGAAAATTCCATTCTAGCCTTTCCTGCCTCCATCCCATCTATATTGTTCATCATGCTGCAGCCATGAAGAGTCCAATGAGACCTGGATCACATGACTTTCCCCTACTGCACCAAATCTCCGATTGCTCCCATCAGCCACAGAACACCCTTCCAAGATGTCACAAAGCTCCTCTAGACCTGATTCCTATCCCATTGTTACGAGTTCTTAACTAACATAAAAGGACTCTTCCTGGTTCCTAAATTATCTCAGTCTTCAGTCAAAGTCTTTACATATATAGGTCCCTGTGCCTGGAACAATCTCTCACTTAGCATACCACTGGTTGCCCAAAACAGTAGCCATTCACATGACACTTGGCCTGGACTCAGAATTCTGTACTTGGTGTTTCATCAAGGTCCCCAGGTCCCAGGCCAGGAAGAGAGTCTAGACAGTTCCGGGTAACCACTCTTTCAGAGGCCACAGAGTGTGAGGCCTTGAAATAAGCTCTACAATCCAACCACCCAAACAGCTCTGCATCTGTTGGAACCTGTAGAACTAAAGGTCTGTTGAGGGCCTGGCACCCACAACCAGGACCCAGGGCTCAGGCTGCTCAGGACCCTGGCCCAGCCCCAGGGCTTGGCTCGGTGATGCCTGCATGAATTTGGGGCTTTCACAGGACTTCTTCCTGTCCCTCACTGCTATCCTCTCTCTTCTAGTATGTTCTTTGTCTGAGAAGTTTTGAGAAAAGGTTAGAACCCTAACTCATACTTTGTCCTGCTTTGGTTAACAGCCATTGATGTTATCAGCTTCCTGAAAATGGAGTAAAACACCTCACACAAAACTTTGCTTCATCTACATTGTAGTCTTTAGACATAAAACAGGCCAAGGTTTTCCCCAATCCTCCCTCATCAGTCACACTACCACAGCTATACAAGGTGGCTTTTCACCCTGTCACCCTCTCCCACCCAGTCACATTCATGTGGCCCCCTCAATCAACTCACTGTTCCAACAATGAGACCTGGGCTGGAGGACAGGACAGGCTTCTACACCTGAAGCTGGAAGGTAAATGAGGTGAGGGTGGATTGAACTCTGGAAGCAGAAAGTAGTGAGGGAGACACGGAGGACTCAGTCCCTGCCTGTTGGGAATCAACCAGCCTCAGACACATAATTGCACTACAGGGATGCTTTCTCAGACCCCTTATGACCCAGCACTGGATCCTCTGATTCTGTGAACACACTACAAAGATCAAACTCACCACCAGGCACAAGACCCTGGAAGTCAAGCTCCAACCAATGAGCACAGGGATAATGTGCCTCTCCTGGGCTTCCATTGACAAAATCCAGCCATTTTTATCCCATGGCCCTCTGAGTAATGTAGCAATCTAGCCTCCAATGTGGCCCCAGGATCCCACTCACTCACTTCCCACTGTGAATCTTGTTCTGGGGCACCTGAGTAGCACTGGGAACTAGCAACATTAGGTTTTAGGGGCAGGTCACAGGTTTCTGAGGAGTGTTTTCTATAAAACTAAACTCTTGTATTTTAGATTTTGTGATGCTGAGAATGCTTCCTCAGGTGAAACGTATATTTCAATTATTCAGAAGACCACAAATATAAATGGATAAATATATGTAAAGATATTTTAATTGACTTTTACAGAGAGAAGAAGGAGAGAACCGCTGCCTTCTACATGAGCCCTAATGGGATGCAGACCATAACCATAGCAGGTGCCCTCAAATTACTGAACCAGCAATATTTCTGTATATGGGACTACGCTCAACAAACTGACCCACTCACTCCAGCCGGCTTTCTATTTTTACCATCAAAATATGACATTGTTCAGGGAAAATACAGGCTATTACAAAATATACGTTACCTTATCCTATTTGTTTAAGAAGAAAATTTCAAAGTATATATAGGCCAATACATTGATAGTTCCTATATTGTCTGTGGTCAGTATACATTGTGACATTAATGATCTAACAGTTACTGAATGTTTATTACAGGAGAAGGCCCTGGATTCAATGCATTACTTGCATTAGTATTTCATTTGCAACCCGAGGTGGTTTAACCATCTATTTAATGGGGAAGAAATCCATTACTGGACCATAAGCATTCCAGCATCCATGTTCTTTTATAAGAGACTCAATGTAAATTGGCTGATTGCAGAGTTAATAAAGGTAGGGTCGGAAGTCAAACCCAGGTGTCTCCAACAACAGAGCTCTGGCTTCTAATGTTAGGCTCTTCTGCCTCCTAGAGGGTAGAATAGGGGATATATTCCCATTAGCACAGACTAGATGTTAGTGTGGGTTATAAGCAGCACCAAAGCTTTAGTGGTTTAGACTAAACTAAGCTTTCTTCTTGTTCAGAGCACATGAACACCCTGGTTCTCCTGGAATCAGGATAAAGGAGCAGCCAACATGTAGGTTTCTGCTGGGTGTTATCAGAGATGGAAACAGAGGGCTGCCTTTCTCACTGGCTCCAGACTCTTCTGTAAGAGGTGACAGGCTTGACTCCCACCTCATTTCATTGGTCAAAGAATATCAATGGCTGCAGCCAACATCTTGCTGTCAGTAGCAGAGCCTAACGTACTTGGTGCTCCCCAGTAAGGCTACCCCATTGTTCCAGCCACCATCTGGGGCTGCTCAGGGATAAAGGAGATTTGTGGGGATTGGTAGGAAATGACAGTTGAAGCCAGTCAAGATGATTTGTTTTCTCCTCTTCCATCAAGACATTGTCCCCGAGCTTCCCAAAACCCAAAATTCATCAGAGTGAGTTTCAGAGAAATGACTTTGGTCAGATTTAATTGTAGAAAATTCACATCCCACTTCTGACCCTGGGTAACTCCCTACTACATGGGTTCCCCCACTATGGTGTGCATGAAGACCGCATGTTAAGAGAGTTGAAAGGGAAGGTTACTGGACCATAAGCATTCCAGCGTCCATGCTATTTTATATTCACAGCAGTCACTACCCTGCCTCCAAGCCTCTTTGTGATTTGCATTGCCCAGGTGAGTGCTCCATCAGGTGGGCTGATTGGAAAAACACTGACATTAACATCAATGGCGATCCTGTGGTTTCCATACATCCTGTTCAGGAACCAGTTCTAAATGTGGTCCCTAAAGGTTTTCCCTATCACCACTGCAGAAAGCACCGAGCCTATTCTGCCTCCTGGCCCCAGTGTTACCAGGTGGGCATGCACACTCAGTAGATGACCAGAGATCAGAGGTCTGGGAGTGATGCTCCTCAAGAATTCCAGAAACCTTCCTCTATTAGATGTCAACTGAGATTTCCCATGGGAAAAGGGGTGACCTGCTTTCCAGGGATTAGGAACCCAAAGGACCACCCATCCTCTCCAGGGATATCCAGTTTTTCATTCATAAAGGGGACTCAGGGCCCAAGGAATTTTCCCTTCAGCTCTCTCTCATATGAACACACCCTCTTATAAAATGTCCAGGAAACCAGGATAACTCCAGTCCTCAAAGGCCTAGAGTCCTCCCAAAACAGCACCTCCACACTCTATAAGTCCTTTCTGACATCTGAGTTTTGCCCAAGTCCCCACCTTCCTTGAGCTTAGAATTCCATGAACTGACCCTTCACTTCATCCATCCTTGTACATGAGATGAGACTGAGAGGGAGACACTAGAGCTTGGAAGAGCAAAACAGATGGGGTTCAGCCTGGACTTAAGGGAAGAACATACAATCCTCCCTATCACCGCTCGGGACAATGACTATGCAGCTGCCAGTTGCCGGGGTGCACAGCCCCCAGACTCACAGGAAAACATACAGACAACAGAAGCAGGGAAACCCTCAGGTACAGAGCAGTCACAGCCTATGGTGGACGCTCAGGCCCAGAGCTTATGGACAGAATCACAGGGACCCACACTGTAGACATCAGTAACACCTTGATGGGAACATACACACAGAAACACACAGATGAGAAAACACAGGGTCACCCAGCGTGTACCATAGTGCATATTCACAAGCAATGGACACACACATGCACACACCTGAGCAGACATATACAAACACAGAACAGTTATGAAAATACTCTAAACTCAGAAGTCTGTATTCTTTGCCATAAGAGACTAAGAGAATCAGTAGCACGGATCCCAGAAAATCCATCACTCAAGGTCCCATATTCCATTACCAAAGCACTAAAATCCAATGGTTTTTTAATAAAGTCCTCTGCTGTGTCTTGAACATAGGTTAGTTTTTGACTGATGAACATACCTTTCCACGGGAGCAACTGTTTCTGAGGGATCCATTATAGCTTGGGACACTGGAGTGGGCACAGCTCATGGTGAACTACGAACTGATCTTTCCCTAGAGAAACCACAATTCTGATGTCTAAAAGGAATGGCCAGGGAAGCGGGAAGCACAAGTCAGACAACAAGTTGCAAAGCAGACTCTCTTTGAGCCCACGTGCAGACTGACATACCATTTTAAAAGATGGTGTTTGGAGACAGACATATTGCCAATGTCTAAGGATCCTCATTATCTGAAATATTTCATCTATTGCATATTCTGCCACAATATTGTGACATTTGGGAATATATATATATATATATATATATATATATATATATATATAAAAAATAGGTAATATTCAAATTGACCATCACTCCAACACTCAAGATGGCCATGCCCATTTGGTCAAATATCACTGCCCCCATGTGGACACAAGATTGCTGCCACATGATGGCCAACAGGGGAGGGCAGTTGTGTTTGATTAGGGCTACAAGGGAAGGTAGTTGGGGATGAGCAGGCCTGCAGGGGTGGACAGTTGGGGGGACCAGGCCTGCAGGGGAGGGCAGTTGAGGATAAACAGGGCTGCATAGGAGGACAGTTAGGGGCAATGAGACTGACAGGGAGCTGTTATGTGTAGATCAGGCTGGCAAGCAGAAGCAGTTAGGGGTAATCAGGCAGGCAGGCAGGTGAGCAGTTGGGAGCCAGCAGTCATGATTGTGAGAGGGATGTCCAACTGCCCCTTTAAGCCTGATCCCAGCCTAATCAGGCAGTTGGACATCCGTTGAGGCGTCCGGATTGGAGAGGGTGCAGGCTAGGTTGAAGAACACCCCTTGCCCCGAATTTTGTGCACCAGGTGTTGTGTGTGTGTGTGTGTGTGTGTGTGTGTGTGTGTGTGTGTGTTGATTTCTGAAAGGGATTGAGATAGAAACATCAATGATGAGAGAGAATGATTGACTAACCGCTTCCCGTATGCCCTCAATGGGGGATTAAGTCACAACAAATGCATGTGCCCTTGAGTGGACTAAAACCCAGGACTCTTCAGTCTGCGGGCAGATGCTCTATCCACTGAGCCAAACCATATAGTGCTGGCAAGATTTTTGAAGTTCTGTGGAAGTTTACCATCATTACTGTCCTCTTGTAAATTTCTGTATTTGTCATTTTCCTTGTGCTGAATATACTAAAGTACCTTACAGATACACTTTAATCATAAATAAACCAAAATATTTAAACCACTGCATTCTTTATTTGCATTCAGTTCTGTCACGTTCCCTCTGGGCAGTGATTTTGTTGAAGGTTCCCCACATCAGCTCTTGTGAAGGCAGCCTGGGGCTCAAGGCAAAATGTGAGGCCTCCTCATGAGGACTAGTCCTTTTAGAGCCCACAGACCAGCCATGGTGACTACCTAAATGCTCAGAACATGCTCCCCCCAGGCTGCCATCTGGATCCTGTCACCTCTTCCCAGATTCCCACAGGAAGACTCCACTGACCACCCCTGGGCTAATTTCCACCTGAGCTCCTATAACCTGTCACAGCTACCCTGCCCTCTTGTTTGGGGACCTGTGGTGGGTGCTCACAGGGACCTTCACTAGATAGACACAGACACAGAACACAAGTTCTTCACTAGAACACAAGTTCCCAAGGGCAGATTACTCTGTACCTCCACACTCTGGAACACTCAAGGTCAACAGTGTCCACACTCTTGGTCTTTACAGGTCTCAGTTGTGCCCGACCTTGGCTGTGGGCTCTTAATCCAGCCTGATACAAATTCTCATCACTAAAGCTTCCCCTCAGTGGGAGAACTCAAGGACCCTGTTCCATGTGCTGACAGGAAACACCATCACCATCCCTGTACAAGGCCCCCAACTTCTCCATCTACCACACACCTCGAGAGCCTAGGGTCCATCACCTCACTATAGGGGAAGGGGTCTGCTCTTCATAGGCCAGAATGAGGCAGCTGGGAACACCAACCAGAACGCACCCCCTCCCCAACGTGGTATGTTGAGACCAACCCTCTCCTGCTGAAAATGCTTGTACTGCAGAATGTTCTCAGCATTGAAAATACATAGCACCGTTTCCTGTAAAACCCATGCAACCTCCAGGATTGCAGAGAAGTGAGGTGAGGAGAGTTTGTGTCTTGTTTTTTAAAAAAAGAAAAGTAGAATATTACACCAAAAATGCAAAAATAGACTCAAAGAACAATGAGTCTCAGGGGTGTATGTGGTCTTACTGGAGACAGACTTTTCCTAAGTGAACAGATTTGGGGCCGAAAGCATCAGGGGGCTTCTCCCAGATAAAGCAGATTCAGTTGTAGCAGGCCAGGGGCTTAGGTATAGGGAGAAAAAGCTGTAGAGAGAAGAGACCTGTCCGGCTCCTCTCAGGTGGACACACAACCCCATTCCCTTTCAAGGATCTGCCTTGAGCTCCTCTCTGCCAGCTCCTGGGCAGAGGACAGTGTGCACATCTGCAGGAGGAACATCAGGCAAGAAACAATAATGCAAGATGGGCTGTGTAGGCAGAGCCTATCATAGGGAAGAAAAGTGGTTAATCTTTTTTTTAAAAATATGTATATTTTATTGATTTTTTACAGAGAAGAAGGAAGAGGGATAGAAAGTCAGGATCATCAATGAGAAAGAAACATCAACCAGCTGCTCCTGCATGCCCCTCACTGGGGATGTCCCCGCAATTAAGGCAGACATCCTTGACCAGAATTGAACCTGACACACTTCAGTCTGTAGGATGATGCCCTATCCACCAAACAAACCAGATTTGGCTTTTTTTTAGAGAGAGAGAGAGAGAGAGAGAGAGGTGTGTGTGTGAGAGAGAACCACAATGACTGAATGCCTCCCACACCAGCCCAAAGATGGGTTGGGGATCAAACTTCCAAAATACAACCACAAAATCATGCTGTCTTTATTACAAGGTCTTGGGCAGTAATGCAAAGAACATAGGACAAAGAAAGATTTTCTACCATCAAGATATTCTTTATGAAGCACAGAAAGTTTGAGATCCCCACAATATCAGTTAACTCTACATGCTGACACATCATAACTATGCTTTCAAATCAACCCAGACAGTGACTAGAATGAACAGAACTAAAGGTACAAAAGCAAAATCACAAGCACGAAAACACCCTATGCCCGAGCAGTGGTCAGCAATCAGTTTGCAAAACTTCTTCACCACAATGTTCCTAAAATAGGCAGTACTTCTCAGTTGACAATGAGGGCTTTGGACGAATCCTGGGTCAGGTTCATTTCCTAATTAGAGAGTAAGGAATGAAGTACCTGGAAAGAGCTCGTGTACACTATAAAAGCCTAGGTGGCATCTCAGCCTTGTGTTATCACAAGAAGTCCGCCCCAAGATGGCCACCACAACATGGTCTGCAGGGGAAGACAGTTGTGGGCAATCAGACCTGCAGGGGGGGGCAGGTGGGAGCTATAAGACCTGCAAGGGTGCAATGAGACATCAATCACGCTGACAGCGAAGTACTTGGGGACAATTAGGCAGCAGTCATGGATTCTGAGAGGACATTCCCAAGGAGGCCCAGATTAGAGAGGGTGCAGGCTGTGCTGAAAGACACCTTCTATGCACAAATTTCATGCACTGGACCTCAAGTAGCATTTCTAATTCACTTGAGCAGAAGTAAGAACACAGAGTTCATTTTCCTAGAGGACACAGGTGTTGTGACTGATGCACACTGTTCAGATGAGCCATGTAGTAGAGGAGGTCACTTCAGCCACAGATACTTGCAGTGACATTCTCTAGTGAGAATTCTCCCATGTCCAACGAGGTAAGAGTCTGTGGGAGTTAGTAAGTGCAATGCAGCTACTTCAAGCTTTACTTGTACCTCAAACTTATGAGGAATTTCCCACAGTGAATGATCAGATAAGAGTGGATTAAATTCAGGTAAATGGATTTAGGTCTCCTTCGGGGTTGTAGAGTGAGAAAGATAAAACATCCCCTGTATATTTAAGGCTTTTCTCCAATGTGAATTCTCAGATATCTAATAAGGCTCTGTTTGCCGCTAAAACATTTCCTACATTCACTATATCATGAGGCCTTTCTCCAGTGTGATTTCTGTGGTGGTCCATGAGCGAATGTCTTTGTCTACAAAATTTCCACAATCATTAAAGTCATAAGGCTTTTCTCCAGTATGAACTCTGTGGTGTTGAATAAGGTTCCACTTTCTTCTAAAGAATGTCCCACAATCACTACACACGTTTGGCTTTTCTGCAGAATGAGCTATGTGGTATTGAATTAGGTTTCCTTTAGTCTAAATAACTTCCCACAATCATTACATTCAAAAGATTTTTCTCCAGTGTAAATTCTCTTGGGTAGCGAAAAGTGAGAGCTTTCTGTGAAGGACTTTCCACAATCACTGCACTGTAAAGGCTTTTCTCCAGTATGAACTCTGTAGTGTCGAGTGAGGATAGATTTTTGTCTGAAGAACTTGCCACAATCACTACATTCAAAAGGTTTCTCCAATGTGAATTCTCTTGTGTACAGAAAGGTGAGAGCTTTGCGAAAGGACTTTCCTCAATCACTACACTCATATGAGTTTTCTACACTGTGAACTCTGTGATGTGAAATGAGGTTGGTCCTTTGTACAGAGGACTTCCAAAAATTTGTACACTAATAGGGCTTTTATCTTGTGTGAGTTCTCTAGTGTTCCATGAGGGTAGATCTGTGTCTAAAAGAATTTTGACAAACCCTACAATGAAAAGGCTTTTCTCCAGTATGAACTCTGTAGTGTCAAGTGAGGGTTGACTTTTTTCTAAAGAACTTCCAACAATCATTACATTCAAAAGGATTTTCTCCAGTGTGAATTCACTTGTGCTCCGATAGCTGACACCTTACCCTTAAAGACTTCCCACAGTGACAACACTCATATGATTTTTCTTCGGGGTGAACTCTCTTGTGGGTAAAGAGGTTCTAATTGTGCCCAAATGATTTTCTACATTCACTACATTTGTAAGGTCGTTCTCCAGTGTGAAATTTATGGTGTTTAGTGAGGGAAGACATTTGCTTGAAGGGCTTCCCATAGTGAGTACACTGATAAAACTTTCCTCCTATGTAAACTCTAGGATGTCTATTGAGGTTGAAGGTACTTCTCAAAACATTCCCACATAGATTACACTATTTTACTTTTTCAGAAGAGATGACCTCATGTTGAACAAATTTCTCACTGTGGCTGGCATCCTTTTCATAATCATCCCATTGGTGATGCCTTTTCTATTGAGAAATTTCTCTGAAATTTCACTGCCACTTTGTGGTTCCTCAATGCTGAGTGGAGACTGGTGCTGGAGAAGTTCTGACATGGCTGGGAACTCTTCCCCAAGCTCCCTACTGGTTGAAGGCAATCCTGATAAGTAGAAGCTGAAGTTGGTCACAAATGAGGCCCTGTCCACAGCTTCTTTCCAGGGCTCCTCTCCACTGGTGTTTTTCTGTTGCTGGTGAGGGTTTGCACTGAAAGAGTAGTCTCTCACCCAAGCATGAGTCAAGAAGGCTTTCTACTCAAAGTCTGCTGCCTGTGACTCAGTCAGGTGCAGAATATCTTTTAATACAGAGAAACACTTACCACAGAGATGGGTTCTCTGGGTTACTGTAGTTTACTTAGAAGCACTAACCTGTGACTATCTTTGTACAGATACATGCTGCTCAGAACAGCACTCTGCAACATCTGTTTTATGTCAACAACCTGAAAACAGAAAAATGGTGATGAAGTGAATATTGACTGTGTGACAGGGAGAAGTCTCATGACAAAGTGTGTTACACATAAAATGTTAGTTCCATGCAATTTTATTAGAGTAACATATCTGAAGGAAATATTGATAAGATGCTGCTGTGAAAACCTGGGCCTCTGAAGATCACCATACAGGGAAGACTTCAAACAGGTGTTTTCTCCTGAAACAAACTTGGCAAGCACAACATGGAGTAGAAGCTAGATCATCTGCTCCTGCATCTCCAAACAGTGTTCAACAGGACTTTTCTGCTGGTGACATGACCAGCTGTGCAGAAGGTAGGCTACATCTTAATCAAATAAAATTCAATAAATGAGAAGCTTGTGTTGGGGTCGAGTGAACCACATAACTAAAATTCATGTCAATACTTGAAAAGACTGCAGCCCTAAACCATTTGGCAGACAGAAGAGCTCCAGGTTCCATTTCAGTCAAGGGCATGTACTTTGGTTTCAGGCACATCTCTAGTAGTGAGTACGCAGGAGGCAGCTGATTAATGTTTCTAACTTTTCCATCCCTCTCACTTTCTCTCTGTGAGAAATTCAATCAAGCATTTTAAAGAAAGAAAATACTGCAGATAGAATAATTCAAAGGAAAAAGTGATGGTAAAGGACAAGAAGTGAAAGGTAGTACAAAACCAGAGAGATACAGATTAAAAGATAAATCAGAGAAGTATTAAGCACGAGAATGAAAAGGTAGAAATGAGGTGGTGCCATTTGTACCTTAATGTAAACTTGTTGGACATAAGCACATTCCTGATATGATCTAAACACCAATCTTATGTCATACCTCCACGAAGTTGCAACTAAGGAGGGGCAGGGAACACTTTAGATCATTGTACACATTCACACTCTGAAAAAACAGGGTTATTGTTGTACCTCCTACTGTACAAGAACATAGTACACCAATATTCTGAGTTTTGTTAAGACAATAGAGGTTAATAGGCAGTACTTATCCAGAGCAGAACAATAGTGGAAGTGAATGACCATTCTCTTTTTTTCTTTTTTAAAAATTTTATTTTATTTTAATTTTTAATTTTGTATATTTTAATTAAAAAACTATTTCTTTCTTTCCTCCTCAATTGATTTAACTTTTTAATTATTACATTTTTGTTTTCAACTAGTATTATTACTACTACTATTTTACTTCTTTGGAAAAAAAACAAGTGTCATTTTGTTTTCCCTTTATTTTACTTTGGAATTAGAGTTCTACATTCTGTTTTCATCTTTCCTTTAGCATAATTTTACTCTATTTCAACTCTACCTTTATGCCAACACTTCCTTCCTAACTTTCCCATTTTTCTTGTCTTATTTTTCTCTTTCCCTTTTCCAACTTTAGATTCTCCCTATTCTTTCTCTTTACCTGGTTAAAATTTCACCCCACTTATATATTTAATTTCAAATCCCCTACTCCAGGTCCATACAAAACTCTCTCTTTTTGTCTTCACTATCCAAAAAGTTGTTTTTCTCTATGTTGTTTTGTTGCTGTTTGCCTGAACAGATATTATATCGATTTTTTATGCTTTTTTGCTGAGATTGTTTTAGTTTATTCAACTGGTTTTATTTTTCTTTTTGTTTGCTTTGTTTTGGTTTGTTTTTTTCCCTCTCTTTCCCCTTGCCTCCCTCCATACCAGTTGTTATTTGTAGTTTGTATTAATCTCTAAGTACTGGTTGCTGGCATTTGTTGGGATTAGTGACTGTTCTATTGGTGATTTCTCCTGATACCTATATTTTGTTCCCCCTTTCTCTCTTATTCTCTTTCTTTTTTTCTCTGACTTTTTTCTCTTTCTCTTTTCTTCTTCTTCCTCTTCCTCTTCCTCTTCTTCTTCTTCTTCTTCTCCTTTTTTAATTTTATTTTTTTGTTCATTCATTTTTTTGTTTTTTTCTACCTCTCACAATTTGACTTTGGCATTTCTTTCTTTTCTTTTTTCTTCATTTTCCCTTTCTTCTTTCTCTACTTACCCCTAATTTGTCTTTCATTGGTGGTCACCTTATATGTGATTATTAACATCCTAAATACATTTCTATTCAGTGCCTTGTATGTTGTACCTGGTCGTGTTATAGTTTGTGACTTGAATCAACATAGCAGAGAGAACTACATAACCAGACACCTGGAGAAGTAAGACCATGGCAGAAAAAGAAACAGCCCGCATAAGACAGAAAGGCAGGTACAACCAGAAAAGGAAGTAAACGAAATAGAAGCAGAAATAAGCCTGCCAGAGAAAGAGTTCAGAGAAATAATCATAAGATGGATGAAAAGAATGGAAGACAAAATCAACAACGTGAGTAAGAGGCAAGAGGAAATGAAGAACACCCAAGAGGAAATAAAGAAGAAGGAAGAAGAAATGCAGAATAATCAAGAAGAAATGAAAAATGACATCACTGCTATAAAGAACTCAGTAGAAAGCATCAATAGTAGACTAGAAGAAGCAGAGGACCACATCAGTGAGATAGAAGACAAGGTAGGAAAAAATACCCAAGTACAGCAGCTTCTAGGGAAAAAAAAGCAAGAGGAGAGCCTAAGGAAACTTTGGGATAACACAAAACAAAACAATATCCTCAAAATTGGGGTTCCAGAAAGAGTGGAAACTGAGCAAGGATTAGCGAATCTATTTGAAGAAATAATGACAGAAAATTTCCCCAAAATAGAAAAGAAAAACCCACACAAATCCAAGAATCTCAGAGTCCCAAGCAAAATGAAACCCAAAAAACAGACACCAATGCACATTATAATTAAATTGGCAAACACCAACGGGAAAGTAAGAATCTTAAAAGCACTCAGAGAGAAACAGAATGTTACCTACAAAGGAACCCCCATAAGACTACCTACTGATTTCTCAATATAAACTCATCAAGCCAGAAGGGAATGGAATGAAATATATAAAGTCATGCAAAGGAAGAGTCTGAATCCAAGAATACTGTACCCTGCAAGGCTTTCAATCAAAATTGAAGGTGAAATCAGAAGCTTCACACACAAAAAAGGACTAAGGGAATATATTACCACCAAACCAGAAATACAAGAAACGTTTAAGGGTCTGCTGTAATAAAAAAAACTAGGAAGCGAAGAACAAATTCACAGGTAAAGATTAAAAATGGCGACAGATAAGTACTTATGAATAATAACTTTAAATGTAAACGGATTAAATTCTCCAATCAAAAGACATAGGGCAACCGACTAGACAAGAAAACATGATCCATATATCTGCTGTCTGAAAGAAACCCACCTTAGGAAAAGAGATGCACACAGATTGAGGGTGAAGGGATGGAAGATGGTATTTCAGGCAAACGGAAATGAAAAAAAAACTGGGGTTACAATACATATATCTGACAAATTAGACCTCAAAGTGAAGGACATAACAAGAGATAAAGAAGGCCACTTCATCATACTAAAGGGAACAATCCAATAAGAAAAAATAACCCTGGTAAACATATATGCACCCAATATAGGAGCACCTAAATACATTAAAAACTCCTGGAGGATATTAAAGAGAAATTGACAGCAATACAATCATAGTAGGAGAATTTAATACACCACTGTCATCACTGGACAAATCCTCTAATCAAAATTCAGCACAGTAACATGAATCCAAAATGACTCACTAGACCAGATGGATTTAATTGATATCTTCAGAACATTTTGACCCCAAAGCCACAGAATATACATTCTTCTCCAGTGCACATGGGTCATTTTCAAAGATAGATCATATGTTGGGTCATAAGAAAAGTCTCTTCAAATTCAAAAAGATAGAAATCATAGCGAACATTTTCTCAGACCGTAGTGGCATAGAACTGGAAATCAACTATAATAAAAACAATAGAAAAAAATCAAACACATGTAGACTAAACAGCATGCTATTAAACAATGACTGGGTAACCAAAGAGATCAAGGAAGAAATAAAAAACATCATGGCAACAAATGACAATGACAACACAACAATACAAAATTTATGGGACACAGTTAAAGCAGTCTTGAGAGGGAAGTTCATAGTCCTACAAGCCTACTGCAAAAAGCAGAAAAGAATGGTAATAAGTTACCAACCCCTACAACACAAAGAGCTAGAAAGAGAGCAACCAGAAAAGCCCAGTGTAAACAGAAGGAAGGATATAGTAAAGACCAGAGCAGAGATAAACAACATGGAGACCAAAGAAACAATTCAAAAGATCAACAAAACCAAGAGCTGGTTCTTTGAAAGGGTAAACAAGATTGATAGACCTCTAGCCAGGCTCACCAAGAAGCAAAGAGAGAAGACCCAAATAAACAAAATCAGAAAGGAAAGACGAGATATAACAACAGACCCTGCCAAAATACAAAGGATTGTTAAAAAATACTATGAACAACTCTATTCCAACAAATTGCAAAACCTGCAAGAAATAGACATATTCCTTGAAAAATATAACCTTCCAAAATTCAATCAGGAAAAATCTAAACATCTCAATACGCCAATATCTATGGAAGAAATTGAAGCAGTCATCAAAAAGCTTCCAGCAAATAAAAGGCCGTGACCAGATGGCTACACAGGAGAGTTTTACCAAAACATGTAAGGAAGAATTACAACCTATCTCCGCAGACTGTTCAAAAACATTCAAGAAGAAGGAACACTTTCAAACACCTTCTATGAAGCCATCATCACCCTAATACCAAAACCAGATAAAGACAACACAATGAAAGAGAATTATAGGCCAATATCTCTCAAGAACATAGATGCCAAAATCCTCAACAAAATTCTAGCAAACCGGATCCAGTAGTACATCAGAAAGTTCATACACCATGACCAAGTAGGATTCATCCCAGGAATGCAGGGATGGTACAATATCCGCAAATCAATAAACGTGATACATTAGAGAAACAAATTGAGAGATAAAAATCACATAGTCATATCAATTGATGCAGAAAAAGCATTTGACAAAATCCAACACTCCTTCTTGATAAAAACTCTCAGCAAAGTGGGAATAGAAGGATCATACCTCAACATCATAAAAGCCATATATGATCAACCCACAGCTAACATCATACGGAATGGGCAGAAACTAAAACCATTTCCCCTAAGAACAGGAACAAGACAGGGATGCCCACTCTCACCTCTCCTGTTTGACATAGTACTGGAAGTATTAGCCATTGCAATTAGACAAGAAGAAGAAATAAAAGACATCCAAATTGGAAAAGAAGAAATAAAGCTGTCCTTATTTGCAGATGACATGATACTGTATATAAAAAACCCAAAGGACTCCATCCCAAAACTAATTGACTTAATAAATGAATTCAGCAATGTAGCAAGATACAAAGTTAATACCAAGAATTCTGTGGCATTTCTGTACACTAATAGTGAAATTACAGAAAGAGAGACTCAACAAGCAATCCCATTTACCATCTCAACAAAAAAATTAAGATACCTAGAATAAACCTAACTAAAGAGGTAAAAGACCTATATGTAGAAAACTACAGGACACTGAAAAAAGAGATTGAGGAAGATGTTAACAGATGGAAGAGCATACCATGCTCATGGATTGGGAGAATCAACAGCATTAAAATATCCATACTACCCAAAGTAATCTGTAGATTCAATGCACTACCCATTAAAATACCAACAACATACTTCACAGACCTAGAAAGAATTCTTCATACATTCATCTGAAACAAAAATGACCACTAATAGACACAGCAATTCTGAGAAAGAAGAATAAAGTAAGTGGGATTTCAATACCAGATTTCAAGCAATATTCCAAAGCCACTGTTCTCAAAACAGCCTAGTACTGGCACAAGAACAGACATATAGACCAATGGAATAGAATAGAGAATCCAGATATCCACCCAAACCACTATGCTCAACTAATATTTGACAAGGGAGGCATGACCATACAATGGAGTCATGATAGCGTCTTCAAAAAATGGTGTTGGGAAAATTGGACAGATACATGCAAAAAAGGAAACTGGACTACCAACTTACACCAAATACAAAAATAAACTCAAAATGGATACAGGACTTAAACATTAGAAGGGAAGCCATAAAAACATTAGAGGAATCCACAGGCAGCACAATCTTAGCCATATGCCAAAAGAACTTCTTCACTGATACTGCTCCAAAGGCAATGGAAGCTAAAGACAGAATAAACAAATGGGACTACATCAAAATAAAAAGCCTTTTGTACAGCAAAAGAAACCATCAACAAAACAACAAGAAAAACCGCTGTATGGGAGAACATATTTGCAAATGTTATCACTGATAAAGATTTAATCTCCAACATCTACAGACAACTTATACAACTTAATAAAAGGAAGATAAAGGACCCAATAAAAAAATGGGCAATGAACCTAAATAGAACCTTTTCAAAAGATGACAGAAGAAAGGCCAAGAGACACATGAAAACATGTTCAAAATCACTAATTATCCAAGAGATGCAAATCAAAACAACAATGCGATACCATCTTACACCTGTCAGAATGACAATCATCAACAAATCAATCGACAAGTGTTGTTGAGGATGCAGAGAAAAAGGAACCCTTGTTCACTGTTGGTGGGAATGCAGACTGGTGCAGCCACTGTGGAGAACAGTATGGAGTTTTCTTAAAAAAACTAAAAATGGATATCCCATTTGACCCAGCAATCCCACTCTTAGGAATTTATCCTAAGAAATTACAAACACCAATCAGAAAGGATTTATGCACCCCTATGTTCATAGCAGCACAATTTACAATAGCTACAATTTGGAAACAGCCTAGGTGCCCATCAGTAGATGAGTGGATCAGAAAACTCTGGTACATCTACACAATGGAATTCTATGCTGCATTAAAATGAAGGAACTCTTACCATTTGCAGCAACCTGGATGGAACTGGAGAGACTTATGCTTAGTGAAATAAGCCAGTCAATGAAGGAGAAGCACCACATGCTCTCCCTCATTTGTGGATAATAAAGAACATTGTAAACTGATGAACAAAAGGGTAGATACAGAAGCAGTAAAGCATCAAACAGACTGTGATATTATAGCAGGAAGATTAAAGAGAGGTGGGGTAGATAAGAGATCAATCAAAGGATTTGTATCTATGCATATAAGCATAACCAATGAACATAGACACTGGGGGTGGGGGGTATGCCTGGGAGTATGGGGAGGCAATGGGGAGATATGTATACATGTAACACAATAAAAAATAGAAAAATAAAAAAAGAAATAATAATAATAAAATAATCACAACTGCAAAAAATAAAAAATATATAAACAAATAATAAGTGGGGTGAAATTTTAACCAGGTATAGAGTAAGAATAGTGAGAACATAAAGTTTGAAAAGGGAAAGAGAAACGAGACAACCAAATGGGGAAAGTTAGGAAGAGAGTGTTGTCATAAAGGTAGAGTTCAGATTGAGTTTGAGAATCATGCTAAAGGGAAGATGAAAACAGAATGTAGGACTCTAACCCCAAAGTAAAATTAAGAGCAAATAAAATGAAACTTTTTTTTGTAAAATGTAAAATAGTAGTAGTAATAATACTAGTTGAATATAAATATATAATAATTAAAAAGGCAAAATCAATTGGGGAGAAAAGAAAAAATAGTTTTTTAATTAAAATATACAAAAAAATAAAGAATAAAAATAAAAATAGAATGGGCAGTAGTGGAGGTCATTCACTTCTACTATTTGGCACTCCTGTTTCCCAGTCTGGAGTGTATTGCAGCTCCCTGTGTACCTCTGCTGAGGTGTGTCTTAGTCTCTTTATTCTTTTGTGATTATGCGAGTCAATTTGTTAGTCATCCACTGGGGGGCAGTGTTTCAAAATTGACCTCAGAGTAAGCACAGGACCTCTCTAGGCTGTGCTTAGGTCCTACTACACTGTGGTTCTCAATACCGGTTTGTGGGGATGGGTTGCCCCAGAGCTGATTCTTTGATAGTTACTCTGCACTCCAGTCCCCAGGTTCCAGGAAAACATCCTTCCCCTGCAGTCTCTCAAAATGTTTCCAATTTTGTGATCCTATGTATTGGTCTTAGAAATCAGAAGCCAAGGTCTGAAGCGGAGAGTGTTGTCTGAGCTCTCTCCCTTCCCCACTCCTGTTTGAGAAGTGGGGACACTGTAATAACTCCCAGGCTGTCCTTCTGCCTCAGATAAAAATAGGTTGCTTTCAAGAGTTCCCCACTGTTAATAGCTCTGAGAGCCCTCTTCCACATTTAGGGATCACACCCTGCTCTACATATGCAGATTTCTCTTTAGAGCAGCTTTCCCTCAGACCAGTTCCCACAGTGTGCGCATCTCAAGTCTATGGGACAGAAAACCTCACCTCATCCCAGGCGAAATCTGACCTTTCCCTGTGGCATGTGGAGCTCCTTTCAGCCCCAATGTCTGCCCTGATTGGAGAACAGTGTTCTGGGTCCCCCGACTGTTTGGTGGGTGCTGCAGCTGTGGCTTTTCAGATCACCTGAGACATCCACTTCCCCCTGCAGGATGGCACGGTCTTGGCATTCGTGCTGGTGGCTCTGGCAGACAAAACTTCGTGGCAGTGGGGCTGCATGGACAGGGCAATTCCTTCCAGCAGTCCCTCACCTTCACCTCAAGGATAACTGACTCTAAACTTGCCAACAAACACTCCCAGTGCAACTCTTAGCTGCTCTCTCTGTCTGCCCAACAATAAGGCTCCACACACGTCTGTTTATTCTGACACCATTTTTTTCCCTCTTGCAGTGGTCCATAATTGGTTCTCCTGATCTTCTAAGGGGACTTCCCTGAATAATACAAATACCATTTTACACTCTTTTTGAAGTTGACAACTGATATACAATAGTCTCCCAACTACATTTAAAGGTCACTGTTACTTTTAAATTACTTCCAGTACTTTCAAACAGGGCATAAATGTGCTTATTACTCTATTTCCAGCATTTCCCACATTGCACAAAACACTTGTTATGCAGTATCTTGACACTGATATATCTTTTCAACTATTTCTCTATCCTAATATTCTGCTTATTGCACTCATTTCTGGGTGGTTTCTCACAAGGTTGAGTTGTTTCAAGAACAGTCTCAATGTGCTTATTGCTCAATTTCCAGGATTTCCTGCATTGTATGAAACACTTTCTGACATATATCCTGAAACAGAGAAGGAATTTTCACTTTTTCTCAAACTATTCTGTTCATGTAAGGGACCTCTTCGATTTCTTCAAAGAGCATCCTACACACTTCTTTGTAGTGGAGAACGCTTATAGACTTATCTCCATATCAAAATTTATACTTTAGTTCTACTTTTCTATAAATGCCATTTTTACCAAAACTGTTCTAAGGTGCTTATTGCTCTATTTTCGGGATATGCCGCATTGTACAAAACCCTTCTAAACTACATCCAGATGTTGAGAAGTAATTTACAATGTTCTCTAACTATTCTGTCCAAATTACTATTATATTCCACTCATTTCCTGGTTCTTTCAGTGTCCTATATTTGGCTCACCTCATCTCCTAATGGACTTCCCCACATGATAAAAATACGTTTCTACACTCCTTTGGAAATTGACAACTGATATACAATTTTCTCCCAACTATATTTAAAGTTTACAGTTACTTTTCAGTTAATACTAATGCTTTCAAAGAGGGCTTAAATGTGCTTATTACTCTATTACAAGCATTTCTCCCATTGATCAAAACACTTGTTCTGTAGTATACTGACACTGACAAGACTTTTTCACTAGTTCTCTATCCTAATATCTTGCTTATTCCACTAATTTCCTGGTGATTTAACTCAGGATCTTGAGTGGTTTAGAGAACAGTCTTATTGTGCTTATTGCTTTATTTTTAGGATTTCCTGCATTGTACCAAACATTTTCTGACATAAATCCAGAAACTGAAAAGTAATATTCACTTTTTCTCTAGCTATTCTGTGCATGTAAAGGAATTGTGAGCTTTATTAAAAGACCATCCTACACACTTGTTTGTAGTCGACAACCCTTATGACTTATCTCCCTAATACAATTTATAAATTAGCTCTGATTTTCAGTAAATGCCATTGTTCCCAAAATTGTTCTAAGGTGCTTATTGTTGTATTTCCAGGATATTCCACGTGGTAGGAAACACTTTCTACAGTATATCAGGATGTTTACAAGAAATTTATACTTGTTCTCTATCTATTCTGTCCAATTGACTGTTATTTTCAACTCCCAACTATATTTAAAGTTTACTGTTACTTTTCAGTTAATTCTAGTGTTTTCAAAGGGGGCGTAAATGTGCTCATTACTCTATTTCAAACATCTCCTGCAATGCAGGAAATATTTGTTATGCTGTTTCTTGACAATGAGATCTTTTACACAAGTTATCTATCCTAATACCCTGCTTATTCTACTCATTACCTGGATGTTTCTCATAGGGTTGAGTGGTTTCAAGAAACTTCTTAATGTGCTAATTGTTCTATTTCCAGGATTTCCCGCATTGTACGAAACACTTTCTGACATATATCCTGAAACTAGAAATAATTCACACTTGTTCTCTAACTATTCTGTTCAAGTAAGGTACCTCACAGCTTTTCCAAACAGCATCCTACACACTCCATTGTAGTCCCAAAACTTTATAAACTTATCTCCCTATTACAATTTGTACTTTAATTCTACTTTTCTGTAAATGCCATTATTGTCAAAACTGTTCTAAGGTGCCTATGTTCTATTTCTGGAATATCCCACAATGTATGAATCCCTTCTATAATATATCCTGATGTTGGGCAGTAATTTACAAATCTTCTCTAACTATTCTGTTCAATATACTGTAATTTTCCACTCATATCTTGTTTCTTGCAGTGTCCTATAAATGGCTCTCCTCATCTTCTAAGGGACTTCTCTACATGATTCAAGTACCTTTCTATATTCTTTGCGAAGTTGAGAACTGACACACAATGTTTCCAAATACATTTAAAGTTCACCGTTACTTTGCAGTTAATTCTAATGATTTCAAAGTGGGCATAATGTGCTTGTTACAGTATTTCAAGCATCTCCCGCATTGCAAGAAACACATGTAATGGTGTCTCTTGAAACTGACAGATCTTTTCTAGTAGTTCTCTATTCTAATATCCTTCTATTCCAAACATTTATGGTGGTGTCTCACAGGGTTTTCACTGCTTTAGCGACCAGTCTTAATGTGATTACTACTCTATTTCAAGATTTCCTGCATTGTATGAAACTCATTCAGTCCTCTGTCCTGAAACTGAGAATTTTCACTTCTCTACCAATGCTGTTCATTTAAAGGGCCACTTAGCTTTATTTAGAGAGCAGCCTACACACTTCTTTGTAGTTGAAAACACTTATACATTATCTCCCTATTACAAATTACACTTTAGATCTACTTTTCAGTACATGGCATTGTTTCCAAAACAGTGTTATGATGGGTATTGCTCTCATTCCAGTATATTCTGCATTGCAGGAACCCATTCTGCAGTATATTGTGATGTGGAGAAAAAATTCACACTTGTTCTGTAACAATTCTGTCCAATTAACTATCATTTTCCCCTCATTTATTGTTTCTTGCTGTGATCTATAATTGGCTCTGCTCCTCTACAAAAAGACTTCTCTACATGACACAAATATCTTTCTACATTCTGTTGGAAGTTGAGAACTGATACACAATTGTCTCCCATACATTTAAAGTTCACTGTTACCTTGCAGTAACTTCTAATGCCTTCAAAAATGGATTAAATGTACTTATTACACTATTTTAAGCACCTCCCGAATTGGACAAAGCACTTATGCTTTTTTTTAATATCACTGATAGATCTATTCCACTAGTTCACTCTCCTAATTTCATGCTTATACCACGCATTTCCTGATTGTTCCTCCCAGGGTGGAGTCTTTTTCAAAAGAGTCTCAATACGCTAATTGCTGTATTTCCAAGATACTCTGCATTATAGGAAAACCTACCTATACTCAAGAAGTTTAGAAGTAATTCACAATTCTTCTCTATTTATTCCTTGCAATTTGCTCTTATTTTCCCCTAATTTATTGATTCTTCCAGTGTACTATACTTGGTTCTTCTAGTCTTCTTGGGGAATTCTCTACATGATAGAAGAACTTTTCACATTCTTTGGGATGTTGAGAAATGACACACAATTGACTACAATTACATATAAAGTTCACTGTTTCTTTCCAGTTAATGCTACTGCTTTCAAAGTGGCTTGAAATGTGCTTATTACACTATTACAAGCATATCCCGCATTGCAAGAAACACATGTAATTGTGTCTCCTGACACTGAAAGATCTTTTCTAGTTGTTCTCTATCCTAATATCCTGCTTATTCCACTCTTTTATTGTGCGGTTTTACAAGGTCTTGAGTGCTTCAGAGGCAAGTCTTAATGTGTTTATTACTGTATTTCAAGCATTTTCTGCATAGTAAGAAACCCATTGAGTCCTCTATCCTGAAACTGAGAAGTAATTCTCACATCTTCTCTCCCCATGCTGTTT
>JAAGEH010001967.1:0-44802 GCA_011751065.1 Lasiurus cinereus
GGATGCTAGAGGCTGATGGGAGGATGCTGGAGGCTGGTGGGAGGATGTTGGGAGAATGCTGGAGGATGCTGGGAGGATGCTGGAGGCTGATGGGAGGATGTTGGGAGGATGCTGGGAGTATGCTGGAGGATGGTGGGAGGCTGCTGGGAGGATGCTGGAGGCTGGTGGGAGGCTGCTGGGAGGATGCTAGATGATGCTGAGTATGCTGGGAAGATGCTGGGAGGATGCTGGAGGCTGGTGGGAGGGTTCTTTCTCATGGAGGAGAGAGGGTGAGGATGACGCTTTAGAAACATTAAAATCGATGTTCAGAGCATGAAATGCCCCACACTGTGGAGAAGGCAAGAAAGGCTTGTTTTCTCATCTGGAGCTCCGGGTTTTACAAAAGCGGTGACATTGGGAGGCGGTGGCGGGAGGCGGGAGGTGGGGTGGGGGGCCCCGACGGGGATGGCTCTGAACCGTTGTTTTCTAGGGCTGATGCCCAGCTTGCCATTTCGCCACCTGAACCCCCGTGAGCAACAGGACACGCTCCGGTTTTGTGGACTTTGGCTACTCGGGGCGCCTTAGGGCTGATTTTCATTATTCGAAGCAGCGGGTTCTGGAGACAGCGGGGGGAGAGAGTGATGGGTATTGGGAACGGCTCTCGCCAAACCAGGAAGTGAAGACAGAGAGGAGGATAGGAACTTGTCCTAACGCAGGCCAAGCTTCCGCGGGAAGAAGTCGTGGAGGCAGAGGCAGAGGGCGCTGCCCACGGTGTTAGCCCAGCGGTAGCGGGCCGATTAATTACCAAAGGTTTTCTGTGGGAGGAGACCTTACGGTGATGAATGTTGTCTTCTCTTCTTCTTCTTCTTTTTTTTTTTTTTCAAAATATATTTTATTGATTTTTTACAGAGAGGAAGGGAGAAGGATAGAGAGTTAGAAACATCGATGAGAGAGAGACATCGATCAGCCGCCTCCTGCACACCCTCTACTGGGGATGTGCCCACAACCAGTATACATGCCCTTGACCGGAATCGAACCTGGGACCCTTCCGTCCACAGGCCGATGCTCTATCCACTGAGCCAAACCAGTTTCGGCGGTCTTCTCTTCTTTTAAAAATGCAGGCCTCCTCTCTCTTTTTGACCCCATGGAAGAAACAAGCTCAGAACCTCCTTCCCCCCCGCAGTTTCTTTGTTTTCTTAAAATAATACCATAACATAACACTCCTCACAAAGTGGACAGAAGTAAGAAAGCCCAGTGGTATATGGTCATGTTTGTAGTGAAAAACGTGAAGGCAAATTTAGCCAGCAAATGGACGTGCAATTTAGATAAACTGTATTTTATATGGGTATGTGCTCATAAGGTGACGATTAGTTGATAAAATCACATAATAGCTTTTAATTTGCCTCAACTATTTAAATGACTTTAGATCTGTAGAAACATGCTGGGCTGAAATCAGTATTCCTTTTTAAAAAATGATTTTTTTCTCTCTTCCTCTCTTATTAAAATTTCTGGCAATTTATTAGCAGCCGAGAGAAGGGTCAACCCCGTGCTAGCAGAATGTCAATTGAAGTTATTTCTAAAGAGCAGTTTGACGTGAATTTGTGGGTCCATGTACTTCCAATGACCATCTGTAAGACTGATTCCTCTTTACTAGGTAAATGTGAACTGGCCAGTCTGAAGGTCAAGAGAATAAGCTGTTGGCCTGGCCGGCGTGGCCTAGTGGTTGAGTGTGGATCCATGAGCCAGGAGGTCACTGGTTCGATTCCTGGTCAGGGCACATACCTGCGTTGCAGGCTTGATCCTCAGTAGGTGGTGTGCAGGGCGCAGCCTATCAATGATGATTCTCTCTCATTGATGTTTCTCTCTATCCCATTCCCTTCCTCTCTGTAAAATCAATAAAAACATATTTAAAAAAGAATAAAAGGTCTCACCTACGAAAAAAAAAGAATCTGAGCTGTTCAAAAACCGCGTTTACTTTCAAGGAGAGGGAGGTAGAGCTTGTGCGGGTGTGGCAAGAGAGAGAACGTGGTCAATTTTTCCCTCAGCCCGGACCCTCTGTACTCAGAAGTTCTGTGATGAGGCGTGTGGACTCAGAATGAGTGAATGTGGTCCTTTGGGAATGGCTAACATACCGTATTTTCCAGCGTATAAGACGACCCCCAACTTTTCCAATTAAAATACAGAGTTTGGGATATACCCGCCCTCTAAGATGACACCCGGCGTATAAGACGACCCCTGACTGTTGAGAAGATTTTCCTGGGTTAAAAAGTCGTCTTCTACGCCGGGAAACACGGCATTTCATTTTCCAAGCAGGTGGGCCACTGTGCGGCCTGGTCCTCCTGCCCATCAGATGGCCCAGGCACTTCAGGGAAGGCACTGCCTCCGCAGGTCGCAGAAGTTGGGGGCCGATGACTCGGCTGAGGGTGCCGAGTGGGGGGAATGGAACGCCATCCAGCAGGGGCACACACTTGGCAAAAGATTACAGAGCGGATCAGCCTCCTAGTGATGAGTGCGATTCCCAGCACAGATTACATGTCGTTGAGTGACAGCACGGCCTTGAAAATAAGGCCCAGACCAAAGAAGGAAAAGAAGGGAGCCGGTAGGCTAACGATACTTCAGTGGGAAATGGAGTGAGTAAACCCGGCGATGAAGAAAGGCCACGAGAAATGGGGCTGTGGAGCTTCTCGAGGATCACAGGCTGCTGTCGTTGGCAGGGGAGGGAAGAGAGTTCTCTTTCTCACACTCGAGAGGAAAGGGTGTGAAGGGAGACCATAATTACAGGAAATAATGGACCTCACCGTGCGTGCTCCGCCACGTGACACCGTGTAGGGAGGGGGATACAGGGCCATACTGGGCCACCCCGAGGCAGGAAGAGCTATGAGTGCCTTAAATGAAGTCAGCAATGCTGCGGAGTTTCTGTTCTTTTTTTAAGAGGGCAGAGGAAGATGCCCAAACTGCACAAGTTAACCTGACTGGTGTGGCTCGGTGGTTGAGCATTGACCTAGGAACCAGGAGGTCAGTTTTTTTTTTTTTAACATATTTTATTGATTTTTTACAGAGAGGAAGGGAGAGGGATAGAGCATTAGAAACATCGATGAGAGAGAGAGACATCCATCAGCTGCCTCCTGCACGCCCCTACTGGAGATGTGCCCACAACCAGGATACATGCCCTTGACCGGAATCGAACCCGGGACCTTTCAGTCCGCAGGCCGACGCTCTTATCCACTGAGCCAAACCGGTTTCGGCCAGGAGGTCACAGTTTTATTGTAGGTCAGGGGCACAGGTCCGGTTGTGGCTCCATCCCCAGTAGGGGGCGTGCAGGAGGCAGCCGATCCATGATTCTTACTCATCATTGAAGTTGCTATCTCTCTCTCCTTTTCTGAAATTAATAAAAAAATATTAAAAAAATATAGACACATTATATGTGCATATACTGAAAAGAAAGTGTTAAATGCATACTTATGTTTTTGTATAAATTAGGTTACAGCCAAGACCGGTTTGGCTCAGTGGATAGAGCGTCGGCCTGCGGAATGAAAGGTCCCGGGTTTGATTCCGGTCAGGGGCACGTACCTTGCTTGCAGGCACATCCCCAGTGTGGGGTGTGTAGGAGGAGGCTTATCGATGTCTCTCTCTCATCGATGTTTCTGACTTTCTATCCCTCTTCCTTCCTCTCTCTGAAAAATCAATGAAATATATATTAAAAAAAATTAGCACACATGAAATGGCCAAAGAGTCCTCTTCCATGAGTGAGTGCTTTAGCAGCCCCTGCCTCCACGGCCAGCATCAGCATCTTCAGGCCTGGCCAGCAAGCTCCAGAGTCCCTGGACCAGAGCCAGAGGATAAGTAATTTTATGATGCGTGTGTCATGTATGACTTCATACATGTATATGTAAAGAGGAAGAGACATAGCTAATGTCTTATAAAGAGCCAAGTAATGACATCATGCAGCAAGGACTCATGCAAACCTTACTTAAAAAAGCGCTAAAGTTTCGGGTTTTTTTCTCTGGACAAGTTTACTTTTCTTCTACACATGAGATCGGATGGAACCGGAACACATTACCAGAAATCCACAGAAACTGTGGACGTTTTACATGAACGTGTTAACTGGAAAGGAAGAAGTCCTTATTAGGAGGTATTCTCCTAAAACCAGCGTTATTTTAAAAAGTAACGAGAGAGACATCAAGGAGAGAGAGACATCGATCAGCCACCTCCTGCACGCCCCCACTGGGGATGTGCCTGCCACCCAGGTACATGCCCCTGACCAGAATCGAACCTGGGACCCTTCAGTCCGCAGGCGGATGCTCTATCCACTGAGCCACTCCGGTTTCAGCTGTTCACCCTGTTTGTACAGGACAGTCTCTCATTAGCTTAGGGTGCATCTTGCAAAGGACCGGATTTTCCCTAGTTGCCCTGGAAGGATGCTGGCTGGGGAGCAGGCCGTGGTAGAGTCAGAGCTGGCCCAGTCCAGGATGGTGGTTGAGATTCTCAGAGGAACCCTGAAACTGGGAGATGAGATTAAGCTGTGGTCCCCTGGGCGTCCCGGCCCCCCTTCCTGATGCTAATCGGATACGGCGTGAGGACTTTATTTTGCCCTAGAATTGTGCCCGGAGGCTGGGCGAGGGCCTGGCTGGCGGGGAGCCCGTGAGTGAGCGCCGCGCGGGGCTGGAATGCAGATAATGGCTCCATTTCCCGTCTGTTCGAAGGGGAGACCTGTAGCGGCAGGTAGGATAAAGGGGCACGGAAGCCCTACCCCGGAAGCCGTACCCCGCATTCTCCAGCCCCGGCAGAAGGGACTGCCCCTCGGCAGAGCACTGTCATTCTCTTCTCCCACCTCCTGGACGCTTCCAGCCCTGACTCTGGAGAGAACCGAAGGTGATGCTCCCTAGCGTTCAAGGTCAGGGTCACAGCTCCACGCATTTCTGTGTTCTTGGCTTGGATGTCACAGGGGCTGGGCCTGGGGCCCCTTAGGGAGGCTCAGAGGCCTGGATGGTGAGGCTTGGCAGTATCTACCCTGAGCGAGCGGCCAGGAGCCAGCTCCCCAGCCCCCATGTCCTCGCAGGCCCCATCCAGCCCTGACTGGAGGGGAGGGGGACAGTCTGCCGAGCACCCCACCCCTGTCCCTGTCCTCTGACCCATTCTTGCCTTGGGGGTCTGTGGGGTGGTGGGAGGTCTAGGTTACAGAGTGGACACTGAGGCTGTTCCATCCAGACAGGACCTTGGGCTCAGAGTCTCACCCCTGCCCGCCCCTACCCTTCACCCACCGGGCCCGAGGTGTGGATTTGTGTGGGATCTCACAGCCTGAGTGCGGGTCCTGGAACCCGGCTGGGTCCCAGACAGCGGGGACCAGCGGCTCTGCCCTCCAGGGTTCCACGGTCCTCAGCTCCCTCCCCTGCCTGTCGGGTGGCCGGGCAGGCTCTGCACTGGGGTGTCCGTCACCTCCAGGCGGAGGCGAAATGGCTGTTCCGGCAAAGGCCGGGCGGGCCAGCCCCGCACAGTGACTGATGCGCTCGGGAAAAGCCCTTATTAACCGGGCACTGGCCTTGCCTTAGATTCGGAAATACTAGCCCGTTCGCAGACAGGATCCTGGTTAATCTTTGCAGAAACTCTGTGAGTTCTCTCCGTGTTATGAGAAATTCAGAGCTGGAGTGTCCGGCCTGACATCCGGTAAAGTGGGGGTGCTGGGACCTCACACCCCATTTGCGTGGCGAGCTCTCCCCCTCTCCCCCATCCCCCCAAAAGCTGGGCCTGTTTCCTCTCCCTCCCCCTGCTCCGTGCAGTGCCAATGGTTCTGCTGGGACCTCCGGGCGCTCCCGAGAGTTTATCTCAGCAGGTTCTTCCTCCAATAGGCATTTCTAAAGGCCCTCTAACCACAGCCCTGGTTCCTGTAACCACTGGGCCATCCGACGCCAGGACTGGCCATTGTCACAGGCGAGCCCAGCACGAAAGGCCTTCCTGCCCGCCGGCCCTGCTCTGCCATAGTCTCTGCGGCCCGGACTTTCCTTCCCAGTCACATCGCCGGCCATTTGTCCTCGAGAGGCTACAGCACAGCCGCCACTCAGCCTCCAACCAGGGCCAGCCGAGCCTGGGCCGGAGTGGACTGTCCCCAGGCCAGCCAGCGGACAGCTTCAGCTGCTGGGAGCCGGCTGGCAGGCAGGCCTTTCAGTCCCAGCGACGGGCACCATGTTCCCGGGTTCCCTGGTCCCCCGCCATCGGGGCCTCTGGACTGGAAATGCTGGGGCAGAGATTTTGTTCCCGGCGCATCCTCACTAGTGGAAGGGGTGGCGTGCGCCGCCCATCAGAAAGGGGGTGCCACCAGCGTGACCTTGTCCTTCCCATGCAGCTCGGGCCTCGCTCTCCCACCCAGACCCGCAGACGCACAGGACCACGCGCCTTATAAAGTCACTCCTTGACCCACAAGGAGCAGGTGGGACAGACACATCTTGCTGTGTCCTCCCCACCCAAGGCGGCATCACGGAGTGAGGTGGCAATCGGACAGGTTCATGTTACGGTTTTGTTGAGCTTCAGCCCATACACTGGCCCCTACTGGGGCATTATTGGGGATTAAATGAACCCTAGGTAATAGAAGGGTAATATGCAAATAGGCCAAACGGCAGAATGACCGAACATCTGTGGCCCCTGCCCCTGGCCAGCCCCACCCCTGAGGGCCCCCATGGGGAGGGCTGGCTGGACCCCACCAGTGCACAACTTCCTGTACTCGGGCCTCTAGACACGTAATAAAGTCAAACCAGCGTGAATAGGTAACCTAAGCCGGGATACTCTCATATAAAACTTGCCTTTTTTTTTTTCCCTGGGTCATCGAGCTAACAAACCAAGGTTACCACCTCCTGTTCCCTGTATTTTAATATGAAACCTTCCTCACCTTGTAATTTCTCTTAAGTCCGTTTTATTTTCCCAGCCCTTGGGCCTTGGGTAATTCCTTGGGTGCAGTTCAGTTACCTCCAGGAGGAAAGCAGACGAGAGAGAGTTCAGTGCACAGCCGGCCGTCTTGGTGAACTGCAACGGCTTCTCCAATAAACAGCCACAAACATAAAGGTGGTGGGATGGTAAAAAATAAAACAAAATTTCTCACTTGACAAACTGGTTAAGAAAAACTCCACTTCTCTGGCTTGTGAGAGAAACTTCAAGGGGAAGCAAAGGGGGAAAAATGGTGCCTTTTATGGAAACAACGATTTTAGCGGCCTGAGCGCCGATTCTGTCCCGGCGCCTGGTCTGTCCCGTTTCACCTGTGCCACCTCCCGGCCTCCCTTCCACTTCGGGTGGTTTGGAAGCAAGTCGCAGGCACCGAGCACCTTCCGTGTGAACCCTTATCTTCTGTATGACCTCCAAGCGATGGCTTTAAAACACACACGATCGCAACGTCCTTATCCCGTTTAAAACTATCATCGGTTGTTTCTTACTATCAGCTCCCCAGTTTGTGTGTGGATTTCTCTGATGGCGGCATATGCATCTCTTACCGTCCCTTTGTTCCAAGCAGGGCCCAGACCAAAGGCAGCCTATTTTTAACAGGGACTTTTACAGCCAAGTACCCAAACACGCGCGTGCTTACCAAACTTCACTCGGTAAACGGTTATCGCACGTCTGTGTTTTGCAAGGCCCGACGTGGGGGCGATGAAAGGTATTTCCAAGGAGGGGCCCACTGGCCGTGGGGACTGGCCGGGTTTAGGTAACGGTCGAGGGTAGTGGCCCACTTTGCCTCCGAGGCTGGAACCTGGTCTGAGTGACACAGGGGTAGAGCTCTTTGGAAAAAAAAATTATTGATTTTTTTTTTTACAGAGAGGAATGGCGAGGGAGAGAGAGAAACATCGATGAGAGAGAAACATCGATCGGCTGCCTCCTGCACTCCCCCTACTGGGGATGTGCCTGCAACCAAGGTACAGGCCCTTGACCGGAATCGAACCTGGGACCCTTCAGTCTGCAGGTCAACCCTCTATCCACTGAGCCACACCGGTGAGGGCCAGGGTAGAACTCTTGAGTGGGATGGAAGGTGGAAGAAAGAAAACAGACCAGGGAGATGGGACGAGTCCGTCCATCACAGGTGGCTGTATTCTGCATTTCATTCTTCGTCTCTCCTTTCCACTTGATTCTTCGTCAATGGCAAGTGGGGTGTCTGTATGTTAGCTTCCCCCTCCTCCCCCTTAAACACGGGTAGAAATTTGGATTCTCTTAGTGATGAGTCTCGGGGTAAAGAAAATAAGCGTGTTGGGGTACATGCATGCATGTTCGCGGCATAATCCTCGTGGTGACAGATGTGAGTTGTAAGATACAAGCTTTTCTTGTTCAGCCTCGGCTCTCACGCCCTGGAAACCGTCTTGTCAAACAGTAAGCGTTCAGGGGCCTGGCTGCGTGCAGGTCTGTGAAATGGCTCTGTTGGCTTGGAAGGAATGCACCCCTTTGTTGGGGGGGACCTTGCTAACTTCAAAGGAAAGTGTCCTGACTTGCCTTGTGTGGGATGGGCTTTTTTTTTCTTCTGTATGTAACCAAGATGGCCCTTTAAGACAAGACGGGTAATCCTGTGGGCACTGGAAATCGCTGCCGAGACCTGCTGCCTTAGACATGAGTCCCATCTGGCCGGCCGGCGTCGGGACAGGCACCAGGAAGCAAGCATCGGGCCGGGGTGCCAACCGGGAGGTTAGAACAGCCATTTGCTCATTTCGGCTGTTTTATTAGCAGCCTTTATAAGGCTGACTAATTCCTTCCAACAGATATTTTGCCAACTAACATGAAGAAAGAGATCTTAGAAATAAACGTTCCCTGTTTCCCTATTCAGAGGGGGGTAGTTTTCAGGTGTTAAAAATCTGTCATCTTTGTCTTGGGCTGTAGAATTATGTTTGATTTATGCCTGAATCATCATTTTCTTATACTACTCCTAAAGCTATTTTCAAAACTGAATTGTGGGGTGACGAGGTTTTCTTTGGTGAGACATTCAGTCACCCTGCTGTGCTTTGAGTTTAACAGTAGGTACCCACGTTCTTGTTTGAAATATTAAAACGTATTAATCTCTGCATTCCATGTTAAGACTGCCGTGGCCTTAAAGACAGTGATGAGCACTACGTAAGCATTGAATCACATGCTGTACATCTGAAACTCATGTATGTCCATGATAATTAAAAAGCTACACTAATAAAAGAGAAGTAAGCAAATTGACTGTACCTCCGCGACAACCACCAGCCAATCAGGATCGAGTATGCAAATGAACTCAACAAAGATAGAGGGTTAATTTGTGTTCCCAGGTGTGGAGTGGCCGAGTGGGGCAGGGCAGAGGGAGCCAAAACAGTGGTGGTCTGGCCAGAGCGAAAGTCTGGGTCCTGGGTGCCGGAGGAAAACCAGTGCCAGCAGCCAGGGGAAGGCAGGCCTATTGCGTGAATCTTTGTGCAATAGGCCTAAGTAAATTAATGAAGTGGGACTGTGAGTTACAGTAGCAGCAGAGAGAAAGGGAAGACATGGCCAAAGCCTGTTTGCATTACATTTCTGTCCAGACTTTCCACTCTTATGGGTCTTTCCGACCTCAGAACTGTATCTGACTAGAAACTTACATGTAACTCGGCAAGTTTTGTAAAGAAGAAGATTATTGCTTCTCACTTTCTTGCGCTTTTGTATTAAACTGCAAGTCACTAGTTTGGGTAACAGCACACATTTTAAATTGCATATGGAAATAGGTATCTGGTCACATGGTCCGAGCTGATGGCCACGCCCATCCTGATTCCAGCCCCGCCTCTACGTTGCCGGAACAGCCCGCTTGCCCTGGGATTCCTGTTACTTGCCATCAAAAGCACCTAACTAGTCCTAGCCACAGCAAACTGTGTAAACCCATCTCACTGGGACAGAGCAGTTCTCCTCTCTGGGCCAAGGGGTTCAGACTCCCAACGAGACAGGATGGAAAGTGAGCAATGATTGAGTGCCTGCTGTGTGTCAAGCACAGTGCCTGCTGAGCAATTATCGAGTGCCTGCGGTGTGTCAAGCACTTACACGGTTGATGTGCATTTGTTCATGGGCTCATGGGTGCTGTGGTGCGGTTGCAGGTACCATGTATTGCTTTTCCCTTTGCTGCTGGGGTAAAGCTGGCTGTGGCTATTCCTGGGCTGTCGCTGGATTTTTAGGGGGTGCTGGGCACAAGGCTTTTGGGGGGTGGGGTGAGCAGGGAGCAGAGCTGTGTCCAGTGTCTGTGTGAGAAGAGCTAGTCTCACCTCTGTCCCTAATAGAGTAGGTAGGACCACCTGGTACATTCTTACTTGCTTTTATGCCAACTTCTCTCCCCCCACCACCCTTGCACCTGTTAGGAAATTGGGCCAAATATAACTTGGTGTTCTGACTAAAAGGAAATCAGTGTCCTCCCATTGGCCAAATGCGAGCCGATGTGGTTTATTAAATCCTCAGTTGGCCCAGGTACCTACCTGGTGCACTGAGAGGTGACGACTTTGGTGGCGATACCTTTTTCTGGATTCCACAGGCGGGTACATGTAGCTCCCGGTGCGTCCTCCTTCCTCGGGAGAAAGGAGGGTGTCTGGTGAAGGCCAGGGGTCGGAGACATGGTGATGGTGGTGCCTGCACCCTGACCTTGGACCCTGTGCCGGGCTCGCCTGGCCTGGCCGCCGGTCTTTCCTCAGGCGGAGGGTAGATGCGGGGATTTGGGGAGATGAGGGGTTTAGCTGTTGGAAATTAGCCAGCAGCTCATTGAAAAGAAATTAGTCATGCGCTTCATGCAACACCGAGAAGCAATACTGTAGGGTCCTCTTGCAAGAATAGGAAATTCGTTCCGGTTTTGGTGTCATCCGATCCACCGACAGCACGCCTGGGAAAGTCACGCTAGCAGAGGGATCGGCTGGTGCTTTGCAAAACGTTTTTATTTTTTAATTTAATAAGTCTTTATTGTTCAAATTATTACAATTGTTCTTCTTTTTTTCCCCCATTGCTCCCCTCCACCCAGTTCCCACCCCACCCTCTGCCCTTACCGCCTCCCCCCTCACTGTCCTCATCGATAGGTGTACGCTTCTCTCCCTGCACTCCCCTCACCCCTTCCCCCCTGAGAACTGTCAGTCTACTCCCTTTCTATGCCCTTGATTCTGTTATATTTATCGGATTTTTTATTCATTGATTTTTAGATTCACTTATTGATAGACATGTATTTGTTGTTCATAATTTTTATCTTTACCTTTTCCTTCTTCTTCCTCTTCTTAAAGAGTACCTTTCAGCCTTTCATATAATACTGGTTTGGTGTTGATGAACTCCTTTAGCTTTTTCTTATCTGTGACGCTCTTTATCTGACCTTCAATTCTGAATGACAGCTTTGCTGGGTAGAGTAATCTTGGTTGTAGGTTCTTGCTATTCATCACGTTGAATATTTCTTGTTACTCCCGTCTGGCCTGCATAGTTTCTGTTGAGAAATCAGCTGACAGTCGTACGGGTGCTCCCTTGTAGGTAATGAACTGGTTTTCTCTTGCTGCTTTTAATGTTCTCTCTTTGTCTTTTTGCTCTTGGCATTTTAATTATGATGTGTCTTGGTGTGGTCCTCTTTGGATTCCTTTTATTTGGGGTTCTCTGTGCTTCCTGGACTTGTAAGTCTATTTCTTTCACCAGGTGGAAGAAGTTTTCAGTCATTATTTCTTCAAATAGGTTTTCAGTATGTTGCTCTTTCTCTTCTTTTGGCACCTCCATAATTCTGATGTTGGTATGCTTGAAGTTGTCCCAGAGGCTTCTTACTCTATCTTTATATTTTTGGTTTCTTTTTTCTTTTCTGGTTGGGTGTTTTTTGGTTCTTTGTATTTCAAATCTTTGACTTGATTCTTTTGATCCTCTAGTCTTTTGTTGGATCTCTGTATAATATTTTTTATTTCAGTCAGTGTATGCTTAATTTCTAGTTTTTCCTTTTTCATATTCTCATGAGTCTCGCTAAATTTATTGGCCTTTTCTAGAAAATTCTTGAAAAACCTATAACCATGGTTTTGAACTCTATATCCAGTCATTTGCTTTCCTCCATTTCTTTCATTTGTAATCTGTTTCTTTGTCTCCGCATTTTGGCTACTTCCCTGAGTTAGTAGAGAGGCTGTGTGTGCTACGTGTCCTGTAGGGCCCAGTGGCTCAGCCTCCCCAGTTACCTGAGGTGCACACTCTTGATGCAACCTTTGTGGACTGTGTGCACAGCCTTGTTGTAGTTAAGTCTTGATTGTTGTTGGTATCACTGGGAGGAATTGACCTCAAGGCCAATTGGCTGTGAAGATCAGCCTGTGTCTACAGTAGGAGAACTTCTGTGCTGGAGACACCCTTATGAGACAAGATTTGCAAAAGCCTCTGTGCTCAGCTTGGATGGGGCAGAGTCTCAGGGCAGAGCAGACAGCATTGGTTTCCTGTTAGCCCTCTCCTAATAGGCCCCTGGGTCTCACTGTCCCATGGTAGTCACTGCAAGAACCTCTGAGAGAAAGCGGCCCTCAAGTTCCACCCACCACCAGACAGTCCAGTTTCCTCCCAATGAGTCTGGGTCCTCAGAGTCTCGTCCGGAACTGCAGTTCAGAGCTGTTAGGAGCTTTTGGCTCCCTCCTGCTTGAGAAAGCCAGCTGTGTACTCAGTTGCCTGCTCTCTCAGTGCATGCCTCAGTACCTGTGCCTTTCACAGCTCCTCTGAGTCTCAGTGTGCTTTCCTTTTTTCTTCTAGTTGTAGAATTTCCACTCAGCCAGCCTCCCTGTGGTTCCGGATGGTGTCCGTTCTGTCTTTTAGTTGTCGTTTTGAAATTGTTGTGTGAGGCAGCAGTTTAGGTGTTCACCTGTGCCGCCATCTTGGTTTCTTGCCGCCAAACGTTTTTAATAGGTTGTGGTACCGGGAGGGGCTGCATTTTTAGGAAATAATTGCTCGTTATTGTTACCTGCATGGAATGATCTTGTCTTTGCTGTGAAGTGTGTCCTCTGGCGGTTAAGCCATTGCTAAGCCGGCCAGAGGGGCCTCCGGGGGCCCTAGGCCAGGCCTCTCTGTGGAAATGACCAGGGGCTTCGGCTGACCTTCAGGCCTGAGTGGCCGGGGGAGGCTGGCTTTCTCTCTGGGGGGGTGGGCGGGGGGCGGGCAGCGGGGTCGGCGGATTTCAGCGGGAGCCGCTTGCTGCTGGCGGTCCCCAGGACGGGAGGATGTGGAGGCAGGATACAGAGGGTCAAAGGTTGTCCTGTACAGGCCCCACCCAGAGGACTCCGGGGAAAGGTTTGGCAGGAAAGACGCTGGGCTCTCTGGCCTGCATGCACCTCTGCCCCGGTTCTGCCTTGAACTTGGAATCTTCCCTTACAGTCCTGGCCACATGGCCGCCTCGCTCAGGAAACAGGTGGGTGGTGAGACCGTTTCCGGAAACGCAGATAATTGCGTGGTTCGGGAAAATTAGGTTTTAACGACCCTGATGGAAAATGTAGACACGTGGTCATGTTTGGTGAATATCAGACTTAAATTCCGGGCCAAAGGAGGGTCTGGAAATATCGTGTTAGGCGTTGGAGTTTTGTGGCCCGGCGGACAATTAACCCGCCGTTCCGTAAACACTGGGTGGTACGGGAAAAGATGTTGTTAATCCCGTTAATTCTTTGGCCCTTTCTCTCTGTGGAATGTGTTTCTCTTCTTCTTCTTCTTTTTTTTTAAATATATTTTATTGATTTTTCACAGAGAGGAAGGGAGAGGGATAGAAAGCCAGAAACATCGATGAGAGAGAGAGACATCGATCAGCCGCCTCCTGCATGCCCCCTACTGGGGATGTGCCCGAAACCAAGGTACATGCCCTTGCCCGGAATCGAACCTGGGACCTTTCAGTCCCCAGGCCGACACTCTATCTACTGAGCCAAACCGGTTTCGGCAGAATGTGTTTCTAAACGGATGAAGCAGGTTCACTGAAGCTTTGAAGGAGCTGCCCTTTCTGCTCCTCATAGAATCATTTCTGAGACGTGCTTCTTTGAGCACCTACTATGCGCCGGGTGCTCCGCTGTGTCCCGGAGAGACGTGGGGGTTGGTTAAAGCTCACCCCAGCCTGTCAGGACTCAGAGAAAAAAATGTGGAGGCAAACCGCTAGGCAAGTAGGAATGCCACAGAGTGATGGTGTTGGTGCTTTAGCTGCAGGAGGAAGGCCTCTGAGAGCAGGCAGGAAGGCGGCCCTGGAGTGGTGATGGGGACAGAAGTCCCCAGGGAGCTGGAACCGGTGTGGCTCAGTGGAGAGAGCGTCGGCCTGAGGACTGAGAGGTCCCAGGTTCGATTTTGGTCAAGGGCATGTACCTTGGTTGAGGGCACATCCCTAAGAGGGGGCGTGAAGGAGGCGGCTGATCGATGTCTCTCTCTCATCCATGTTTCTAACTCTCTATCTTGCTCCCTTCCTCTCTGTAAAAAATCAATAAAATAGCCAGAACCGGTTTGGCTCAGTGGATAGAGCGTCGGCCTGTGGACTGAAAGGTCCCAGGTTCGATTCCGGTCGGGGGCATGTACCTTGGTTGCAGGCACATCTCCAATGTGGGGTGTGCAGGAGGCAGCTGATCGATGTCTCTCTTTCTCATCGATGTTTCTGACTTTCTATCCCTCTCCCTTCCTCTCTGTAAAAAATCAATAAAATATATTTTTAAAAAATCAATAAAATATATATATTAAAAAAAAAGAAATCTTACATTTTGTGCCATGATTTTTCTTTGAACATTATTTAGGGACCACTAGAATTACTTAAAACATTTTTAAATTCAAATTACTTTATCCTTTCTAGATAATTATATTTAATTATACATAATTACCTAGAAAGGGTAATTTTGTGGGCGTGCCTGTTTACTTCATTGTTGTGAATCATTTTGAGGTTTCAAATGAATCATATTGAGATGAATGTACAGTGGTACCTCGAGATACGAGTTTAATTCGTTCCGTAACCTTGAGGCGTGGGAAACTATGAGACGCTCGCGTCGCGGTAAACTGGTGGGTCGTGTGCAGCTGGCCGATCCGCCCGATGACTCGTATCTCAACTGTTGCTCGTATTTCAAACAAAAATCGCTCGCTCGACGGCCCATATCACAAAAATCTCGTATGTTAGGGCACTCGTATCTCGAGGTACCACTGCATCTGCATCCTGGTACATCTTTGCCGAGAAGTCTGTTCCTTAGAAGCGAAATGACTGCCTCAAAGACGGGACCCTTTCGAGGAGCTCACTCACTAACGGCCTGACCGCTGCCGGGCGCTCCCACGGCCACAACCTCTCCTGTCAAGGCCACTACACTCTTGCTCAGACCGTGCCAACGGCTGCAGACCTGGGCCTCTATGGCGTGCTGCCCACTTAGCACCGCCTGCAGGTGACAGGTGGGCACTGGCCGCTAAAGGGGGGCCCGACTCCTGTCGACTTGCCATGCGAGTGTCGTCAGCCTCCTTCCGCTCCCTCCTCCACGTGAGTCACCCCCCCCCCATAAACCCCTGGTACCCCCTGTCGCCCTGCAGGAGCTCCGGTGGGGAGAGAGGAACGGAGTGTTTCTGGGAAGCATCGCCGGTCACCGGTTGTACCAGTCGGGGTCCTCCAGAGTCAGAACCGATGGGATGTGTGGGTGCGTATGTGTTTACACTAGAGGCCTGGTGCATGGGGTTTGCTCAAGGTGGGGGGGCGTGGCCTGTGGGTATCGGCCCACTGTGGGAGGGCACTGATCACCAGGGGGCAGCTCCTGCATTGAGCGTCTGGTGGTTATTGCACGTCATGGTGACCCGTCGTCTGGTTGTTCTGGTCGTTCCGCTGTTTGCTCGCTGGGCTTTTATTAGGTAGGACTTATTAGTCCTGTGCACGGAAATTCATGCAAGAGTAGGCTGTCCTCTGCCCCCCTCCCGGTCCCTGCCCCTTTCCTCCCCTCCCGCCCCCCACCCCACCACTGCCATCACCAGCTTCCTTCCAGCACCCGGGACCTGGGCTGCTTCCCTTCTCCGGTCACCCACCTGCAGGCCCCCGGGACCCGACTGGCTTCCCTCCTCTGGCCACCCGCAGGCCCCCGGGACCCGGGCTGCTTCCCTCAGGCCACCCACAGGCACCTGGGTCCTGAGCTGGCTTCCTTCCGGCCCTGGCTTGGTCAGGAAGGATGTCCAGAATGACGTCCAGAATATGTCCGGTCTCTAATTAGCATATTACCCTTTTATTGTTATAGATAGGTGCATGCATATACACACACGTTTACATATATATATGCACACATGTACATGCATGCGTATGTGTGTATACATGTATGGAAATAGATTTAATGTTAGAAACGGGGGCCGGCCGGTTGGGATTTGCGCGGCAGGCCAGCAGGCTGGAGGCCCCGGGAGGCGCTGGTCGCAGCCTTGAGTCCGAAGGCAGGCTGGATGGAGGCGGAATTCCTTATTCCTGGGGGACCGCAATCTTCTCCTCCGAAAGCCTCCAGCTGATGGAACAGGCCACCCCCATGACGGGGCATAATGTGCTTCATTCAAGGTCACTGGCTGAACGTTAATCTCAAACATACTTTCCCACAGCCGTGGAGACTGGCTTTGGACCAGCTATCTGGGTACCGTGGCTTAGCCACATAGACACGTCACACAAACCATCACGCCCATCTAAGAAGTGGGGGTGCCCCTGAGTTTAACCTTCTCCTACACGTAGGCAAAAATAAAATTCAAGTTACTTAGCTTTTCCCGGGAGCCACGAGAGGGCGCTCTGAACCAGGAAGATGGGAGCTGGGCTCCTCTGCTGTTCTGGCTGGGAACCACCAGCATCAGCACCTTGGGGACCCCCCGGGTTCCCCCTTCAAGGCCGAGGCTTGCAGCCCAGAGAGTTACCTTCGCGGTGAGCACGCCTGCAGGCAAAGGGACAGCCCAGCGTGCTGGCAGCGGCTGGAGGCCGAACTGTGGCTCTTTGACTGTGCAGGGCACCTGCGTCCCATTTTAGGGCATCCTAATGCTTTTTGTTAATTATGTAAGAATACTTATTTTAATTAATACTCATGTTAGCAATTGTATTACTTACATAGTAATCAATATAAATTAAATAGGAATGATTTGCAATATCTACGAGTTACTTTGGTCCTTATAAAACATATACATATATGCTAACGTGGCATCTATATATTATTCTGATCCCATGAGACCTTTGAAGCGTGAGTTATGAAACGATCAACTTCCAGAATACCACTCGTTTGGATGCACACACTGTAAGGGCACTGTGTCTCGTTTGGTGAGCTGTTGCCTTCGAGGAGCACAGAGGCGGCTGTGGGCCGCAGAGACAACAGGCCAAGCTTCCTTCCTCCTTTGGGGTCGGGGGAGGGTCGGGGGGTGTCGGGAGAGGTTGAGGAAAGAGGCGTGCCAAAATATCACGGTCCTTTTTGGAGTCAAATCCCTTCTGTACCTAGATTGGAACGTGCTAATAATTAATGTCTCATTAGAAGCAGGCAAAGTGTATGTGTGGCTGAGTGTTTTGAGGATGGATGGGTGACGACAATTTCTAAGCTTCTTGGGACACTCTGTTTTATGGAAACGTCTTTGTCCTGGTGGGGCTTACGGCCGGCTCTGCTCCAGAGTTCCCGGTATGCGGTGAGTGACGGGGCGGCAGGGGGCACTATTTGCTGGGCTTTGCGGGTGTCAGAGGACCCGTTTCCCACTCCGCCTCTCAGAAATCCTTTTTTTAAAAAAATATATTTTATTGATTTTTCACAGAGAGGAAGGGAGAGGGATAGAAAGTCAGAAACATCGATGAGAGAGAGACATCGATCAGCCGCCTCCTGCACGCCCCAGCCCTAAACTTAACCCTAATCCTAGCCCTAACCATAGCCTAACCCTAATCCTAGCCCTAGCCCTAACCATACCCTGACCCTAATCCTAGCCCTATCCCTGAAACTAACCCTGACCCTAATCCTAGCCCTAGCCCTGAACCTAACCCTAATCCTAGCCCTAACCATAGCCTAACCCTAATCCTAGCCCTAGCCCTAACCGTACTCTGACCCTAATCCTAGCCCTAGCCCTAGGCCTAACCTAACCCTAGCCATAGACCTAGTCTTAACCTTAATCCTATGCCTAACCTTAGTCCTAAAAGTAATCCTGACCCTATCAATGAAGCTAGCCCCAAATCTAACCATAGCCTTAGCCCTAACCCTAATCCTAGCCCTAGCCCTAGCCCTAACCTAACCCTAATCCTAGCCCTAGGCCTAACCTAACCCTAGCCATAGACCTAGTCTTAACCCTAATCCTCTGCCTAACCTTAGCCCTAAAAGTCATCCTGACCCTATCAATGAAGCTAGCCCCAAATCTAACCATAGCCTTAGCCCTAACCCTAACCCTAACCCTAACCGTAAAACGCACCCTAACCCTAACCCGTTCACGACGCCTGGTCAGCGGGCGGGGCTGCGAGTTGTCAGTCCCGGTACACGCGGTGGTCCTTCCCTTTCACGGCCTGGGACACAGGCTGGAGTTGGCAGTCACTGCTCACAGATGACACAGGTCGCCATGAGTTTCAAACTCCTCTCACTTTTTTGGGGGGAAAAAAACACCAAAAAACAAAAAATCAAAAACGAAAACACAACCGTTTTCCAAATAGAATTACACACCGCGGGTTAGGAAGAAGGCAGAACTCCCGGTTTTGAGAGGAGGGGGAGACGCTCAGAGCCTGGCCTGCGTGTCCCCCAAAGGTACCTCCCCGGCCTGTGGGCTCCTCGGAATTCAGCGTGAAAACCCTGGGAGGGAAGGGGAAGTGGTTTCTATATTTGAGTGCTGCCTGCTGTGTGTGTGTGTGTGTGTGCGTGCGTGTGTGTGTGTGTGTGTGTGTGTGTGAGTGTGTGTGTGTGTGCGTGTGTGTGTGAGTGTGAGTGTGTGAGTGTGTGTGTGAGTGTGTGTGTGTGCGTGTGTGTGTGTGTGCGTGTGTGTGAGTGTGTATGTGTGTGTGTGCGTGTGTGTGTGTGTGTGTGTGTGAATCCTCACCCAAGGATGTTTTGCCATTGCTTTTATTTTTTAGAGGGAGTGGAAGGGAGGGGGGAAGACACAGAGAGAGACACATTGGTTGGTTGTCTCCTGCATACACCTCTCCCAGGGCCGTAATTGGGCCTATAACTGAGGCACGTGGGCTCGAACCCAGGGCCCTCCAGCCCGCAAGCTGACGCTCTATCCCCTGAGCCAAATGGCTCGGGCTGAGCGCTCTGTGTTTCCACCCACTTTTATGCTCGCTCAGCCGCACCCGGTATGGAAGCACCAGGCGCCCCCCGGGGACTGGGCTTTCGGCCGGATTGGCCAGCTTTCCCTCGAAAGGGCAGGAGAGGAGGTACTTTCTGCTCTCTGGTCGCAGGGCCTCTGTCCCAGCTCCTCCGCTCTGCCGAGACGCGAGCAAACGCAGGGGTGCGGCTGGGTTCCAGAAATCCATTGATGGACACCACAGCTTGAACGTCACCTCCTTTTCACACGTGACGTCATATTACGGCTTTGATTTGTGTGAACCGTTTAAAAATGGACAAAAAATTCGCAGCTCGTGGGCCGCAGGGCTGCGAGGTGAATTTGGGCTGGGCCAGACCTGATTCTGCTTTAGTCATGGCACAGCTATTACATTGAAAAAAAGAAAAAAAAAAGGATGAATGTGGAGCTGAAGTTCGATCAGGCCTTTGTCGTTTATGGTCACTTACTTCCCTGCAGCCTCCTTTTCTCAGAGACCGTGCCTGTCCGCGTGGTGTCGCCGAGGCTGCTAATTCTGGAACAGCATTCGCTTGCGAGCGCCGTGCCAAGAGACGGTTAAATATAGACGGGGCGCTAGACCCGGGCTCCGGGCCGGCGGAGTGAAAGAGCCTCTCCTTTCGGGGAAATAGCTGATGTCCCCCCAGCGCCTTGCGGCTCCTTCCCAAGGGACCTCTTCTCAGGAAGAGACTGCGAAACCCAGATGAGAGAAACCCGGGTGTAGGTCTCATCGGTGTCTCTCCCGGGCCACGCCCACTCCTGTCACCACCAGAGTAAGAGATGAAGGGCGGGGAGAGAAGGAGATAGGCAGGGTGTCCCCCCAAAAATGTACCCACGCTTGGAATGATTATAAAGGCAGAGTTTGTTAGAATATATTTCATTTCCATGATGAAATCTGGCCACTCAGTGTATAGTGTGTGTGTGTGTGTGTGTGTGTGCACAAGAGAAAGAGGGAGAGAGAGAGAGAGAGAGAGAGAGAGAGAGAGAGAGAGAGAGAGGGAGGGAGAGGGAATTGCTATGTTATCTGCTATTCACAGCAACCCTGTCAAGTCCCTTGGCCCGGTCCTGTGGAGGTTGGCCAGGACGAGAAGTTGGGGGTTGGGCAGACTGGCCGGAGATCCCATCACGAGTTAGTGGCAGGATGGGGGAGCTGTCACCCCAGCTCCTCCGACACCCCCCGGGCAGCTGGAAGCTCCTTTCTGAACCTTATCTCTGGGGCTGGGCCACGGCTTCCTGTGTCAGCTCCCGCGTCCTGCCAGCCCCGTCATATTGATCTTCTTGCGATTTCGTGGCTCAGGTGGGGTGTGGGGAGATTTGAGGGAGCAGATCCTTCCTCCTCTTCCCAGGGAAGAGTCCCCATCCTGTCGCAGGCATTTAACGCTAAGGGGTCCCGTTGGAGGTGAGAAGCCCCCGGGACAAGCTCATATTGCTTAGGACACTGGACCGACGTGTTTAAAAGAAGAGTTTAACATTTACATTTTGCTTTTTTTAAAAAAATATATATTTTATTGATTTTTTACAGAGAGGAAGGAAAAGGGATAAAAAATCAGAAACATCGATGAGAGAGAGACATCAATCAGCCGCCTCCTGCATGCCCCTTACTGGGGATGTGCCCGCCACCAAGTTACATGCTTTTGACCAGAATCAAACCTGGGACCCTTCAGTCTGCAGACCGACGCTCTATTCACTGAGCCAAACCGGTTTCGGCTTGTGTGGGAGGGTAAGAAACCAAGGTGGCCGGTAGAGAAACAGCCTAAAACAGCAGGAAGTGAACAAGCTGTTCTCTTACTCCTAGTAAGTCGTCGGGACAAGCATGCATGCTCTTGGACGGCTCGTGTCTCCGGAACACCGTCACGTCTGTGAAGCAGAATCGCTTGACCAGGCCGTGGCCTCTCACGGATCTGGAGTTGGGGAATTGCATCTGAGAAGGACTTCTGTGGAGCTAAGCGTGTTTAGCGCATCAAAGCTTGGGGTTCGGGAGTGGGAACCCGGCGGCCGGCCGGCTCCTGCAGCTGGGCTTGCTGGGGGGCGAGGCCGGGGCAGCTGTGGTGTCCTGGGTCTCCGCCACCTGGGAAGCTGTCTGCTGTCCATTCTCCTGGTGGTGGAGGCCCATCCAAAGGGTTGACCTGGGTCCCCGAGAGCTGCTTTACCTCTTGGGGCAGCCCCCGGCCTGGCCCCTCGCCTGGGTTCCATCTCAGGCCGGTCCCTCATGGCCCCTCCGCCTCTGGAGTCTTCAGTCTCCGTGCGAGGGAAGCAAGGAGGTTGGAAGCTGAGGCCTGATGAGAACAGAGGACACGTTTCTAACCCGTCGCCCCTGCAGCCGCCGGCGCCCAGCAGCTGTTCCATGAAAGGCAGCGCGTGTCCCCCTTCCTCCTCACCGCCCCCTTCCGCGTGGGGCCGGGGTGAGCGGCCCTTGGGGACCAAGGAGGCCCGCAGGCTTGGGACTGACCAGGGGGCCAGGAGGGTGGGGTCCAGGACCGGGGCCACCGAGTCCCTGCCTCTGGGTCCTCTCCCTGCTGAGGAGCTGCCGGGTTTGGGCTGGGCCCCGGCGGGCTCACCCCCTGGGCAGGACACCTGCCCCAGGAGGACCTGTTCCCTATGTGTGGGTCTGGGCATTTCCAGCTGTTGGCTTTTTTAAAGTTTTATTTTATTGATTTTTTACAGAGAGGAAGAGAGAGAGATAGAAAGTCAGAAACATCGATGAGAGAGAGACACCGATCAGCCGCCTCCTGCACGCCCCACAGTGGAGATGTGCCCGCAAGCAAGGTACATGCCCCCGACTGGAATCGAACCCTGGACCTTTCAGTCCGCAGGCCGACACTCTATCCACTGAGCCAAGCCAGTCTTGGCCAGCTGTTGGCTTTTTGATAGCCAGGTCCCCCCTAGAAAATCCTTCACGGGGACAGGAAGGTGAGTGACATCGGTGGTCCATTGGGGTGAGGGGCGGTCTGTACCGGGCGGAGCCATTCCTTAGGCCGCCTGGAGACCTCAGGGCTCTGCACACACGCGGCAGGACTGTTTGACATGGGAGTTCAAAGGTCGAGGGCAGAGCCTGAGAAGAGAGACAGGGAGATGCGTTTACATTGATGGAATCCAGTGTCCCTGTGGTGGTGTGGATGCCGCGGGTCACCTTAATTCTAATGATGAATAGGCAGGCTGTTAAAAGGCTCTACCGGCCTGTCTGGCGTGGCTCAGTGGTGGAACGTTGACCTGTGAACCAGGTGGTCACAGTTCAGTTACCGGTCAGGGCACATGCCTGGGTTGTAGGCTCGATCCCAGTGTGGGACATGCAGGAGGCAGCCAGTCAAGGGTTATCTCTCAGCATTGATGTTTCTATCTCTCTCTCCCTCTCCCTTCCTCTCTGCAATCGATTAAATATATGTTTTAAAAAATGTACTGAGACTGTTTCTACCTGCCGCGGAGAGAGAGCTATGTTCACCTCTCGGAGAGGCGCCTGTGCCCAGGGGTGACAGGTGGCCATTGGGTGTAGTTAAATGACAAGTCACTCGATGGGTCCTACCACCCACAAGAGCTGTCCTGCACGTTAACTGCCATCAGCCAGCCAGGCGAACTGTCTCCCACTGATGAATGATGCTCCTTTTGGTTCTAGAAGAGCCTCTGTGTTCCTTTAGAAAGGAATCATGAGAAATAATTTATTTGTTGTTGACAGCAAAATTGGTACCGTATCTCTTTGCAGTTCTTTGAGTAGAACATCTTTATGTGCCTCAGTTCCACCAATTCAACAAATATGTGACACACACTTATTGAGTGCCAACTGCATGCGCTGCTCTATCCTGTGTGGTGGGGATGGATGCAGCAGGGGGCAGGATTGCAAAAGTTCTGGCCCTCGTGAAACAAAGATTATTGTGTCATATTTATTCGCAGTGTTATTGCACACTCTTAAAAATGCATAATAAACTCGCTTGGCTGAAGTCTGGGTGAATTTTTAAAAATTTAAATTTGGGGAATGTAAAGATTTAAAAAAATATATATTTCTTTATTGATTTCAGAGAGGAAGGGAGAAGGAGAGAGAGATAGAAACATCAATGATGAGAGAGAATCATTGATTGGCTGCCTCCTGCAGGCCCCCCACTGGGGATTGAGCCTGCAACTCAGGCATGTGCCCTTAGCCGGAATCGAACCTGGGATCCTTCAGTCCGCAGGCTGACGTTCTGTCCACTGAGCCAAGCCGGCTAGGGCTGTAAAGATTTTTTTTTTTAAAAGGTAGATATAAAGTGAGTTCCAGCTCCACGTATTCATACCCATAGCTGTCCACTATTTAGTCGCATCACAGAACTTTCTCTCTCTGCCTTAATATTCCAAGAGGGTTCTTTCAGAATTATGAACAGATTTTTAAACGATCACACATTCCACGTGGAAAATAAATAGAATTTGACAGCGAACGGTCAAAGCCAAGTAAGGGAAAAAAGTATATAAATATCAGTGACGAGAATCAGTATATCATCCATAGACTAGAAAGGTCTTGGATGGCTTTCAGATTTAAAAAATAATATCTGCGAGGATTATTTTAGCCAATTTTTTATGTTTAGCTATTCAAGTAAGGATGTATCTGAAACCACTAAACATAAGTGACACAGAAATATTGCAGAACATGAATGTGGTCCAGGGACTAAGTATACATACTTTCCTGATTTCTTGAGGGTAGAGAAGGAGCACATAGAAAATGAGGAGAAAGATGTTTAGTGCGTGTCGAGTCAGGATTGCTGACCTGGAACTCAAGTCAGCATGTCAAAATAATCAGCCCATATGCCCCTCTCTTATTTATAAAAAGAAAATGCTGCTTAGAGAGGGTTAGTTAAAAAAGAAGAAATTTATAACCATTTCCTTAAAAAGGAAAGTGCCAGTATTAGAGGAAAAAGGAAAGATTAATTACCCAGTGTGTTTTATTTGGAGTTTTACTTCAAACCCAAGAATTCTTGGTTGTTCCCAAACTTGAGGCTAAGGAATTTTTCTGTTCCAAATTAAAAAATACAGAACACGATCTGTCAATTCTTTTCCCGTCTTAAATGGGAATTGTAAAAACAATATACAGAAGAACAGTGCAAAAAAAATAAAAAGATCAGAACTGTTAATAAAAGTAATTTCCTAAAGTAATTTTCTTACAAATATGATTTGTATTCAAAAGTGAGGACAGAAGGCACTACATTGAGTGCTTAAAGTTTTTTTGTTTTCTTCTGGTTTTAACCAAACCAAACAAAAAACCCTAGATTTTCTTGTGTCCTTTGAGTTTTTATTACTATAAGGATAATGATATGAGAGAAAATGTCAAAAAGGAAAAAAAAAACACACCTCGCCCATAATTCTGTAATCCATGGATTCCACATTCTTTCTTCATATGCCATGCATTTGAAGTAATTGTAATTATAGTTGACCCATAGTTTTGCACTTTTGTTTTTGCTCAATTAATGCCTTTGTGTATACTCAACTTGAAATAGCATAGGCATAACATTTTGAGAATTATTTAGTTCTTTCATCTCATCTATATAGTCAGTTCGAATTTCTAATCTAAAAATTCTACATGATTCCATTTGGTAAACTTGTATTTGTTGATATCCTGAAGTGTAAATCTCTGAAAAAGAAACACACCCACCATCACAAGTAGGTGTTAGGATGACACTTCTTTTTTTGCTCAGACTCTCAGCACTGTCATGGAGAGTTCCCACAGTTCAGGTGAATATTTCCATGCCGAGAAATGTCCTCAGGAAAGCAAGAACTGATTTCCAGAAAAATGAGTCTGTGTCCTCACTTCCTTCTTTAGGTTGCCTAACATTTGTAAGTGACACCAAGATGAGCAATTGCTTCATTCTATTATTAAGTCAGCAGCTTTATTCAAACCATCTTTTTGTATTGAAAAAACACACACACATATTTGTAAAAACTGGATATACTTTTGCTTATCTACAATGCAGTCTGTTTTCCTTGCCTCATTTTTGTTTGACAGTTGGATTATGGCATGGGGAAAAAATAGCCCCAAGTTCAGAGGGTTTTTATGTTGAGGGACACCCAAAAAGACGCCAGTAGTAAAATAAGCCCTTGCTGTGCTAAAACTAGCGGTGAGTCATTGGATTGCCTCCATTAAAAAATTCTTGGATTGCTTACCTCCAGTAGAAATTGTGGATGAGATGTTATGATCCTTAATAAAAACGCTTGTAAATTGTTTTCAATTACTCAACTTCATCTCACCACAGAGTTAGCATGTCAATTCCATTTATTGGGCACCCCACCTACTATGTGTTGAGTGTTTTGTGAGACACATAAATGTGACTAAATACGGAATCTCACCCCAAGCTAAAATGTTACTTCACCGTGCCTAGAATCTTACAGATGACAAGCAACACCATTCAGTTATCACCAGAATTTCATGAAGGAGATAGAAATGTCCACCTCAGCTAAATACAAAATGGGAAGCAATGCACACGATCCGAGCAGGACAGCTAACGTGGTCCAGGAGTCCAGAGAGGGAGAGAGGGCCTCTGGGAGGGGGATGGATAAAGGATGTCCCTGGAGGGACTTGACGTGTACAGAACTGAGATGGTCCTTCCATCCGGAACTGGGAGAGCTTCAGTCAGGCCCCAGTCAGGTGGGAAATGGGCGTGGAGATTGGAAATAGGAATCGTGAGAATTTCTCTTGAGTGTGGATTTATCTCAAGATAAATCATTAGTAATTTATCTTGAGATGGAAAAGGGGCACATTACATGTCTTTGAAGCCAGACCAAGAAGTCTGAATATTATGTGCTGGGAAATCCAGAACCATTTGAGGTTCCTAAGCAGAAGCGTGATGCATTGGGCAGCAGTGTTCAACACAGGCGTTGGAAACCCAAGTGTCTGCAGAGACCAAGCAGCTAAGAGTGAAATGGGGAGCATGTGGCGAAGAGAGAGGGTGTCTTCTCCAGGGGGCGATTGCCCTTCAGGGCTGGGGGAGTGTGACCTCTCACCCTCCTGCAGATGTATTGTTCTCTTCTGCGCATGTGCTTGATTGCCACACATTGTATATCTTCCTACCATGGGTGTCCATGGGCACAGAGTTATGATTATTGTTCTCTGTAGTGGTCCTTTAAATTCTATAGAAAAAGAAATACATACACATGCATACGGACTTTGATATTTACTGTGTATTACCTTTGCCAGTGTGTTTACGTCTTCATGTGGGTCAAGTTATTGCTGGTGCCCTTTATTGTAGCGTGAGGGACTCCCTGTAGCATTTCTCCGAGAGCAGGTTCCAAGTAACAGACATCCCCAGTGTTGATTGGTCTGTAAGTGTCTGAGTTTCTCTTTCATTTTTGAAAGATAATTTTTTGCTGAATGTAAAAGTCTTACTTGTTTTTTTTCTTCCTTTAGCCCTTAGAAGGAAATCAATTGCTTTCTGGCCTCATTGGTTTCTGATGAGCAGTCGGCTGTTAATCTTATGGTTAAGCTTACAGTATGTGACAAGTCTCTTCTCTCTTGCTGGTGTCATGACCTTCCTTTGTTTCTCCATACTCTGATTACGGTGACCCAATGTGGACCTCTTTGAGTTGATCATACTTGAATTTTATTGAGCTTCTTAGATATGTAGGTAGTGTTTCAACTCTTATTTCTTCACTGGTTCTTTCTACCCACTTCTCACTTCTCTTTCTGGGACACCTGTTAAGCATATGTTGGTATGTTCCGTGGTGTCCCATAGTTCTCTTAGGTTCTGCTCACTTTTCTGCATTCTTTTTTCTTTCTTCTGCTGAGATTGGGTAATCTCAAATGGACCTATCTTTAAGGTCACTGATTCTTTCTTCTGTCTGCTTAAATCTGCTGTGGAACCTCTCAGTTCAGTTCTTATACTCTTCAACTCCAGGGGTGTGTTATTTGGGGGTGGTTCTTTCTATAGTTTTTATTTATTGATATGATTTATTTTTGTGAGGCATTATTTTGATGGTTTTCTTTAGTTCTTTGGAAATGGTTTCCTTCAGGTTTTGAGCATATTTTAAGGAGTTGGTTTCAAGTCTTTGTCTAGTAAGTGTCTTTGGCTTCCTCAGAGACAGTTTCTATTTGCTTTATTTATTCCAGTGTATGGGCCATATTTTCTCGTATCTTTGCATCTCTTAAAAATTTTGTTGGGAACTGAATGTTTTGAGTACTGTCAAGTGGCTACTCTGAAAGTCCAATTTCCCCTCTTTCCCAGGGCTTGTTGTTCCTGCTTTTTGTGGTTGCTCTTGATAGTCTGTTTAATGAGTTTTATGCTCGAATTTTGTGAAGTCGGTATCCTTGCCGAATATGACCACTGAAGTCTTTGTTTGGTTAGCTTAATGATCAACTTGTGATGGACAGCTATTTCTTGGAACATCTCAACAAAAAGGAGGAGGAGGAGGAGGAGGGGGAGGAGATGATGGGAAGATGAAGGAAAACATAAAAATAAAACCAGAGACCCAGCATGGCTTTCAAACTTAACCATGCCATTGACAGCTTCGTCCTCACCTCCAGTTGTGCAGAGCCTGCAAGTGAGCTGGACGTGAGAGTTGAGGGCCTTCTCAGGTCTTTTCTGTGCACAGATCCTGCTCTGGGCATGCGTATGAGCTTCCAGAGTCCCAGGAATATGAGGGAGCTGTCCAAAGTCCTTGCTTCCCAGAGGATCCCACTGCTAACACTCCCCCCTGCACCCCAGCTTTTTGGTATGTCTGTTGTTCGCCCCAAACAGTATCCCTTGCCATAGGCGACAGCAGATAAGCCTTTAAGCATTTTTGACAAAGGCCTCTGGAGTACTCACCTCTCCATCCCGGGAGAGATCTGAATTGGGCGGCAGAAAGACCAGCCCTTTGCACCGGGCCTGCAGGGAGCCAGCTGGAAGGTCCAAACCCATAACCACGCTGATTTGAAAGGGCGGTCGGCTCTGTGCCCTGCAGTTCCAGGAACCCGCACAGGGAGGGCATCTTCCCCATCTCCGATGAGGGGGGCAGAGGGGAACGGGACATGGGGCCAGAGAAAGAGAAAAAAATGCCACAAGTACCTCGCACTGATATTTAGTCCCCTTTTCAGGATTATGTGTCCACCTGGTCGCTGTAAACCTTTAACAAGTTGCCCGGTTTCAGAGAAAGTTGGTTCTGACAGGTTGTTGGTTTTTTTTTGCAGTTTATTGGTGGTTTTGTGGAGGGGCTGGCCCACGGAACTCCCTCTTCCACTCTTTTTCCGGAGACCATGCGGTGCACGCGTGCCTTAAGGATGTTGTATGTGTAAAAGCAAACACATGTGAGCGTCATGCAGCGTGCTCCCTCGCTGCCTTCCGCAGAAGGCATGCAGACCGGAGAGAGAGTGACGGGGAAGGCGGCAGGACACGGAGGGCTCTGGACCTTCGCCACGGGAGGCACTGGCACAGCCAGCCGGCCTCGAAAGCAGCGTGGCTCATGGGTCTTTCCCTGAGGGGGACAGGACGTGGGTGCCAGTAACAGAAAGCGACATCACTGGTTTGGACAGCTGGGAGTTTGTTTGACTCAACGAGAAACCCAGCGGCGCCAAAACCGGTTTGGCTCAGTGGATAGAGCGTTGGCCTGCGGACTGAAAGGTCCCAGGTTCGATTCCGGTCAAGGGCAGGTACCTTGGTGGCAGGCACATCCCCAGTGGGGGGCGTGCAGGAGGTGGCTGATGGATGTCTCTCTCTTATCCATGTTTCTAACTCTCTATCCCTCTCCCTTCCTCTCTGTAAAAAATCAATAAAATATATTAAAAAAAAGAAACCCCGCGGCGGGCTGGCACGGGCTAGGGAGGTGGTGGCCCAGGGAGGGTGCCAGGCGCTCAGGCCAGTCCGCCTTTCTCTCCCGCTGACTTTACGGGAGTGGCTCCTGCCTCCTCTGTGGTTGCCGTTTGATCTCCAGGTGGCTGCTGCGGTGCCAGGCACCGCCTGTGCGTCCCAGGCACAGGATTGTTGTTGTTTTTAAAAATATATATTTTAATGTTTTCTTACAGAGAGGAAGGGAGAGAGTTAGAAACACCGATAAGAGAGAAACATTGGCCAGCTGCCTCCTGCACGCCCCCTACTGGGGATGTGCCCGCCACCAAGGTACATGCCAAGACCTTTCAGCCTGCAGGCTGACACTATCCACTGAGCCACACCGGTTTCGGCTGTTGTTGTTGTTTAAGTCGGGACAGAAAACGCTTCTCAGAGCACTTCTTCCCGTGAATGAGCCCCGAAGAGGTCGCGTGCCCTCTTACACCAGCCCCGGGCCAGGAGGAAGCGAGCTGACTGTGATGCATGGTGTGCCTTTCTGCGGGCTGAGCAGGGGCCTGTCCTTCCAGAGGTCAGAGCACCAGGGTTCTCTGAGCCAAGAAAAAATCGGGGTCAGCAGTGGACAGTGGCAGCCTTAGGCAGATGAGGTGGAGGTGGCTGCTGGGAAGGGGGCAGCCTGCCGCTGTGTCCCAAACCGGCCCACATTGGAGCGAGCTGTCAATGTCGCTGGGGAAGAGGGGAGTTCAACATGAGGGTCAGGCCCTCGCCCAGGAGGGGATGGGCAGGAGGCAGCAGATCAATGATTCTCTCTCACCGATGTTTCTCTCTCTCCCTCCGTCCCCCTTCTCTGAAATCAATTAAAAAAATACATATTTTTTAAAATATATTTTATTGATTTTTTACAGAGAGGAAGGGAGAGGGATGGAGAGTTAGAAACATCCATCAGCCGCCTCCTGCACGCCCCCTACTGGGGGTGTGCCTGCAACCGAGGTACATGCCCTTGACCAGAATCGAACCTGGGACCTTTCAGTCTGCAGACCGACGCTCTATCCACTGAGCCAAACCGGTTTTGGCAATAAAAACATATTTTTAAAAAAATGAGGGTCAGAAATACGGAATATCTGTTCCTATAACAGGGGGGAAACCAGACGGGTCAGCTCAGAGCCACAGCGGGCCGAAGCCTGTGGTGTGTCCACGGCTGGCCCGGGCTGGGCAAGAGCAGATAGGATTCTGCCAAGGCCTTGGTTTCCGCCTTGGTTCTCGCCCGGTGGGAATTCACATGGCTGGTCTCTGAGGGCTGTGCCCACCTCCAGTCCCTAGACGACCAGTTGGCTGTGGTCTGAACGCAGTGGCCAGCAGGTTCCAAGGGATTTTCAGGGCCACGCTGGGAAGCTGGCCAGAATGGCACGCAGGCTGGGGAGGAGCCTCATTTCCGGGGCAGGTACCGAGGCAGGAGCTGGGGAACCAGGCATGGAGGTGAAGCCCTGTTATTTGAGGGTGGGGGGCAGGCAGGGGACAGGGAACGGGAGCTCATGGATGAAAACTGGGACTTTAAGGAGCGGCTAGCAGTCCGCGCTGCTGAGGGAAGACCCCAGATGGAGCTGGCTTGGGTTAAATGCAAGGTCTCCGTCTCGGTGGGCTGGGTCAGGGGAATGGAGGAGTAGGCTGAGCCCGCTATGGATGGGATCAGGCAGTCCCGTTGGGGAGGGAGAAGGAAGGATGTGGCCTCCGAGGGCATTGACACAGGCAATCTTTTGGAGAGAGCAATCACAGGACTTGGCAAGTGGGAACCGGGCTGGGCTGGAGCCTAGGAGGCCGCCTGATCACACACAGGGAGGCGAAGCGGCCCTTCTGTCTGAGTTAAATTCCTGATGTCCGAGCCGTCCCCTGGACGTGCAGGGAGGGGTGTTAGTGACTGGCCATGTGCCTGGGCTTGAGGCGGAGTGCAGCTGGAAATCCTGGCTGGGCACGGGCGTCAGGACGAGGATGGGCTGAGGTTGGGAGGGGCGGGGGGAGGCCTGGAGAGAGGGCGCTCAGCTCGGTTCTCTGCCACGGAGCCCATCCCACGGGAGTTGTGTCTATTCCCTGTTCCTTTCATTCCCAGGAATTCCTGTTGCAGGTCCCTCATCTCCTGGCGGATTCTCCTCCCCCCAGGCTTTCCCTCTCACCCACTTCCTCCGTCCTGCACGTTCTCATGCCAAAGAGGAACATGTAGATTATTCACGGACAAAACCAACAAAATGAAGAGCTCCATCAACCTCAGACCCCAGCTACGGCTTCCTGTTTCTTGTTCCCTGTGATTTCTGTTGACAGTGATGGTTGTTTATGGATAATCCGCAATATTCTTTATGTATTTTTTTTTTTTTTTGTGTGTGTGTGTGTGTGTGTGTGCTTTTTTTTTTCTTTCAATGCCAAAAGAAGATGCTGCAGTTCTCTCCTTCGTTCTGCAATCTGGCAGCAAATGAGATAAAGGCCGAAGCCGCCTTATCCCGCCCACCTCCAAAGTGTTCTGGGTTGGACCGTGTGACCGCACCCTTAGCCTTCGGAGGAGCACTCCTTGACACCAGGAAGGGTTCTTTTTTTCCGTATTAAATTAGAGATGGTTTTAAAAAAATTTATATTAAGGAAAAAGAAAACTCATTAAAATCCCTCTCTTGCCCTAGTTCAGTGGTCGGTACACTGCGGCTCGCGAGCCACATGCGACTCCCGAGCCGCCTTTTGCCGCTCTGTTGACTAATGAGTTTGCCGGCCACTGACCTAGACTCTCGATTCCAATAATTACAGGCTGTTGTTGTTCCTTGTGACTAAGCCCCTATCCCACTGGTCGGCAAACTCATTAGTCAACAGAGTGGCAAACCGCGGCTCGAGAGCTGCAGTTTGCCGACTACTGCCCTAGCTGGTTTGGCTCAGTGGACAGAGGGTCGGCCTGCAGAACGAAGAGTCCCGGATTCGATTGCGGTCAAGGGCATGTCCCTCCGTTGCAGGCTCCTCCCCGACCTAGGCCCTGGTCAGGGCTCGTGCAGGAGGCAACCAAGCGATGTTTTTCTCTCACATCGATGTTTCTCTCTTTCCCTCTCACTTCAATGGAAAAATGTCCTCGGGTGAGGATTGAACAAACAAACTAAAACTTCTCTCATAAACTTTATAATTTCCTAAGTCGGTGTAAGAGTTTGTAAGGTGTTCAGTTCTTAACAGAATGGAGAAATAGTTATTGGAACCCGTGATTTGGGGAGTAGAGGTACCACCTAGTTTTTGGAACACGCACGGCCCATGTCAAGAAGTTTCCAGAACTGAGGTCAGAGCTGTAGATAAGGCAGACAGGTACTGGAGAAACCGGGATTCTTTTAAGAGCCGAAGGCAGTGTTGGGAGAATTTCATGCTGGGCTGCTCCCAGGAGCTGTGACCAATGTTAGTTGGGACCGATGTCAGCTGGGACCCATGTTAGCCGGGACCCATGTTAGCCGGGACCCATGTTACCTGGGACCCATATCAGCCGGGACCCATGTTAGCAGGGGCCCATGTTACCTGGGACCCATGTTACCTGGGACTCATGTTACCTGGGACCCATGTTAGCCAGGGGCCCATGTTAGCCGGGATTCATGTTAGCTGGAACCCATGTCAGCTGAGACCCATGTTAGCCGGGACCCATGTTATCCAGGACCCATGTCAGCCGGGACCTGTGTTAACCGGGACCCGTGTTAGCCGGGACCCATGTCAGCCAGGACCTATGTTAGCCGGGACTGATGTTAGCTGGGACCCATGTCAGCCGGGACCTATGTTAACCGGGACTGATGTTAGCTGGGACCCATGTCAGCCGGGACCTATGTTAACCGGGACTGATGTTAGCTGGGACCCATGTCAGCCGGGACCTATGTTAACCGGGACTGATGTTAACTGGGACCCATGTTGCTCTCATCTGGCCTCGATAGGGCTCTGGGTCCCCACCGTCCCCGGTGAGATGTGACGGGAGGAAGGCATTTCTCCGGGCGCTGGCCCTCGGTGCCGTGCTGTTTGACCCAGAAAACACAGGGGGTTCCAGGACAGAATGAGCCGGTCCGGGCGCGAGGCTCCTCGGGCTCTCCACATCCAGCGGGGTGCGGGGAGACGGGCAGAAGGAGTCAGGGCGGCCCTGCAGGTCCTTAATGACAGCAGCGGGTTTTCCCGTCTCGCCCACGTGGTACCGCACCTGCCCGGACAGGCCCTGCCGGCCCGGAGCGTGGGAAAGTGCAGCCAGGAGGGGGGACGGCTGAAGCAGGCAGGGCTGCGAGCGTCTCTGAATGCGGCCCGGACCGGCCGCCTCCCCCTCCCGCTGCTGCGCGGGGACAGCCGTGCCAGCCATGGCGAGAACGGAGCACCCGAAGGTGGGGAAGCAATGCCAGTGGCCGGCTGCCAACCTGGAGTGAGCGATCCGGGACCCTGCAGTGCCGAAGGCAATAGACGCCGCCGAGGGCAGTCCGCTCACGGCGTGGTCGCGCTGGAGGGGACGCACCTTTGGCTCGGAGGGGACGCAGGAGGAGAGAGGTGGCCGCAGGAGGGAGGTGGCCGCGGGTGTGGCCAGCCACACACTATCCGCCTCTTGCAGAACCAGGAAGCCGGGCGGCCTGGAGCGTAAGTGCTGGAACTCTGGGTGTGCCGGGGTGTTGTTAGACAGGACACTCGTCTGAGGTTTTAAATGCGAGCTTCCTAAAACCGACAGCTTTCTCTTCCCTTTTCTGGCGACAGTGGTCCTCGTAGTTCATGTGTCTAAAATCTGGGACATCCGGGGGCGGTGTCTGTGTGCCTCGGGTGGAAATACCTTCCCCAGAACCCTGCACTAGTGCAGGCCTTCCTGCTTTCTCGGGGTCTCTGTACAGGTAGAGTTATGTGTAAGTTGCTCTCCAATTTCCGCGTGTTCTCCGTGTGTTTCTGTGTTCTCTCTGGAAACTTGAGGAAGGCTAATCCTAGAACATGTGTCGGTGTTTTGAATCATGAATTGATTCTTTTCTGTCATAGATGCCCTAGTTTCTTGTTATTGTCTAAAACAAGGTACTTGCACATGAGTCCCATGAAATGCCTTTTTTTTTTTTAAGTTTTAGGTTGTGTGTGCATGCATGTGTGTGCTTGAATCAGGACATAGATTTGTTCAGAGATATTGCACCTAAAATTATTCATTCTGGCCCTAAGTTTATTGGGGTTCTAGAGGGTGGGTGGAAAGGGGGTAGATGGCAGATTTTTAAAAATACAAAAGTGAATGCATGCTTTGAAATAGCCTAAGAGAAGGAGAGACCCATTTCTCTAAAATGTTTACGTAAAAAGAGTAAGTGGGAGCACTAGGAGCAGTATTTGAATTCTCATTGAGAGCTAGGAATTTTCTCACTAAGGGGTCTGGTCTAGAGCACAGAAAAGAAAATGCAATGGGATGATTTTAACTTGAAAATAGCAATTGATGACAGACTGCAGGAGTAAGCCGATGAATTGTCATTTACTGCTTTTCTGCCCAACGCTTATGGAAATTGTTGATAAACAGGGAGTATTTGTTAAATGTGCATATGCATATTGAATGAACCTTGGCAAGTCTTGGCTAGTTGGGCAACATCAAAATCCTAGATCTCTGACGCGTAGACTGGTCTCCTGGGTATGGAATGTTCATGGGGAGATTTGTTCTCTCCTTGCAAACCCTACAATCTTACTGTTTCACAAGAAACTCTTTGCCCCATTTTTTTTAAAACCTAAAATTCTCCGGATATTCCAATGGGGACCATTTGTCCGTGTTAAAATGAGGGGGAGTGGGAACAACCCATACCTGTAGAACTCCAGATTAGCAAGGAGGTTGAATCACACATACTATTAGCTTAAGGCAGGGGTCCGCAAACTGCGGCTCGCGAGCCACAGGCGGCTCCTTGGCCCCTGGAGTGTGGCTCTTCCACAAAATACCACGGCCTGGGCGAGTCTATTTTGAAGAAGTGGCATTAGAAGAAGTTTAATTTTAAAATATTTGGCTCTCCAAAGCAATTTCAGTCGTCGTCCTGTAGATATTTGGCTCTGTGGACTGATGAGTTTGCCGACCACTGGTTTAAGGGTTTAATTCTGAAAACGACTCATCCGACTGTTCCCTCAGTAATTAGACCTGGATTCGGTCTCTCTTACCGCAGGGGGCGCTCTCTGGCGCCCTAACCCCTTCCCTTCTCTTACCGCCATGGAGTCGGGGTTCTCAGGCCAGTCTTAGGGGAGTAACTTACACAGGGAAAGGGGCCATGCGGCTTTCTGGACTCGGGAGTCCTATGTGCTGGATTGCTGCTTCAGGATATTCAAGGGGCCCCATGTCCTAAAAATGTTCCTGTAACTGCCACTGTTCCCTTCCTTCTTGCGGGGCAGTGTGACGTGGGGCAGGTGCAGCTGGGAATCGAGCTCATTACTGACGGAGAACGAGTGGTCGCCTGGTTAGCACACATTAGGAAAATATCTCAGGGCGGGACAATCCTGGGTCAAGTTGACCATGAACATGTTTCTAATATAGTATATATATATTTTTAAATATATTTTATTGATTTTTTACAGAGAGGAAAGGAGAGAGACAGAAAGTCAGAAACATAGATGAGAGAGAGACATCGATCAGCCGCCTCCCGCACACCCCACAGTGGAGATGTGCCCGCAAGCAAGGTACATGCCCCCGACCAGAATCGAACCCGGGACCCTTCAGTCCGCAAGCCGACGCTCTATCCACTGAGCCAAACTGGTCTCGGCACCACTATATTTTTTAAAAATGTGACACAAGTGTCTTAAAGCGAAAGGACAAAGGGCTGAGGAGGCCGAGTTGCATCTCCTATTGCAAGATCCCTGCGAGCCGGCTGCCAAGTTTTATTCCGAGAAGGCCCGGGGGAGTGCGTGCCGAGGAGGTGGCATCCCTTCTTTGTGAAGCGATGCCTGGCACTTTAGCTGGTGCCCCACGGAGGGGTCTCGGGTCCACCACGCAGTCTGAGGATCCCCGGTGCCAGCTGCTCCTGTGGGTCAGGTGCCCGGGTCGGCAGCTGCCTGGGCAGGCCTGTTCCGAGTCAGCTTCCTGTCCAGGGTTTTGTTCCGGCTGGGGGCTCCCTGAGAATTTGGGGGTGGTCCTGCTGCAGGGAGGTACTTCCCACAGACACACCCTAAGTGTGCACCCTGGGATCCCGGCCAGGCCAGTCTCCGCTTAAATCGAAAGGCAGCCCGGGACCTGCCTGCACAGGCCTTGACCGACAGCCACTGTCCTCCCCCCGTCCCTCGCTGACTCGCAGCTGACTGGGGGGGAGGGGAGGCTGGTCCCCACTACCGGGACCTTGCAATGCCTGGCACAGATCCTGGGGTGATACCCAGGTAGAAAGGGGTGTCTGCTGTGGGGAAAGAGAGGAGGAAGAGGTCGAGGTGCTACTTTACAGACAGTCTTTTTGGCCGCAGTTTCTGTTTCACGTTCTGCGTGTGCACGCGTGTCCGTGGCTGCATTCTCTGTGGCTCGTGTCCCGTGGGATTAGACAGCCGCCAGGTCGTGGGCAGCATGTGCATGGCAGGTCCCGCAGGCTCGGCTGCAGCAGCTAATGAGGGAGGAGATGAGCAGCAGGGAGCGAGGGAGAGCGAGTGAGCGAGAGACCGTGGCCTTGGAGCCCAAGGGGCGTGGGGGCTGGGCGTGCTGCGGGGTCAGGGCACCGGGCCCTCTCTCAGGCCTCCCTCCGCCTTCCCACAGGAGATCCTCCTGTCCCCCACTGCCCCTCCCAGCCTGCCCCTCCCAGCCCGCCCCCTCTGAACCTGCCCCCTCCTCTGAGCCTGCCCGCTGCCTCTCTGATGCTGAAGCCGGGCCTGGCCCGGCCCTTCCAGGAGCTTTGACTCCTCGGTCTGCTTTCCTTCATGTCTGCCTCCCCGAGTTGTTCTCCCCGAGTCACCCCGTGTCCTTGCCCTGAGGACCTGCTCCAGGCCCGCCTTGTCCGGCTCCCAGCCTCCCTTCCCGATTCCTGGGAAGATGCATGACCTGTTTTGCATCGCTTTCTGCCTCAGACCGCTCCCTCCCGGCCTCTGCAGGGCCCAGTCACACATCCCCCCCTTACTGTCCCTCTCCCGGGTCAGCCGGCCTCAGAGGACTCAGTCACCCACTGCCAGGTGGTCACAGCACCCACCACGCACCAGGCACCCATCCAGGTGTGGAGGGCAGGGGAGGTCCGGCAGGTGGGAGACGGTGGTAAGCAGGTCACCTCTGCACAGGCTGAAAGCCTCCCCACAGGAAGGAGCACAGCTCCTGTGGGGGCCCCTGGCGGTCACCCGCCTGACCGGGTGGGGTGGCTCCTAAACCCACACCCCCCTGCCTCCTGTCCTCACCACTCGGCACATGGGGCTCTCTTCCATGAGCCCTCAGCCCCCCGGACGGCCGTGGCTCGGGGGAAAGGACCTTGTCCCCCACAATCGCGGACGGCCCTCTCTGTCGGAGGTGAGATATGGGCCCGGCCCGGGCTTTCTGGTTCCCCGGGTACCCCTGGCCCGGCAGCCACCCGCTCTGACAGCTCTGGCTCCATAATTGCTCCCCACGCTGCCGCCTGCGTTCCGCTCCCATCGCCACTGCCCACGGCCAAATCCTCACCACCTCGGCCGCGCTCCTGAATATTTATAAAGGGGCTATTTCCTTATTCAGGGGAGATGCTTCGAAATTACCCAAGTGGTTTGTGTGCATGGTCAAAAAAAAAATTAGAAAATACAGCTGAAGAGAAAGAAGGGGGAAAAAAAATCACCTACTTCAACTCTTAAGATAGCATCCCTGTGAATGCGGATATTTATCCTCCTAAACGTTTCTCTCTGTGTGGCCACATAGCCGCATATCTAAACATTCTCATAAGGAAAAACAGCTCACCCATTGTGATCTCGTGATCTCCATCGTTTTGTAGCCATTTTTTGGGGAACCTAACCCACCGTATTTTCCAGCATGTAAGACGACTTTTTAACCCAGGAAAATCTTCTCAAAAGTCGGGTGTCATCTTATATGCTGGGGTATCATCTTATAGGACGAATATATCCCAAACTCTATATTTTAACTGGAAAAGTTGGGGGTCATCTTGTATGCCCAGTTGTTTTGTACGCCAGAAAATACGGTATCTGATTTCTTTCCCGCATCTCTCAATATGAGTATTTGCCATAGTGATGGGGATAGTGGATGCCGCTCTCCCAGGCCATGTCAGTGCATTTACACGCTCCTGCTAAGTAGTCTTCTGTGAGTGTCCCCCCCACCTCCCACGTGGTTCAGGGTTCAGGTTCAGGGTTCGGGCTCCGGAGGAGGCCGCACACAGATGGAAGAGACTAGACAAGAACATGCTAATTTGGGCACTAGAGCACAGGGCACAGGGCAGCTGGTTCCACCCTGGACGCAGGAGCCGGACAACAAGTCGGTTTTCGGCTCTCAAAAGAAATGTCAATCGTTGTAACTGCTGATACTTGGCTCTGCGGACGAGTGAGTTTGCCGACCGCTGGCCTGGACAGACACCTCCGCAGTTCCCCTGGCATTTCCACCCTGAGGAGGCCTTGCTCGTCCTCATGTGTGTCCGTCGTCACGCTGAGCAGGGCGCTGAGATGTTCGTGGGTGACCGGGTGGAAGGGGAAAGTGCCGGTGACTGGAGTCTTGTCTGTGGGGAGCACTTCGTCCTTCATCTCACAGCTCTTGTGGCTTCCAGCTGCCCGGCCCCTAGCGCGCCCACATCCCCTGGGCTTTCCCACATGGAAAGGGGTTGTGGCTGGATGTCGTACGTGATTTTTGTCCTGAGAATGTTAAGAAGCCTGGGAATTAGGCCGACACTGGTTCCGCCTGGCTCACTGATGGCTGCCTCCCTGGGTGTGAACTTTTCATTCTCCGCTTCCCGTATCTGCTTCTTCATCCCGAGACCGTCTTCCTCCTCCTCCCGGCCAGCGGGCACCATGCCCGGCTGGGTGTCCGGGTGGGCATTCTCGCGTGGAAAACACAGCCGTGAACCCTCGGAGTCAGGTCGGCCGTGCCAGCGTTGCCCGCGTTGTTGGGGGTTTGGTTTTGGGGGGAGGCGGTGCATGTGGACAGACAGACACGGGGTCCCAATTGTCTTTCTTCTCCTTCCGACGGCCCGGCACGCTCTTCGGGGAGGAGGAAGGCCTGGCCCTCGCCCGGGCCGCCCTTCCTGGGACACGTCTCCTTTCAGTGCCTCCGATCGGGGTCTCTGGTCCTGTTTCCAAATCTCCCGTTGAATGTGAAGGAGGGTTTGGACCCCTCCAGAAAGAGGTCCCCCCGACCTGTCTCCGTGCGAATGCCGGAGAGCAAAAATGACACGCCCGGCTCTTAATCTCCCCATCACTTCGGTGTGGAGAGGAGAACGCCGTGATGCCCGGAAAAATAACCTCAAACCACCGAGCGGGAAAGCAGTGAGCCGTCAGCAGCGCGTCATCCTGGCAATTAATGGCCGTCGGGGGCCAGCGGCCCGCCCGCCGTCCCCGGCGTTTCTTTAAGGGAGCAAAACACACAGAGTTTATTTTATTATTCTATCTTTTTTTTCTTTTTTAACTGCGTGCCAGTATTTTTACATCTGCTTATGATTATTCTGCCTTGTAACTACCACCTCAGGCACCGTTCTTTTTAGGGGTGGGGGGGGAGGAAAATAAATTCCTTATGTAATAAGTTATCGGTTGGAAAATTTCTCTGACAGGCCGCCAGCTCTTCTTATGAAACATTCAATAGGGGGAAAAGCGCGCAGCTGTAATTCACTGCAGGAAAATGGGTTTCTAATGGCAAGATAGGGGGGTTCTGATGGATCCCGGCGAGGGACGCCGGCAAGGGTGAAAATCTGTACCTCGTATATTAATGTAATAGTGTATTATGAAGTGTCGCAGGGTAAAAAAAAAAAAAAAAGAAAAGCATACACCCACCGTCATATGGATAAACTCTAACTTGTACCGGGACCTCGTGGCATGGGGGAGGGGGGAGAGGGTGGGCATTTGGCTCTGGTTCAAGGTGACGTATTTATTAGAAATATCTTCAGCCCAGCGCACGGAGAAGGAAGAGTTAGGTAAACATCGCAGGTACGTTACACAAACACAGGTGGGTGAAACATTGAAATGTGAGGGGGAAATACAGAGGCTCTGGGTGCGAGACTGCAAAGAGCAGATACTCCCTATCCTAGCGGGAGGGGTCCTTGCAGACTGGGAAGCGGAGGTTTTATTTAAAATATATTTTATTTTTATTTTTTAAAAATGAATCTTTATTGTTCAGATTATTACAATTGTTCCTCTTTTTTTCCCCCGTAGCTCCCCTCCACCTGGTTCCCACTCCAACTGTCCTCATCCATAGGTGTGCGATTTTTAAAAAAAATATATATTTTATTCATTTTTTACAGAGTGGAAGGGAGTGGGACAGAGAGTTAGAAACATCGATGAGAGAGAGACATCGATCAGCCGCCTCCTGCACGCCCCCTACAGGGGATGTGCCCGCAACCAAGGTTCATGGCCTTGACCGGAATCGAACCTGGGAGCCTTCGGGCTGCAGGCCGACGCTCTATCCACTGAGCCACCCCGGTTTTGGCAGTGTATGATTTTTGGAAGAGGAGGTTTTTAAGGCGAGAAGCTGCGTCTGTTGCAGCCTGAGGACAGGGGACAGGTAGGCGAGGCGCCACTTCTGCCACAGCTCCGTACACCGGCAAGGTCAGCGCAGAGACTGGGGGATCCGCCCTCTGCACGCACCGGCCATCTGTTGGTCCTTTGGAGCCCCGTGTTTGCTCCCTGTGCTGTGTCTGTGTGTCTGCGTGTCCGTGTGTCTGCGTGTCCGTGTGTCTGCGTGTCTGTGTGTCTGCGTGTCCGTGTGTCTGCGTGTCCATGTGTCTGCGTGTCCGTGTGTCTGCATGTCTGTGTGTCTGCGTGTCTGCGTGTCTGTGTGTCTGTGTGTCTGTGTGTCTGGCACGGTGGGATCCAGAGCTGCGAAATGAGTCAGTTGTCGAGCGCAGTTCTGCTGCCTGCTTCTCAGTCAAGGGTTAAAGGACTGCAGAGACTCCAGCCCCGACCACGAGACGTGGAAATTTCCGGAAGTCACTTTCTGGGACGTGGGAACGCTGCTTCTCAGGCTGTTAAAGTGTCACCTGTTTTTTTCAGAAGTTGTCCTTTTGGGTTTTTTTTTTTTTTAGCAGAAAGGGTGGTGTGCGTCTTTTCTCTACATGTTCCATCCTGTTGGCACCTTGTGACCAATCGGCCTGGGCATTTCTGTGTTGCCCGCCCATGGAAACAGAGCGTTGTTAGATTTTTGTGGGGTGCTCTGCTCTGGGCTTCCAGGAGGGTGTCGAAGATGCTTGACACCTGCTGAATGGTGACGCGTGGTGGGGGATGGTCTCCAGAGGCTGCGGCTGGTAACCCCTGTCTGTCCCACGGGTGTGTCCAGAGGGGGAGCAGGCGGGGCGTGCGGACAGATGTGGGGACCCTCGGAGGAGAGCCATTACATCAGGCATAGAATTAGTTCCACCACCCTTATCGTTGGCGCTCCCCCTAACCATGGGCCAGGGATAGGTTCTGTTCTCAGATCTCACGTTCAACGCGAAGGAGGTTTGGGACCTCCAGGAGTCGCTGTGGGTCCGTTCAGAACTGGTCTTTCCAAGGGAAAAGGGTCATTTAAAGCAGCGAGTACGTTCTAGACGCGCCTGCGGATCCATGCCCGTTTCCTTCCTTTGGAGATACCGGTGTCCGCCTGCCTGGCGTAGACCCGGCTGCATTTCCCCACGTGGCGACGCTGGTCGGGGGTGAAGCGACATCCGCGCCCACTGGCGCTGTGGGTGAGCTCTGTCCCCAGACCGCCGTGTCCCTCCAGAATCCAGGCTTTGCCCGTGGCCGCACCGGTGGGCTGGGCCTCTGACATAGTTGGCTCGTGGCTGCTATTCAGCCGGTGGTGAAGGGACCTCTGTCCATCTTTCCGAGAGAAGGCTGTTCTGGTCAGAGTGGCTGCTCCCATACCCTGGCCAGTGGCTGCAGAGACTTGCAGGGCAAACAGAAAGGCGCCGGGCGTCCAACCTACGCGGGCAGCTCCAGGGGCAGCTTTCCGCGTCAGTGACAGTGTGGGGGCCTCCTGCACGCCCCTTACTGGGGATGTGCCTGCAACCAAGATACACTATCCACTGAGCCAAACCGGTTTTGGCCACAAAAAGTTATAACAAGAGAAAATCACCAAGTTCTGCCTGTCTCTCTCTCTCCCCTCCCCTCTCTACAGGCTTTGCTCATGGCTGGAGGTGGGTCCCGAGTTCGGGGTTCTAGAAGCTGGGCAGAGGAAGGGGCGCTGCCGTTCTGCTTTCTCCTGGGGGTGGCCCTTCGAGGCTGGACGGCTTTCTGAGGGAGACCCTGCGCTTGCCCCCAGCTGGTCTCCTTTTTTTTTGGGGGGGGGGCGGTCTGTGCTCCCTGTATACCTGTTTTCTGGCGTATAAGATGACCCCCAACTTTTCCAGTTAAAACATAGAGTTTGGGATATATCGCCCTATAAGACGACACCTGGCGTATAAGATGACCCCCGACTTTTGAGAAGATCTTCCTGGGTTAAAAGGTTGTCTTCTACGCCAGAAAATACGGCAGTTGGTGCCCCTTTGCCAAGCCCTCTGGGAAACTTGCGTGGCAGGGTGAGTTTTGTCAAGAGAGGGGTGTTGAGGAGGGTCGCCTTAAACCGGCTCTGAGACGGAGGGCGTTTTGCTTCTCGGACGGCTGCGTCCATACAGAGACCTCCAGCCAGCGAGAATGTCACAGGGACGTTCGTCGGATGCTCACCATGAGGCAGGGACCTCCTGTGTCTCAGGTTCTGCTCCTGGGAGACACGGAGCCCTGTCCCCGACGCCGCGTGTCTCTGACCGAGCCCTTGTCTGGATCTGAACACGGAGGGCGACTCCAGGCAGCCCCCGTCCTTGCCCCTGGCTCGATTGGGCCCCAAGTTCTTGGCTGCCTCCCAAGTGAGCCTGCCGGGTAGCATGAGGGGCCCTCCTCCCCCCTTCCACTCCCCACCCCCCTGTGCGGGGGGGGGGTGCTGGAAGGGTGAGCTTCAGTTCCTTTGTGGGAAGCGGTGGCTCTGTCCAGCGAGGAGGGGACACGCAGGCTTCTTGGGAGCCCTCGTGGATAGTATCAAGAGCCAGCAATGGGGACCAGCAGAGAGGAGGTTTTTAAACATGAAACTGGTCGGTCCCATTAAGCCTGGCCAGCTGGGAGATTTGAGAGGTGCCAGCAGGCCCCGCCTGGGGGCAGCTGCCCAGCTGTTAGTCATTGTCAGCGCCCCGCAGGCACGGGACCGCCCCTTCCCTCCCCCTGCTCTCCCCCTTCTCTCTGCTCTCCCCCTTCTCTCCGCTCGCCCGCCAGCTGGGGCCTGAGCCAACTTGCTTAATTGCCCTGCTCCCCACTTTCTTGTCTTCAGAGGGAGGGGGTGGGCCGGGGCGGCCAGGTGGGGAATGTAAACAAGTGCGGTGGCCACACGGGGACAGGCTCGTTTATCTCACAGCCTGTGCCCCTCCGAGGGCGGGGGGACCTGGGAGCTGAGAGCTAGATCCTTAGTGGGAGAAACGCTCACCGCAGCGCCTGCTCCACGGTGCACAGGCCGTGACTTTGGCCTTGGTGTCGGGCAGGACCGTGGAGCGGTGAGGTCCACCCACAGCCTCACACTCCCGCACGGTCACACTCAGCTCCGCGTTCACTGCTGTTCAGGATAGAGGCCCTGGGCCGTGACGGCGTCAGAGTTTCTTGTTTTGATGCTGTACGTCTGCTCACACTTTCCCATTTCTAAAAATTAAAAGCCAAGCAGCTATGTGCGAGCTGAATTTAAAACCATCTCTTGCCGAAACCGGTGTGGCTCAGTGGATAGAGCGTTGGCCTGTGGACTGAAAGGTCCCGGGTTCGATTCCGGTTAAGGGCATGTACCTTGGTTGCAGGAGGCGGCTGATTGATGTCTCTCTCTTCGATGTTTCTAACTCTCTATCCCTCTCCCTTCCTCCCTGTGAAAAATCAATAAAATATATTTAAAAAAAACACACAAAAACCATCTCTGCCTGGCTGGTGTGGCTCAGTGGCTGAGTGACGACCGATGAATCAAGGGGTTCTATTTCTGGTCAGGGGCCATGTCCTGGCTGCTGGCTGGACTCCCAGTAGGGGCATGCAGGAGGCAGCCAGTAGAGGTTCCTCTCTCTCTATCCGTCTCCCTTTCTCTCTCTCTAAAGTCAGTAAACACACACACACACACACACACACACACACACACACGCTATACCCCCCACAATTTCTAAGTTCTCTTTTAGCTCCAAGCTCTAAGGGTCTTTGGTTTTTAAAAATACGTATATATTTTATTGATTTTTTTTACAGAGAGGAAGGGAGAGGAATAGAGAGTTAGAAACATCGATGAGAGACATTGACCAGCCTCCTCCTGCACACCTCCTACTGGGGATGTGCCCACAACCAAGGTACAAGCTCTTGACTGGAATTGAACCTGGGACCCTTCAGTCTGTAGGCTAAACGCTCTGTCCACTGAGCCACACCGGTTAGGGCTGGATCTTTGATGTTTGTTGCCCCTAAACTTGAACTCTGCTGCTCAAAGTTCGGTGTGTGGACAAGCACATCAGCCTCCCCTGGGAGGTGGAGAGAAATGAAGACTCTCCGACCGCACCCAGCCCTGTGGGATCTGCTTTTCACCAGATCCCGAGCTGTAGTTGAGAAGCGCTAGACTGCATCCCTTCAGCAGACGTCCTGATCAAGCATTTGGAAGTAAGGCAGTGTGAACACTCACTACGTGGTCGCACGACTCGGTTTCTAAACTAGTTCACTGACCCAAAGAGGGATTAGGGCAGAGCATGTGAAGATTAGTATTGATGAAAGGAGACAATGACTGGTTGTAATGAAATAAAAAATTTTATACACACACACACACACACATTTGTATTGATCTCAGAGAGGAAGGGAGAGGGAGAGAGAGAGGGAAACATCAACGATGAGAGAGAATCCTTGATTGGCTGCCTCCTCACAC
>JAAGEH010001968.1:0-50071 GCA_011751065.1 Lasiurus cinereus
AAAAGGCTGAATGGTGTGAGGGAGTTTACCCGCTGCAAACATTCTCTCTCTTAGGAAACCGCAGTGTCTGCTGCAAAGGCTTCCTAATTTTTTGTTGAAATACATATATATATACATATATATGTATATATATGTATATATATGTGTATATATGTGTATATATGTATATATATGTGTGTGTGTATATATATACATATATATATTTGTGTGTGTATATATATATGTATATATACACACACACACATATACATATATATGTATAATTAATTGAGCTTTGAAACTCCGAAGTCTGGGAGTCACTGGTGACTGGCTCACAGCCGTTTATTAGGAGCCACAGTAGCATGTTGACAAGTTCATAGGCTCAAAAACAAACAAAAACCACACCCCCAACCCCCATCCCCAAAGCAAAGAACAAAAAAGCACCCCAGGATATATGTGCTCAGGGAGCCTGGCTCTGTCTGTCCTCTGAAGAGGGAGTGACATTATAGGGCAGCGGTTCTCAACCTTCCTCAGGCCGCGACCCTGGCATACAGTTCCTCATGGGGTGGTGACCCCCAACCATGAGATTTTGCTACTGTTCTGCATCGTGATGTAAAATAAATATCTGCATTTTCCCATGGTCTTAGGCGACCCCTGTGAAAGGGTCGTTCGACTCCCGAAGGGGTCGCGACCCACAGGTTGAGAACCGCTGTTACAGGGGGAAGACCCTTGACTCTGACCAGTGTCTCTTCACAAGCAGGAACCACTAGCTTCGATGCTTGGTGAGTCACACCAAGTTTCTTGCAGCGTCATTTTCAAACGAATTCCTCCCACCCCACCTCCTGGCCCAGACTGCCCCATCTGCATTACTCTCTTTGGTGTGGGTTTGTGATCGTGGCTAATTATTCCGTCAGCGTGGCACAGCCAGGACACCAGACACACAGAGGAGCATTACTGAGGGCACTGTATTCCCGCTCCTGGAGCGCGCACACATTAACAAGTCTCCAGTGGTCCTCTTATTAAACAAGTGGTAGGCCAATGCCCATTTAAGTGTTATTATTCTTGTCGTAAATGATTACTTACTCAATCCCAGTGTGTTCCAGGTGGTCTCAGACAGTGGTGATGCAATTGCTCCATTACATCCCCGCAGTGAGGAAGGAGAGGAATGGCTTGGAGCTCCCCCATCCGGGCCCCCCACCTTCCCCTCCACCCTGGGATGTGCCCACCAGCACCTCCTATCGGAGAAGAGCGGGCGGAGAGAGGTGGGTGCAGGCACCCCCTTCGGCCCAGCTGCAGGGGAGCGGAGGAGAGCCCGCAGCCCACAGCGGGACGGATGGCGGATGGCGAGCTAGCGTTCTGTTCGGTACCTGGAGACATTTGCGTTGAAGCGGCACGCACTTCTGCGCCTGTAACCCCAGAAGTAGGCGGTTCCCAGCCACTGTCAACTTCCAGGTGGGGCCAGACGAGGAGGAGATGATTACGGGGTTCGGGAGGAAGCAGGCAGTTAAGCAGCTCGCCGAGGAGAAGCCGCCTTCGTTTGGAATATCCCGTTCACCACTTGGCAGGAGCTACGCGGGCATGTAGGGAAGAGTTCCGACTTGATTTCGGGGACCCACCAAGCGGGGGTGTGTGCGCAGGAAGGGAGGGACCTTTTAAAGCAGTGCCGGACCTTGTCAGCACATTGCATTTCATTCCCTTCGACCCCGCACGTGTTGATGGGGTGCCGTCTGAGATTCCAGAGGCCGGTGAGGCGGCGGGTGAGGCAGTGGGTGAGGCCGGCGCCGGCTTGGGGTCACTGAGCTAAGAGTGTGGCAGGGGCTTAGGGGACAGGGAGCACGGAGCAGCCACTTCTGCCTCCTGAGCTGGCGGAGAGCGTGGCCCGCGAGAGGCTCTGAGGCGGGCCTGGTGCGAGCGGTTCACTCGGAGCAGGAGAGCAAGAGCATTAGCCGAGTCTCGGGGTTGGGGGTCCTGACATGCCTGGGAACTGGCTGGTTTTGGGGGGAGAGGGGGATGGTGTGAGAGAACGGTGTGCTAAGACCATGGAAAGGGCGGCTGGGACGTGGTGTGAGGATTTAGAAGCCACTGGTGGCTTTTGATCGGGGACAGAGTGACATGGTTTGCTCCGCTGTATAATGAGGATCTGGGGCCAGGGAGGGTGTCGGAGGGGTGGGGAGGGGATTGGACACAGGCGCGCCGGCTGTGGGAGCAGCTGTGGGAGCGATGGTGAGCGCTGTCTCGGGGATGTGCTCTCTGATCGAGGGTTCGTTGCGGTTGCCGAGGGAGATGCTACTGTCGCCGGGTAAACCCGTAGACCTTTGCATGAGCCTGGGTGCGTCTCCCTCCTGGGGCTCATGAGACTTTAGGACCCGCCAGCCTTGGGGACACCTCTCTGTAGACTCCCCGAACTTCGGGTCTCAGGGAGCACGGGGTAGTGGCCCTGACCCCAGAGCCTCCACGGTTCTTTGCACTCCCCCAGTTTACCCTTTGATAGTTAAATAGTTGGGACCCAATATGCCTTTTCCGCTTTGAAGCAGAACTTATGTTTGACGTGATCCAATTGCCTAGAACCGGGGCTGGCAAACTGCGACTCGTGAGCCACCTGCGGCTCTTTGGCCCCTTGAGGGTGGCTCTTCCACAAAACACCACGGCCTGGGCGAGTCTCTTTTGAAGAAGTGGCATGAGAAGAAGTTTAAGTTTAAAAAATGTGGCTCTCCAAAGAAATGTCAATCGTTGTCCTGTTGATGTTTGGCTCTGTGGACTGATGAGTTTGCCGACCACTGGCCTGCAACATACGAGCATCACGATCTTATTTCAGTATTCCATTCCAGTATCTTTGTTGGCTTTCTCAGAAAGAGTTGCTCTCTTAAAGTGGTTTCTCCAAGTGGTAAAATTTTAAGGCACAGAATTGTTATTGTTTTTAAGATTGTATACTCCAACAAAAACATTTAGTATGCACGCCCCCCAAAAGTGGGTTTTAGGGACATCAACTTCAAATTGAGCGCCTTTCCTAGAGGGTGGCTGGGATTGCTTAGCGCGTGTCACAAAGCTGTTTGAACTAGAGATAGTGATCCATTCAGCACCGGGGACACCTCCCGTTTTCTGGGGTGATCTGTGCTGGGAACCAGCGTGGGGAGCAGATGTCCTTGTACACTCGGAGGTTCGTTCTAGCTGGGCAGCAGACATTTCAGAAATTAAACCCAGGAATAAGAATGGCCGGTAGTTGTCATGCTGTAAAAGTTAGGCAGGTGACAGAACAGAGAGGTGGAGAGGAACGAGGTCAGAGCCAACCTTTGCTGATCACTTACTGTTTTCTAAGTGCTTTGTTTTTATTAACTCATCTTTAAGACACCTCTGCTGTTTAGGTGTCATTATTTGATCCCAATGAAAAAAGTGGGGAACAGCAAGACAAGTACTTCTTTTTTCTTTTAAAAAAAATATATTTTATTGATTTTTTACAGAGAGGAAGGGAGAGAGATAGTCAGAAACATCAATGAGAGAGAGACATTGATCAGCCGCCTCCTGCACGTCCCCTACTGGGGATGTGCCCGCAACCAAGATACATGCCCTTGACCGGAATCGAACCTGGGACCCTTCAGTCCACAGGCTGACGCTCTATCCACTGAGCCACACGGGTTTCGGCAGACACGTACTTCTTCCAGGACACCCCGTTGGGTTGGGGGTGGAGAGGTGGGGGAGGCGGGGCTTTAAGTGCCTGCTCTGTGATGCTTCATCTCAGGAGCACTTGGGTGCACGCAGGAGGGGCACATGGGAATCAGCCTGATTCTTCGGAGGAACAGAAAAGAAAGCGGGTGGCTGGGACTTGAGAGCCACCGTGGAATGGAAGGGGTGCCAGGAGCTGAGCCCCGAGGGGCAGGCCTACTCCAGGTCATGTGGGGCCTCATGGGATTTTATTCTTCCCTCTCATCTTAAACTCTCAGGGCTGCCCTAGCCGGGTTGGCGCAGTGGATAGAGTGTTCGCCTGGGGATCCAAGGGTCCTGGGTTCGATTTCGGTCAAGGGTCATGTACCTTGGTTGCAGGCTCCTCCCCGTCCCTCCCTCTCTCTCTTACTCTCTCTGAAAATCAGCTGAAAAATATCATCGGGCGAGGATTAACAAAATAAACAAAAAGTTAAAAAGATGCATTTACCAGAATCACAGGGTTAAGGCTAAGCAGTGAACAATGATGCGTTTCAAGTCTTACTAATGTCCAGGTGGCCATGCACATGTTTTTGGGAATGACCTCACTCCGGCTCGGAGATTTCTGGGGGAGGCGTGTCGGTTTCATCACAGTCAGCAGTTAGGATGAACTTCCGGACCCGAGGCCTTGCTGGGGTGACTCCTGAGGATGCTGCTTTTCTCATTTGCAGGGATTTGTGCCTGTCACCTGCTACACCTTCCTCCTGAGGTTGCACACATGCTTGTCTCCCTCTCGCCTTCAGAGCTGAAATTGCTGGGTGTCCCAGGTTCTTCTTAAAGGGCCGTGACACCGGAAGGGTGTGGGTCTGCGATTCGTGCTACAGTGAAAACACTCGGATGCTTTCGTCCGGAGGTTGAGCCCATATTTTGGGGTAAAAAGACTCAGAGAGGTTTGTGAGGTACAAATTATTTGCTACAGAAAATTTGCAACATTTCATTCTGCATAAAATATCTCACAGCGGGAAGTGTGACCGCTTTCAAAAGTAGGATTTCGGTATATGTCTGGGCTCTGGCATCGTCACTCAGAGTTTGCAGATTGTGCTGGTGTTGTTGTCCTCCTCGCCTTGCTGGTTGGCAAAACAAGCTTTCAACCCTTCCATTCTATAAATCGCTGAACACGTAACGTCATTGCAGGTGCTTTTTTTTAAAAAAAATATTTTTTATTGATTTCTTACAGAGAGGAAGGGAGAGGGTTAGAGAGTTAGAAACATTGATGAGAGAGAGACATCCATCAGCTGCCTCTTGCACGCCCCCTACTGGGGATGTGCCCACAACCCAGGTACATGGCCTTGACCAGAATCGAACCTGGGACCTTTCAGTCCGCAGGCCGACACTCTAGCCACTGAACCAAACAGATTTCGGCAGCAGGCGCTTTTTAAATTTGGGGTAACTAATTAACTGGCTTATAGTTTATCTCAGCGAGGAGGTTAGATAGATGTACTGGCCAAGTACAGGCTGTAACTACCATCTATTAATATGTAACGTGTGTAATCATCTATGTGTAATGTAAGCTTACCTTTGAGAAGGTCATACGCCAAGAGCTTTGTAACAAACTGAAACCAGGCACATCAGGGGATGCTTAAAGCCACTCTTGCTGTTTGGGTAGCGATCAATGTCTCTTATGGAGGACAGTGAATTTGGACACCCGTAGGCCAGAGAGAGGGGTCTCCCTCTGAAGAGTCTTAGAAATGACCAAGATAAGAGAGAGGCAAACGGATTCAGCAGCGTGTTGAGTGTGAAGATGAGGGTAAACCTGGGAGGGCAGACCCAGCAAAGAAGAAAGTCACCGGGTGTGTGGATGCCAGGCAGGCAGAGGCCAGGCCTTGAGGCGCCCTGCCAGTCTGAGGGCTCCCCCCGTGCCGTGGGTTTTACTCTACAATGACCGCCCGTCGGTCCATGCCGAATGACTTGTCTCTAAGACAAGGATGTCACTTCTCCCTCCCAAGTGCTGGACACGTGGGAAAGGCAGACAGTCCCTCGGTCTGTAGGACGCTAGCTGATGAGTGCACGTCCAAAATACCCCCTTCTCATAAATTCAGGGCGCCCCAAATAAAAGCTTGCCAGGGTCTTCAGCGGGTGGAATCAGTCCGGGGGTTCTGTCTTCCTGGCCTGGATGCCGTAACTTCTGCCCTCCCAGTGAATTGGGTGCTGGAGGCTGCTGGGAGAATGCTGGGAGGATGCTGGAGGCTGCAAGAGGATGCTGGTAGGATAGTGGGAGGATGCTGGGGGCTGCTGGGAGGATGCTGGAGGCTGGTGAGAGGATGCTGGGAGGATGCTGGAGGCTGTGGGAGGATGCTGGGAGGATGCTGGAGGCTGGTGGGAGGATGCTGAGGATGTTGGGAAGATGCTGGGGGCTGGTGGGAGGATGCTGGAGGATGCTGGAGGCTGCTGGGAGGATGCTGGGAGGATGCTGGAGGCTGCTGGAGGCTGGTGGGAGGATGCTGGAGGATGCTGGAGGCTGATGGGAGGATGCTGGAGGCTGGTGGGAGGATGCTGGAGGATGCTAGAGGCTGATGGGAGGATGCTGGAGGCTGATGGGAGGATGTTGGAGGCTGCTGGGAGGATGCTGGAGGCTGATGGGAAGATGCTGGGAGGATGCTGGAGGCTGGTGGGAGGATGCTGGGAGGATGCTGGAGGCTGGTGAAAGGATGCTGGGAGGATGCTGGGAAGATGCTGGGAGGATGCTGGAGGCTGGTGGGAGGGTTCTTTCTCATGGAGGAGAGAGGGTGTGGATGACGCTTTAGAAACATTAAAATCGATGTTCAGAGCGTGAAATGCCCCACACTGTGGAGAAGGCAAGAAAGGCTTGTTTTCTCATCTGGAGCTCCGGGTTTTACAAAAGCGGTGACATTGGGAGGCGGTGGCGGGAGGCGGGAGGTGGGGTGGGGGGCCCCGACGGGGATGGCTCTGAACCGTTGTTTTCTAGGGCTGATGCCCAGCTTGCCATTTCGCCACCTGAACCCCCGTGAGCAACAGGACACGCTCCGGTTTTGTGGACTTTGGCTACTCGGGGCGCCTTAGGGCTGATTTTCATTATTCGAAGCAGCGGGTTCTGGAGACAGCGGGGGGAGAGAGTGATGGGTATTGGGAACGGCTCTCGCCAAACCAGGAAGTGAAGACAGAGAGGAGGATAGGAACTTGTCCTAACGCAGGCCAAGCTTCCGCGGGAAGAAGTCGTGGAGGCAGAGGCAGAGGGCGCTGCCCACGGTGTTAGCCCAGCGGTAGCGGGCCGATTAATTACCAAAGGTTTTCTGTGGGAGGAGACCTTACGGTGATGAATGTTGTCTTCTCTTCTTCTTCTTCTTTTTTTTTTTTTTCAAAATATATTTTATTGATTTTTTACAGAGAGGAAGGGAGAAGGATAGAGAGTTAGAAACATCGATGAGAGAGAGACATCGATCAGCCGCCTCCTGCACACCCTCTACTGGGGATGTGCCCACAACCAGTATACATGCCCTTGACCGGAATCGAACCTGGGACCCTTCCGTCCACAGGCCGATGCTCTATCCACTGAGCCAAACCAGTTTCGGCGGTCTTCTCTTCTTTTAAAAATGCAGGCCTCCTCTCTCTTTTTGACCCCATGGAAGAAACAAGCTCAGAACCTCCTTCCCCCCCGCAGTTTCTTTGTTTTCTTAAAATAATACCATAACATAACACTCCTCACAAAGTGGACAGAAGTAAGAAAGCCCAGTGGTATATGGTCATGTTTGTAGTGAAAAACGTGAAGGCAAATTTAGCCAGCAAATGGACGTGCAATTTAGATAAACTGTATTTTATATGGGTATGTGCTCATAAGGTGACGATTAGTTGATAAAATCACATAATAGCTTTTAATTTGCCTCAACTATTTAAATGACTTTAGATCTGTAGAAACATGCTGGGCTGAAATCAGTATTCCTTTTTAAAAAATGATTTTTTTCTCTCTTCCTCTCTTATTAAAATTTCTGGCAATTTATTAGCAGCCGAGAGAAGGGTCAACCCCGTGCTAGCAGAATGTCAATTGAAGTTATTTCTAAAGAGCAGTTTGACGTGAATTTGTGGGTCCATGTACTTCCAATGACCATCTGTAAGACTGATTCCTCTTTACTAGGTAAATGTGAACTGGCCAGTCTGAAGGTCAAGAGAATAAGCTGTTGGCCTGGCCGGCGTGGCCTAGTGGTTGAGTGTGGATCCATGAGCCAGGAGGTCACTGGTTCGATTCCTGGTCAGGGCACATACCTGCGTTGCAGGCTTGATCCTCAGTAGGTGGTGTGCAGGGCGCAGCCTATCAATGATGATTCTCTCTCATTGATGTTTCTCTCTATCCCATTCCCTTCCTCTCTGTAAAATCAATAAAAACATATTTAAAAAAGAATAAAAGGTCTCACCTACGAAAAAAAAAGAATCTGAGCTGTTCAAAAACCGCGTTTACTTTCAAGGAGAGGGAGGTAGAGCTTGTGCGGGTGTGGCAAGAGAGAGAACGTGGTCAATTTTTCCCTCAGCCCGGACCCTCTGTACTCAGAAGTTCTGTGATGAGGCGTGTGGACTCAGAATGAGTGAATGTGGTCCTTTGGGAATGGCTAACATACCGTATTTTCCAGCGTATAAGACGACCCCCAACTTTTCCAATTAAAATACAGAGTTTGGGATATACCCGCCCTCTAAGATGACACCCGGCGTATAAGACGACCCCTGACTGTTGAGAAGATTTTCCTGGGTTAAAAAGTCGTCTTCTACGCCGGGAAACACGGCATTTCATTTTCCAAGCAGGTGGGCCACTGTGCGGCCTGGTCCTCCTGCCCATCAGATGGCCCAGGCACTTCAGGGAAGGCACTGCCTCCGCAGGTCGCAGAAGTTGGGGGCCGATGACTCGGCTGAGGGTGCCGAGTGGGGGGAATGGAACGCCATCCAGCAGGGGCACACACTTGGCAAAAGATTACAGAGCGGATCAGCCTCCTAGTGATGAGTGCGATTCCCAGCACAGATTACATGTCGTTGAGTGACAGCACGGCCTTGAAAATAAGGCCCAGACCAAAGAAGGAAAAGAAGGGAGCCGGTAGGCTAACGATACTTCAGTGGGAAATGGAGTGAGTAAACCCGGCGATGAAGAAAGGCCACGAGAAATGGGGCTGTGGAGCTTCTCGAGGATCACAGGCTGCTGTCGTTGGCAGGGGAGGGAAGAGAGTTCTCTTTCTCACACTCGAGAGGAAAGGGTGTGAAGGGAGACCATAATTACAGGAAATAATGGACCTCACCGTGCGTGCTCCGCCACGTGACACCGTGTAGGGAGGGGGATACAGGGCCATACTGGGCCACCCCGAGGCAGGAAGAGCTATGAGTGCCTTAAATGAAGTCAGCAATGCTGCGGAGTTTCTGTTCTTTTTTTAAGAGGGCAGAGGAAGATGCCCAAACTGCACAAGTTAACCTGACTGGTGTGGCTCGGTGGTTGAGCATTGACCTAGGAACCAGGAGGTCAGTTTTTTTTTTTTTAACATATTTTATTGATTTTTTACAGAGAGGAAGGGAGAGGGATAGAGCATTAGAAACATCGATGAGAGAGAGAGACATCCATCAGCTGCCTCCTGCACGCCCCTACTGGAGATGTGCCCACAACCAGGATACATGCCCTTGACCGGAATCGAACCCGGGACCTTTCAGTCCGCAGGCCGACGCTCTTATCCACTGAGCCAAACCGGTTTCGGCCAGGAGGTCACAGTTTTATTGTAGGTCAGGGGCACAGGTCCGGTTGTGGCTCCATCCCCAGTAGGGGGCGTGCAGGAGGCAGCCGATCCATGATTCTTACTCATCATTGAAGTTGCTATCTCTCTCTCCTTTTCTGAAATTAATAAAAAAATATTAAAAAAATATAGACACATTATATGTGCATATACTGAAAAGAAAGTGTTAAATGCATACTTATGTTTTTGTATAAATTAGGTTACAGCCAAGACCGGTTTGGCTCAGTGGATAGAGCGTCGGCCTGCGGAATGAAAGGTCCCGGGTTTGATTCCGGTCAGGGGCACGTACCTTGCTTGCAGGCACATCCCCAGTGTGGGGTGTGTAGGAGGAGGCTTATCGATGTCTCTCTCTCATCGATGTTTCTGACTTTCTATCCCTCTTCCTTCCTCTCTCTGAAAAATCAATGAAATATATATTAAAAAAAATTAGCACACATGAAATGGCCAAAGAGTCCTCTTCCATGAGTGAGTGCTTTAGCAGCCCCTGCCTCCACGGCCAGCATCAGCATCTTCAGGCCTGGCCAGCAAGCTCCAGAGTCCCTGGACCAGAGCCAGAGGATAAGTAATTTTATGATGCGTGTGTCATGTATGACTTCATACATGTATATGTAAAGAGGAAGAGACATAGCTAATGTCTTATAAAGAGCCAAGTAATGACATCATGCAGCAAGGACTCATGCAAACCTTACTTAAAAAAGCGCTAAAGTTTCGGGTTTTTTTCTCTGGACAAGTTTACTTTTCTTCTACACATGAGATCGGATGGAACCGGAACACATTACCAGAAATCCACAGAAACTGTGGACGTTTTACATGAACGTGTTAACTGGAAAGGAAGAAGTCCTTATTAGGAGGTATTCTCCTAAAACCAGCGTTATTTTAAAAAGTAACGAGAGAGACATCAAGGAGAGAGAGACATCGATCAGCCACCTCCTGCACGCCCCCACTGGGGATGTGCCTGCCACCCAGGTACATGCCCCTGACCAGAATCGAACCTGGGACCCTTCAGTCCGCAGGCGGATGCTCTATCCACTGAGCCACTCCGGTTTCAGCTGTTCACCCTGTTTGTACAGGACAGTCTCTCATTAGCTTAGGGTGCATCTTGCAAAGGACCGGATTTTCCCTAGTTGCCCTGGAAGGATGCTGGCTGGGGAGCAGGCCGTGGTAGAGTCAGAGCTGGCCCAGTCCAGGATGGTGGTTGAGATTCTCAGAGGAACCCTGAAACTGGGAGATGAGATTAAGCTGTGGTCCCCTGGGCGTCCCGGCCCCCCTTCCTGATGCTAATCGGATACGGCGTGAGGACTTTATTTTGCCCTAGAATTGTGCCCGGAGGCTGGGCGAGGGCCTGGCTGGCGGGGAGCCCGTGAGTGAGCGCCGCGCGGGGCTGGAATGCAGATAATGGCTCCATTTCCCGTCTGTTCGAAGGGGAGACCTGTAGCGGCAGGTAGGATAAAGGGGCACGGAAGCCCTACCCCGGAAGCCGTACCCCGCATTCTCCAGCCCCGGCAGAAGGGACTGCCCCTCGGCAGAGCACTGTCATTCTCTTCTCCCACCTCCTGGACGCTTCCAGCCCTGACTCTGGAGAGAACCGAAGGTGATGCTCCCTAGCGTTCAAGGTCAGGGTCACAGCTCCACGCATTTCTGTGTTCTTGGCTTGGATGTCACAGGGGCTGGGCCTGGGGCCCCTTAGGGAGGCTCAGAGGCCTGGATGGTGAGGCTTGGCAGTATCTACCCTGAGCGAGCGGCCAGGAGCCAGCTCCCCAGCCCCCATGTCCTCGCAGGCCCCATCCAGCCCTGACTGGAGGGGAGGGGGACAGTCTGCCGAGCACCCCACCCCTGTCCCTGTCCTCTGACCCATTCTTGCCTTGGGGGTCTGTGGGGTGGTGGGAGGTCTAGGTTACAGAGTGGACACTGAGGCTGTTCCATCCAGACAGGACCTTGGGCTCAGAGTCTCACCCCTGCCCGCCCCTACCCTTCACCCACCGGGCCCGAGGTGTGGATTTGTGTGGGATCTCACAGCCTGAGTGCGGGTCCTGGAACCCGGCTGGGTCCCAGACAGCGGGGACCAGCGGCTCTGCCCTCCAGGGTTCCACGGTCCTCAGCTCCCTCCCCTGCCTGTCGGGTGGCCGGGCAGGCTCTGCACTGGGGTGTCCGTCACCTCCAGGCGGAGGCGAAATGGCTGTTCCGGCAAAGGCCGGGCGGGCCAGCCCCGCACAGTGACTGATGCGCTCGGGAAAAGCCCTTATTAACCGGGCACTGGCCTTGCCTTAGATTCGGAAATACTAGCCCGTTCGCAGACAGGATCCTGGTTAATCTTTGCAGAAACTCTGTGAGTTCTCTCCGTGTTATGAGAAATTCAGAGCTGGAGTGTCCGGCCTGACATCCGGTAAAGTGGGGGTGCTGGGACCTCACACCCCATTTGCGTGGCGAGCTCTCCCCCTCTCCCCCATCCCCCCAAAAGCTGGGCCTGTTTCCTCTCCCTCCCCCTGCTCCGTGCAGTGCCAATGGTTCTGCTGGGACCTCCGGGCGCTCCCGAGAGTTTATCTCAGCAGGTTCTTCCTCCAATAGGCATTTCTAAAGGCCCTCTAACCACAGCCCTGGTTCCTGTAACCACTGGGCCATCCGACGCCAGGACTGGCCATTGTCACAGGCGAGCCCAGCACGAAAGGCCTTCCTGCCCGCCGGCCCTGCTCTGCCATAGTCTCTGCGGCCCGGACTTTCCTTCCCAGTCACATCGCCGGCCATTTGTCCTCGAGAGGCTACAGCACAGCCGCCACTCAGCCTCCAACCAGGGCCAGCCGAGCCTGGGCCGGAGTGGACTGTCCCCAGGCCAGCCAGCGGACAGCTTCAGCTGCTGGGAGCCGGCTGGCAGGCAGGCCTTTCAGTCCCAGCGACGGGCACCATGTTCCCGGGTTCCCTGGTCCCCCGCCATCGGGGCCTCTGGACTGGAAATGCTGGGGCAGAGATTTTGTTCCCGGCGCATCCTCACTAGTGGAAGGGGTGGCGTGCGCCGCCCATCAGAAAGGGGGTGCCACCAGCGTGACCTTGTCCTTCCCATGCAGCTCGGGCCTCGCTCTCCCACCCAGACCCGCAGACGCACAGGACCACGCGCCTTATAAAGTCACTCCTTGACCCACAAGGAGCAGGTGGGACAGACACATCTTGCTGTGTCCTCCCCACCCAAGGCGGCATCACGGAGTGAGGTGGCAATCGGACAGGTTCATGTTACGGTTTTGTTGAGCTTCAGCCCATACACTGGCCCCTACTGGGGCATTATTGGGGATTAAATGAACCCTAGGTAATAGAAGGGTAATATGCAAATAGGCCAAACGGCAGAATGACCGAACATCTGTGGCCCCTGCCCCTGGCCAGCCCCACCCCTGAGGGCCCCCATGGGGAGGGCTGGCTGGACCCCACCAGTGCACAACTTCCTGTACTCGGGCCTCTAGACACGTAATAAAGTCAAACCAGCGTGAATAGGTAACCTAAGCCGGGATACTCTCATATAAAACTTGCCTTTTTTTTTTTCCCTGGGTCATCGAGCTAACAAACCAAGGTTACCACCTCCTGTTCCCTGTATTTTAATATGAAACCTTCCTCACCTTGTAATTTCTCTTAAGTCCGTTTTATTTTCCCAGCCCTTGGGCCTTGGGTAATTCCTTGGGTGCAGTTCAGTTACCTCCAGGAGGAAAGCAGACGAGAGAGAGTTCAGTGCACAGCCGGCCGTCTTGGTGAACTGCAACGGCTTCTCCAATAAACAGCCACAAACATAAAGGTGGTGGGATGGTAAAAAATAAAACAAAATTTCTCACTTGACAAACTGGTTAAGAAAAACTCCACTTCTCTGGCTTGTGAGAGAAACTTCAAGGGGAAGCAAAGGGGGAAAAATGGTGCCTTTTATGGAAACAACGATTTTAGCGGCCTGAGCGCCGATTCTGTCCCGGCGCCTGGTCTGTCCCGTTTCACCTGTGCCACCTCCCGGCCTCCCTTCCACTTCGGGTGGTTTGGAAGCAAGTCGCAGGCACCGAGCACCTTCCGTGTGAACCCTTATCTTCTGTATGACCTCCAAGCGATGGCTTTAAAACACACACGATCGCAACGTCCTTATCCCGTTTAAAACTATCATCGGTTGTTTCTTACTATCAGCTCCCCAGTTTGTGTGTGGATTTCTCTGATGGCGGCATATGCATCTCTTACCGTCCCTTTGTTCCAAGCAGGGCCCAGACCAAAGGCAGCCTATTTTTAACAGGGACTTTTACAGCCAAGTACCCAAACACGCGCGTGCTTACCAAACTTCACTCGGTAAACGGTTATCGCACGTCTGTGTTTTGCAAGGCCCGACGTGGGGGCGATGAAAGGTATTTCCAAGGAGGGGCCCACTGGCCGTGGGGACTGGCCGGGTTTAGGTAACGGTCGAGGGTAGTGGCCCACTTTGCCTCCGAGGCTGGAACCTGGTCTGAGTGACACAGGGGTAGAGCTCTTTGGAAAAAAAAATTATTGATTTTTTTTTTTACAGAGAGGAATGGCGAGGGAGAGAGAGAAACATCGATGAGAGAGAAACATCGATCGGCTGCCTCCTGCACTCCCCCTACTGGGGATGTGCCTGCAACCAAGGTACAGGCCCTTGACCGGAATCGAACCTGGGACCCTTCAGTCTGCAGGTCAACCCTCTATCCACTGAGCCACACCGGTGAGGGCCAGGGTAGAACTCTTGAGTGGGATGGAAGGTGGAAGAAAGAAAACAGACCAGGGAGATGGGACGAGTCCGTCCATCACAGGTGGCTGTATTCTGCATTTCATTCTTCGTCTCTCCTTTCCACTTGATTCTTCGTCAATGGCAAGTGGGGTGTCTGTATGTTAGCTTCCCCCTCCTCCCCCTTAAACACGGGTAGAAATTTGGATTCTCTTAGTGATGAGTCTCGGGGTAAAGAAAATAAGCGTGTTGGGGTACATGCATGCATGTTCGCGGCATAATCCTCGTGGTGACAGATGTGAGTTGTAAGATACAAGCTTTTCTTGTTCAGCCTCGGCTCTCACGCCCTGGAAACCGTCTTGTCAAACAGTAAGCGTTCAGGGGCCTGGCTGCGTGCAGGTCTGTGAAATGGCTCTGTTGGCTTGGAAGGAATGCACCCCTTTGTTGGGGGGGACCTTGCTAACTTCAAAGGAAAGTGTCCTGACTTGCCTTGTGTGGGATGGGCTTTTTTTTTCTTCTGTATGTAACCAAGATGGCCCTTTAAGACAAGACGGGTAATCCTGTGGGCACTGGAAATCGCTGCCGAGACCTGCTGCCTTAGACATGAGTCCCATCTGGCCGGCCGGCGTCGGGACAGGCACCAGGAAGCAAGCATCGGGCCGGGGTGCCAACCGGGAGGTTAGAACAGCCATTTGCTCATTTCGGCTGTTTTATTAGCAGCCTTTATAAGGCTGACTAATTCCTTCCAACAGATATTTTGCCAACTAACATGAAGAAAGAGATCTTAGAAATAAACGTTCCCTGTTTCCCTATTCAGAGGGGGGTAGTTTTCAGGTGTTAAAAATCTGTCATCTTTGTCTTGGGCTGTAGAATTATGTTTGATTTATGCCTGAATCATCATTTTCTTATACTACTCCTAAAGCTATTTTCAAAACTGAATTGTGGGGTGACGAGGTTTTCTTTGGTGAGACATTCAGTCACCCTGCTGTGCTTTGAGTTTAACAGTAGGTACCCACGTTCTTGTTTGAAATATTAAAACGTATTAATCTCTGCATTCCATGTTAAGACTGCCGTGGCCTTAAAGACAGTGATGAGCACTACGTAAGCATTGAATCACATGCTGTACATCTGAAACTCATGTATGTCCATGATAATTAAAAAGCTACACTAATAAAAGAGAAGTAAGCAAATTGACTGTACCTCCGCGACAACCACCAGCCAATCAGGATCGAGTATGCAAATGAACTCAACAAAGATAGAGGGTTAATTTGTGTTCCCAGGTGTGGAGTGGCCGAGTGGGGCAGGGCAGAGGGAGCCAAAACAGTGGTGGTCTGGCCAGAGCGAAAGTCTGGGTCCTGGGTGCCGGAGGAAAACCAGTGCCAGCAGCCAGGGGAAGGCAGGCCTATTGCGTGAATCTTTGTGCAATAGGCCTAAGTAAATTAATGAAGTGGGACTGTGAGTTACAGTAGCAGCAGAGAGAAAGGGAAGACATGGCCAAAGCCTGTTTGCATTACATTTCTGTCCAGACTTTCCACTCTTATGGGTCTTTCCGACCTCAGAACTGTATCTGACTAGAAACTTACATGTAACTCGGCAAGTTTTGTAAAGAAGAAGATTATTGCTTCTCACTTTCTTGCGCTTTTGTATTAAACTGCAAGTCACTAGTTTGGGTAACAGCACACATTTTAAATTGCATATGGAAATAGGTATCTGGTCACATGGTCCGAGCTGATGGCCACGCCCATCCTGATTCCAGCCCCGCCTCTACGTTGCCGGAACAGCCCGCTTGCCCTGGGATTCCTGTTACTTGCCATCAAAAGCACCTAACTAGTCCTAGCCACAGCAAACTGTGTAAACCCATCTCACTGGGACAGAGCAGTTCTCCTCTCTGGGCCAAGGGGTTCAGACTCCCAACGAGACAGGATGGAAAGTGAGCAATGATTGAGTGCCTGCTGTGTGTCAAGCACAGTGCCTGCTGAGCAATTATCGAGTGCCTGCGGTGTGTCAAGCACTTACACGGTTGATGTGCATTTGTTCATGGGCTCATGGGTGCTGTGGTGCGGTTGCAGGTACCATGTATTGCTTTTCCCTTTGCTGCTGGGGTAAAGCTGGCTGTGGCTATTCCTGGGCTGTCGCTGGATTTTTAGGGGGTGCTGGGCACAAGGCTTTTGGGGGGTGGGGTGAGCAGGGAGCAGAGCTGTGTCCAGTGTCTGTGTGAGAAGAGCTAGTCTCACCTCTGTCCCTAATAGAGTAGGTAGGACCACCTGGTACATTCTTACTTGCTTTTATGCCAACTTCTCTCCCCCCACCACCCTTGCACCTGTTAGGAAATTGGGCCAAATATAACTTGGTGTTCTGACTAAAAGGAAATCAGTGTCCTCCCATTGGCCAAATGCGAGCCGATGTGGTTTATTAAATCCTCAGTTGGCCCAGGTACCTACCTGGTGCACTGAGAGGTGACGACTTTGGTGGCGATACCTTTTTCTGGATTCCACAGGCGGGTACATGTAGCTCCCGGTGCGTCCTCCTTCCTCGGGAGAAAGGAGGGTGTCTGGTGAAGGCCAGGGGTCGGAGACATGGTGATGGTGGTGCCTGCACCCTGACCTTGGACCCTGTGCCGGGCTCGCCTGGCCTGGCCGCCGGTCTTTCCTCAGGCGGAGGGTAGATGCGGGGATTTGGGGAGATGAGGGGTTTAGCTGTTGGAAATTAGCCAGCAGCTCATTGAAAAGAAATTAGTCATGCGCTTCATGCAACACCGAGAAGCAATACTGTAGGGTCCTCTTGCAAGAATAGGAAATTCGTTCCGGTTTTGGTGTCATCCGATCCACCGACAGCACGCCTGGGAAAGTCACGCTAGCAGAGGGATCGGCTGGTGCTTTGCAAAACGTTTTTATTTTTTAATTTAATAAGTCTTTATTGTTCAAATTATTACAATTGTTCTTCTTTTTTTCCCCCATTGCTCCCCTCCACCCAGTTCCCACCCCACCCTCTGCCCTTACCGCCTCCCCCCTCACTGTCCTCATCGATAGGTGTACGCTTCTCTCCCTGCACTCCCCTCACCCCTTCCCCCCTGAGAACTGTCAGTCTACTCCCTTTCTATGCCCTTGATTCTGTTATATTTATCGGATTTTTTATTCATTGATTTTTAGATTCACTTATTGATAGACATGTATTTGTTGTTCATAATTTTTATCTTTACCTTTTCCTTCTTCTTCCTCTTCTTAAAGAGTACCTTTCAGCCTTTCATATAATACTGGTTTGGTGTTGATGAACTCCTTTAGCTTTTTCTTATCTGTGACGCTCTTTATCTGACCTTCAATTCTGAATGACAGCTTTGCTGGGTAGAGTAATCTTGGTTGTAGGTTCTTGCTATTCATCACGTTGAATATTTCTTGTTACTCCCGTCTGGCCTGCATAGTTTCTGTTGAGAAATCAGCTGACAGTCGTACGGGTGCTCCCTTGTAGGTAATGAACTGGTTTTCTCTTGCTGCTTTTAATGTTCTCTCTTTGTCTTTTTGCTCTTGGCATTTTAATTATGATGTGTCTTGGTGTGGTCCTCTTTGGATTCCTTTTATTTGGGGTTCTCTGTGCTTCCTGGACTTGTAAGTCTATTTCTTTCACCAGGTGGAAGAAGTTTTCAGTCATTATTTCTTCAAATAGGTTTTCAGTATGTTGCTCTTTCTCTTCTTTTGGCACCTCCATAATTCTGATGTTGGTATGCTTGAAGTTGTCCCAGAGGCTTCTTACTCTATCTTTATATTTTTGGTTTCTTTTTTCTTTTCTGGTTGGGTGTTTTTTGGTTCTTTGTATTTCAAATCTTTGACTTGATTCTTTTGATCCTCTAGTCTTTTGTTGGATCTCTGTATAATATTTTTTATTTCAGTCAGTGTATGCTTAATTTCTAGTTTTTCCTTTTTCATATTCTCATGAGTCTCGCTAAATTTATTGGCCTTTTCTAGAAAATTCTTGAAAAACCTATAACCATGGTTTTGAACTCTATATCCAGTCATTTGCTTTCCTCCATTTCTTTCATTTGTAATCTGTTTCTTTGTCTCCGCATTTTGGCTACTTCCCTGAGTTAGTAGAGAGGCTGTGTGTGCTACGTGTCCTGTAGGGCCCAGTGGCTCAGCCTCCCCAGTTACCTGAGGTGCACACTCTTGATGCAACCTTTGTGGACTGTGTGCACAGCCTTGTTGTAGTTAAGTCTTGATTGTTGTTGGTATCACTGGGAGGAATTGACCTCAAGGCCAATTGGCTGTGAAGATCAGCCTGTGTCTACAGTAGGAGAACTTCTGTGCTGGAGACACCCTTATGAGACAAGATTTGCAAAAGCCTCTGTGCTCAGCTTGGATGGGGCAGAGTCTCAGGGCAGAGCAGACAGCATTGGTTTCCTGTTAGCCCTCTCCTAATAGGCCCCTGGGTCTCACTGTCCCATGGTAGTCACTGCAAGAACCTCTGAGAGAAAGCGGCCCTCAAGTTCCACCCACCACCAGACAGTCCAGTTTCCTCCCAATGAGTCTGGGTCCTCAGAGTCTCGTCCGGAACTGCAGTTCAGAGCTGTTAGGAGCTTTTGGCTCCCTCCTGCTTGAGAAAGCCAGCTGTGTACTCAGTTGCCTGCTCTCTCAGTGCATGCCTCAGTACCTGTGCCTTTCACAGCTCCTCTGAGTCTCAGTGTGCTTTCCTTTTTTCTTCTAGTTGTAGAATTTCCACTCAGCCAGCCTCCCTGTGGTTCCGGATGGTGTCCGTTCTGTCTTTTAGTTGTCGTTTTGAAATTGTTGTGTGAGGCAGCAGTTTAGGTGTTCACCTGTGCCGCCATCTTGGTTTCTTGCCGCCAAACGTTTTTAATAGGTTGTGGTACCGGGAGGGGCTGCATTTTTAGGAAATAATTGCTCGTTATTGTTACCTGCATGGAATGATCTTGTCTTTGCTGTGAAGTGTGTCCTCTGGCGGTTAAGCCATTGCTAAGCCGGCCAGAGGGGCCTCCGGGGGCCCTAGGCCAGGCCTCTCTGTGGAAATGACCAGGGGCTTCGGCTGACCTTCAGGCCTGAGTGGCCGGGGGAGGCTGGCTTTCTCTCTGGGGGGGTGGGCGGGGGGCGGGCAGCGGGGTCGGCGGATTTCAGCGGGAGCCGCTTGCTGCTGGCGGTCCCCAGGACGGGAGGATGTGGAGGCAGGATACAGAGGGTCAAAGGTTGTCCTGTACAGGCCCCACCCAGAGGACTCCGGGGAAAGGTTTGGCAGGAAAGACGCTGGGCTCTCTGGCCTGCATGCACCTCTGCCCCGGTTCTGCCTTGAACTTGGAATCTTCCCTTACAGTCCTGGCCACATGGCCGCCTCGCTCAGGAAACAGGTGGGTGGTGAGACCGTTTCCGGAAACGCAGATAATTGCGTGGTTCGGGAAAATTAGGTTTTAACGACCCTGATGGAAAATGTAGACACGTGGTCATGTTTGGTGAATATCAGACTTAAATTCCGGGCCAAAGGAGGGTCTGGAAATATCGTGTTAGGCGTTGGAGTTTTGTGGCCCGGCGGACAATTAACCCGCCGTTCCGTAAACACTGGGTGGTACGGGAAAAGATGTTGTTAATCCCGTTAATTCTTTGGCCCTTTCTCTCTGTGGAATGTGTTTCTCTTCTTCTTCTTCTTTTTTTTTAAATATATTTTATTGATTTTTCACAGAGAGGAAGGGAGAGGGATAGAAAGCCAGAAACATCGATGAGAGAGAGAGACATCGATCAGCCGCCTCCTGCATGCCCCCTACTGGGGATGTGCCCGAAACCAAGGTACATGCCCTTGCCCGGAATCGAACCTGGGACCTTTCAGTCCCCAGGCCGACACTCTATCTACTGAGCCAAACCGGTTTCGGCAGAATGTGTTTCTAAACGGATGAAGCAGGTTCACTGAAGCTTTGAAGGAGCTGCCCTTTCTGCTCCTCATAGAATCATTTCTGAGACGTGCTTCTTTGAGCACCTACTATGCGCCGGGTGCTCCGCTGTGTCCCGGAGAGACGTGGGGGTTGGTTAAAGCTCACCCCAGCCTGTCAGGACTCAGAGAAAAAAATGTGGAGGCAAACCGCTAGGCAAGTAGGAATGCCACAGAGTGATGGTGTTGGTGCTTTAGCTGCAGGAGGAAGGCCTCTGAGAGCAGGCAGGAAGGCGGCCCTGGAGTGGTGATGGGGACAGAAGTCCCCAGGGAGCTGGAACCGGTGTGGCTCAGTGGAGAGAGCGTCGGCCTGAGGACTGAGAGGTCCCAGGTTCGATTTTGGTCAAGGGCATGTACCTTGGTTGAGGGCACATCCCTAAGAGGGGGCGTGAAGGAGGCGGCTGATCGATGTCTCTCTCTCATCCATGTTTCTAACTCTCTATCTTGCTCCCTTCCTCTCTGTAAAAAATCAATAAAATAGCCAGAACCGGTTTGGCTCAGTGGATAGAGCGTCGGCCTGTGGACTGAAAGGTCCCAGGTTCGATTCCGGTCGGGGGCATGTACCTTGGTTGCAGGCACATCTCCAATGTGGGGTGTGCAGGAGGCAGCTGATCGATGTCTCTCTTTCTCATCGATGTTTCTGACTTTCTATCCCTCTCCCTTCCTCTCTGTAAAAAATCAATAAAATATATTTTTAAAAAATCAATAAAATATATATATTAAAAAAAAAGAAATCTTACATTTTGTGCCATGATTTTTCTTTGAACATTATTTAGGGACCACTAGAATTACTTAAAACATTTTTAAATTCAAATTACTTTATCCTTTCTAGATAATTATATTTAATTATACATAATTACCTAGAAAGGGTAATTTTGTGGGCGTGCCTGTTTACTTCATTGTTGTGAATCATTTTGAGGTTTCAAATGAATCATATTGAGATGAATGTACAGTGGTACCTCGAGATACGAGTTTAATTCGTTCCGTAACCTTGAGGCGTGGGAAACTATGAGACGCTCGCGTCGCGGTAAACTGGTGGGTCGTGTGCAGCTGGCCGATCCGCCCGATGACTCGTATCTCAACTGTTGCTCGTATTTCAAACAAAAATCGCTCGCTCGACGGCCCATATCACAAAAATCTCGTATGTTAGGGCACTCGTATCTCGAGGTACCACTGCATCTGCATCCTGGTACATCTTTGCCGAGAAGTCTGTTCCTTAGAAGCGAAATGACTGCCTCAAAGACGGGACCCTTTCGAGGAGCTCACTCACTAACGGCCTGACCGCTGCCGGGCGCTCCCACGGCCACAACCTCTCCTGTCAAGGCCACTACACTCTTGCTCAGACCGTGCCAACGGCTGCAGACCTGGGCCTCTATGGCGTGCTGCCCACTTAGCACCGCCTGCAGGTGACAGGTGGGCACTGGCCGCTAAAGGGGGGCCCGACTCCTGTCGACTTGCCATGCGAGTGTCGTCAGCCTCCTTCCGCTCCCTCCTCCACGTGAGTCACCCCCCCCCCATAAACCCCTGGTACCCCCTGTCGCCCTGCAGGAGCTCCGGTGGGGAGAGAGGAACGGAGTGTTTCTGGGAAGCATCGCCGGTCACCGGTTGTACCAGTCGGGGTCCTCCAGAGTCAGAACCGATGGGATGTGTGGGTGCGTATGTGTTTACACTAGAGGCCTGGTGCATGGGGTTTGCTCAAGGTGGGGGGGCGTGGCCTGTGGGTATCGGCCCACTGTGGGAGGGCACTGATCACCAGGGGGCAGCTCCTGCATTGAGCGTCTGGTGGTTATTGCACGTCATGGTGACCCGTCGTCTGGTTGTTCTGGTCGTTCCGCTGTTTGCTCGCTGGGCTTTTATTAGGTAGGACTTATTAGTCCTGTGCACGGAAATTCATGCAAGAGTAGGCTGTCCTCTGCCCCCCTCCCGGTCCCTGCCCCTTTCCTCCCCTCCCGCCCCCCACCCCACCACTGCCATCACCAGCTTCCTTCCAGCACCCGGGACCTGGGCTGCTTCCCTTCTCCGGTCACCCACCTGCAGGCCCCCGGGACCCGACTGGCTTCCCTCCTCTGGCCACCCGCAGGCCCCCGGGACCCGGGCTGCTTCCCTCAGGCCACCCACAGGCACCTGGGTCCTGAGCTGGCTTCCTTCCGGCCCTGGCTTGGTCAGGAAGGATGTCCAGAATGACGTCCAGAATATGTCCGGTCTCTAATTAGCATATTACCCTTTTATTGTTATAGATAGGTGCATGCATATACACACACGTTTACATATATATATGCACACATGTACATGCATGCGTATGTGTGTATACATGTATGGAAATAGATTTAATGTTAGAAACGGGGGCCGGCCGGTTGGGATTTGCGCGGCAGGCCAGCAGGCTGGAGGCCCCGGGAGGCGCTGGTCGCAGCCTTGAGTCCGAAGGCAGGCTGGATGGAGGCGGAATTCCTTATTCCTGGGGGACCGCAATCTTCTCCTCCGAAAGCCTCCAGCTGATGGAACAGGCCACCCCCATGACGGGGCATAATGTGCTTCATTCAAGGTCACTGGCTGAACGTTAATCTCAAACATACTTTCCCACAGCCGTGGAGACTGGCTTTGGACCAGCTATCTGGGTACCGTGGCTTAGCCACATAGACACGTCACACAAACCATCACGCCCATCTAAGAAGTGGGGGTGCCCCTGAGTTTAACCTTCTCCTACACGTAGGCAAAAATAAAATTCAAGTTACTTAGCTTTTCCCGGGAGCCACGAGAGGGCGCTCTGAACCAGGAAGATGGGAGCTGGGCTCCTCTGCTGTTCTGGCTGGGAACCACCAGCATCAGCACCTTGGGGACCCCCCGGGTTCCCCCTTCAAGGCCGAGGCTTGCAGCCCAGAGAGTTACCTTCGCGGTGAGCACGCCTGCAGGCAAAGGGACAGCCCAGCGTGCTGGCAGCGGCTGGAGGCAGAACTGTGGCTCTTTGACTGTGCAGGGCACCTGCGTCCCATTTTAGGGCATCCTAATGCTTTTTGTTAATTATGTAAGAATACTTATTTTAATTAATACTCATGTTAGCAATTGTATTACTTACATAGTAATCAATATAAATTAAATAGGAATGATTTGCAATATCTACGAGTTACTTTGGTCCTTATAAAACATATACATATATGCTAACGTGGCATCTATATATTATTCTGATCCCATGAGACCTTTGAAGCGTGAGTTATGAAACGATCAACTTCCAGAATACCACTCGTTTGGATGCACACACCGTAAGGGCACTGTGTCTCATTTGGTGAGCTGTTGCCTTCGAGGAGCACAGAGGCGGCTGTGGGCCGCAGAGACAACAGGCCAAGCTTCCTTCCTCCTTTGGGGTCAGGGGAGGGTCGGGGGGTGTCGGGAGAGGTTGAGGAAAGAGGCGTGCCAAAATATCACGGTCCTTTTTGGAGTCAAATCCCTTCTGTACCTAGATTGGAACGTGCTAATAATTAATGTCTCATTAGAAGCAGGCAAAGTGTATGTGTGGCTGAGTGTTTTGAGGATGGATGGGTGACGACAATTTCTAAGCTTCTTGGGACACTCTGTTTTATGGAAACGTCTTTGTCCTGGTGGGGCTTACGGCCGGCTCTGCTCCAGAGTTCCCGGTATGCGGTGAGTGACGGGGCGGCAGGGGGCACTATTTGCTGGGCTTTGCGGGTGTCAGAGGACCCGTTTCCCACTCCGCCTCTCAGAAATCCTTTTTTTAAAAAAATATATTTTATTGATTTTTCACAGAGAGGAAGGGAGAGGGATAGAAAGTCAGAAACATCGATGAGAGAGAGACATCGATCAGCCGCCTCCTGCACGCCCCAGCCCTAAACTTAACCCTAATCCTAGCCCTAACCATACCCTAACCCTAATCCTAGCCCTAGCCCTAACCATACCCTGACCCTAATCCTAGCCCTATCCCTGAAACTAACCCTGACCCTAATCCTAGCCCTAGCCCTGAACCTAACCCTAATCCTAGCCCTAACCATAGCCTAACCCTAATCCTAGCCCTAGCCCTAACCATACTCTGACCCTAATCCTAGCCCTAGCCCTAGGCCTAACCTAACCCTAGCCATAGACCTAGTCTTAACCTTAATCCTATGCCTAACCTTAGTCCTAAAAGTAATCCTGACCCTATAAATGAAGCTAGCCCCAAATCTAACCATAGCCTTAGTCCTAACCCTAATCCTAGCCCTAGCCCTAGCCCTAACCTAACCCTAATCCTAGCCCTAGGCCTAACCTAACCCTAGCCATAGACCTAGTCTTAACCCTAATCCTCTGCCTAACCTAAGCCCTAAAAGTCATCCTGACCCTATCAATGAAGCTAGCCCCAAATCTAACCATAGCCTTAGCCCTAACCCTAACCCTAACCCTAACCCTAACCGTAAAACGCACCCTAACCCTAACCCGTTCACGACGCCTGGTCAGCGGGCGGGGCTGCGAGTTGTCAGTCCCGGTACACGCGGTGGTCCTTCCCTTTCACGGCCTGGGACACAGGCTGGAGTTGGCAGTCACTGCTCACAGATGACACAGGTCGCCATGAGTTTCAAACTCCTCTCACTTTTTTGGGGGGAAAAAACACCAAAAAACAAAAAATCAAAAACGAAAACACAACCGTTTTCCAAATAGAATTACACACCGCGGGTTAGGAAGAAGGCAGAACTCCCGGTTTTGAGAGGAGGGGGAGACGCTCAGAGCCTGGCCTGCGTGTCCCCCAAAGGTACCTCCCCGGCCTGTGGGCTCCTCGGAATTCAGCGTGAAAACCCTGGGAGGGAAGGGGAAGTGGTTTCTATATTTGAGTGCTGCCTGCTGTGTGTGTGTGTGTGTGTGCGTGCGTGTGTGTGTGTGTGTGTGTGTGTGTGAGTGTGTGTGTGTGTGCGTGTGTGTGTGAGTGTGAGTGTGTGAGTGTGTGTGTGAGTGTGTGTGTGTGCGTGTGTGTGTGTGTGCGTGTGTGTGAGTGTGTATGTGTGTGTGTGCGTGTGTGTGTGTGTGTGTGTGTGAATCCTCACCCAAGGATGTTTTGCCATTGCTTTTATTTTTTAGAGGGAGTGGAAGGGAGGGGGGGAAGACACAGAGAGAGACACATTGGTTGGTTGTCTCCTGCATATACCTCTCCCAGGGCCGTAATTGGGCCTATAACTGAGGCACGTGGGCTCGAACCCAGGGCCCTCCAGCCCGCAAGCTGACGCTCTATCCCCTGAGCCAAATGGCTCGGGCTAAGCGCTCTGTGTTTCCACCCACTTTTATGCTCGCTCAGCCGCACCCGTCTACGGAAGCACCAGGCGCCCCCCGGGGACTGGGCTTTCGGCCGGATTGGCCAGCTTTCCCTTGAAAGGGCAGGAGAGGAGGTACTTTCTGCTCTCTGGGGCGCAGGGCCTCTGTCCCAGCTCCTCCGCTCTGCCGAGACGCGTGCAAACGCGGGAGTTCCAGAAAATCCACTGATGGACACCACAACTTGAATGTCACCTTCTTTTCACACGTGACGTCATATTATGGCTTTGATTTGTGTGAACTGTTTGAAAATGGACAAACCATTCTTAGCTCGTGGGCCGCAGGGCTGCGAGGTGAATTTGGGCTGGGCCAGAACTTGCTGATTCCTGCTTTAGTCCTGGTACAGCTATTATGTAAAAAACAAACAAACAAAATGGATGAGTGTGGAGCTGAAGTTCGATCGGGCCTCAACCCCCTTTTCTCAGAGACCGTGCCGGTCTGTGTGGTGTCGCCGAGGCTGCTAATTCTGGAACAGCGTTCTCTTGCGAGCGCCGTGCCAAGAGACGGTTAAATATAGACGGGGCGCTAGACCTGGGCTCCGGGCCGGCGGAGCCGCTGTGTGGAGCGTGAAAGAGCCTCTCCTTTCGGGGAAATAGCCGATGTCCCCCCAGCGCCTTGCGGCTCCTTCCCAGCGGACCTCTTCTCAGGAAGAGGCGGCGAAACCCAGATGAGAGAAACCCGGGTGCAGGTCTCATCGGTGTCTCTCCCGGCCACGCCCACTCCTGTCACGCCCAGAGTAAGAGATGAAGGGCGGGGAGAGAAGGAGATAGGCAGGGTGACCCCCCAAATATGTACCCACGCTTGGAATGATTATAAAGGCAGAGTTTGTTAGATAGAATATATTTCATTTCCATGATGAAATCTGGCCACTCAGTGTATAGTGTGTGTGTGTGTGTGTGTGTGTGTGTGTGTGTGTGAGAGAGAGAGAGAGAGAGAGAGAGAGAGAGAGAGAGAGAGAGAGAGAGAGGGAGGGAGAGGGAATTGCTATGTTATCTGCTATTCACAGCAACCCTGTCAAGTCCCTTGGCCCGGTCCTGTGGAGGTCGGCCAGGGCCAGAAGTTGGGGGTTGGGCAGACTGGCCGGAGATCCCATCACGAGTTAGTGGCAGGATGGGGGAGCTGTCACCCCAGCTCCTCCGACACCCCCGGGCAGCTGGAAGCTCCTGTCTGAACCTTATCTCTGGGGCTGGGCCACGGCTTCCTGTGTCAGCTCCCGTGTCCTGCCAGCCCCGTCATATTGATCTTCTTGCGATTTCGTGGCTCAGGTGGGGTGTGGGGAGATTTGGGGGAGCAGATCCTTCCTCCTCTTCCCAGGGAAGCGTCCCTATCCTGTCGCAGGCGTTTAACGCTAAGGGGTCCCGCTGGAGGCGAGAAGCCCCCGGGACAAGCCCATATCGCTTAGGACATGAAGGTGATTCTCTGGTACACTGGACTGACGTGCTTAAAATAAGAGTTTGACATTTACATTTTGCTTTTTTTTTTTAATATAACTTTTTTAAAAAAATATATTTTATTGATTTTTCACAGAGAGGAAGGGAAAGGGACAGAGAGCCGGAAACATCGATGAGAGAGAGACATCGATCAGCCGCCTCCTGCACGCCTCCTACTAGGGATGTGCCTGCAACCAAGGTACATGCCCTTGATCGGAATCGAACCTGGGGCCTTTCAGTTCACAGGCCAACGCTCTATCCACTGAGCCACACCAGTTTCGGCATACATTTTGCTTTTTTTTAAAAAAATATATTTTATTGATTTTTTACAGAGAGGAAGGGAGAGGGATAGAGAGCTAGAAACATCGATGAGAGAGAGACATCGATCAGCCGCCTCCTGCACGCCCCACAGTGGAGATGTGCCCGCAAGCAAGGTACATGCCTCCCGACTAGAATTGAACCCGAAACCCCTCAGTCCGCAAGCCGACGCTCTATCCACTGAGCCAAGCGGTCTCGGCCAGCTGTTGGCTTTTTGATAGCCAGGTCCCCCCTGGAAAATCCTTCACGGGGACAGGAAGGTGAGTGACATCGGTGGTCCATTGGGGTGAGGGGCGGTCTGTACTGGGCGGAGCCATTCCTTAGGCCGCCTGGAGACCTCAGGGCTCCGCACACATGCGGCAGGACTGTTAGACATGGGAGTTCAAAGGTCGAGGGCAGAGCTGAAGAAGGAAGACAGGGAGATGCGTTTACATTGATGGAATCCAGTGACCCAATGGTGGTATGAATGCCGTGGGTCACCTTATTTTAATGATAAATAGGCAGGCTGTTAAAAGGCTCTTCCGGCCTGTCTAGCGTGGCTCAGTGGTGGAACGTTGACCTGTGAACCAGGTGGTCACAGTTCAGTTACCGGTCAGGGCACATGCCTGTGTTGTGGGCTCGATCCCAGTGTGGGACATGCAGGAGGCAACCAGTCAAGATTCTCTCTCAGCATTGATGTTTCTATCTCTCTCTCCCTCTCCCTTCCTCTCTGCAATCAATGAAATATATATTTTAAAATATGTACTGAGACTGTTTCTACCCGCCGCGGAGAGAGAGCTATGTTCACCTCTCGGAGAGGCGCCTGTGCCCAGGGCTGACAGGTGGCCATTGGGTGTAGTTAAATGACAAGTCACTCGACGGGTCCTACCACCCACAAGAGCTGTCCTGCACGTTAACCACCATTGGCCAGCCAGGCGAACTGTCCCTCACTGATGAATGATGCTCCTTTTGGTTCTAGAAGAGCCTCTGTGTTCCTTTAGAAAGGAATCGTGAGAAATAATTCCTTTGTTGTTGACAGCAAAATTGATACCGTATCTCTTTGCAGTTCTTTGAGTAGAACATCTTTATGTGCCTCAGTTCTACCAATTCAACAAATATGTGACACACACTTATTGAGTGCCAACTGCATGTGCTTCTCTATCCTGTGTGGTGGGGATGGATGCAGCAGGGGGCAGGATTGCAAAAGTTCTGGCCCTCGTGAAACAAAGATTATTGTGTCATATTTATTCCCAGTGTTATTGCACACTCTTAAAAATGCATAATAAACTCGCTTGGCTGAAGTCTGGGTGAATTTTTAAAAATTTAAATTTGGGGAATGTAAAGATTTTAAAAATATATATATACTTACGGATTTCAGAGAGGAAGGGAGAAGGAGAGAGAGATAGAAACATCAATGATGAGAGAGAATCATTGATTGGCTGCCTCCTGCATGCCCCCCACTGGGGATTGAGCCTGCAACTCAGGCATGTGCCCTTAGCCGGAATTGAACCTGGGATCCTTCAGTTCGCAGGCTGACGTTCTGTCCACTGAGCCAAGCCGGCTAGGGCTGTAAAGATTTTTTTTTTTAAAAAAGGTAGATATAAAGTGAATTCCAGCTCCACGTATTCATACCCATAGCTGTCCACTATTTAGTTGCATCACAGAACTTTCTCTGCCTTAATATTCCAAGAGGGTTCTTTCAGAATTATGAACAGATTTTTAAACGATCACACATTCCACGTGGAAAATAAATAGAATTTGACAGTGAATGGTCAAAGCCAAGTAAGGGAAAAAAGTATATAAATATCAGTGACGAGAATCAGTATATCATCCATAGACTAGAAAGGTCTTGGATGGCTTTCAGATTTAAAAAATAATATCTGCGAGGATTATTTTAGCCAATTTTTTATGTTTAGCTATTCAAGTAAGGATGTATCTGAAACCACTAAACATAAGTGACACAGAAATATTGCAGAACATGAATGTGGTCCAGGGACTAAGTATACATACTTTCCTGATTTCTTGAGGGTAGAGAAGGAGCACATAGAAAATGAGGAGAAAGATGTTTAGTGCGTGTCGAGTCAGGATTGCTGACCTGGAACTCAAGTCAGCATGTCAAAATAATCAGCCCATATGCCCCTCTCTTATTTATAAAAAGAAAATGCTGCTTAGAGAGGGTTATTTTAAAAAGACCAAATTTATAACCATTTCCTTAAAAAGGAAAGTGCCAGTATTAGAGGAAAAGGGAAAGATTAATTACCCAGTGTGTTTTATTTGGAGTTTTGCTTCAAACCCAAGAATTCTTGGTTGTTCCCAAACTTGAGGCTAAGGAATTTTTCTGTTCCAAATTAAAAAATACAGAACATGATCTGTCAATTCTTTTCACGTCTTAAATGGGAACTGTAGAAACAATGTACAGAAGAACAGTTAAAAAAATAAAATAAAAAGGTCAGAACTGTTAATAATATTAGCAGAGTAAAAGTAATTTTCTTGCAAATATTATTTGTATTCAAAAGTGGAGGACAGAAGGCAATACCTCGAGTGCTTAAAGTTTTTTTGTTTTCTTCTGGTTTTAACCAAACCAAACAAAAAAACCCTAGATTTTCTTGTCTCCTTTGAGTTTTTATTACTATAAGAATAATGAAATGAGAGAAAATGTCAAAAAACAAAAAACAACTCACCCATAATTCCGTAATCCATGGATTTCACATTCTTTCTTCATATGCCATGCATTTCAAGTAATTGTAATTATAGTTGACCCATAGTTCTGTACTTTTGTTTTTGTTTTTGCTCAATTAATGCCTTTAAATATTATAGGTATAACATTTTGAGAATTGTTTAGTTCTTTCATCTCATCTATATAGTCAGTTTGAATTTCTAATCTAAAAATTCTACATGATTCCATTTGGTAAACTTGTATTTGTTGATATCCTGAAGTGTAAATCTCTGAAAAAGAAACACACCCACCATCACAAGTAGGTGTTAGGATGACACTTCTTTTTTTGCTCAGACTCTCAGCACTGTCATGGAGAGTTCCCACAGTTCAGGTGAATATTTCCATGCCGAGAAATGTCCTCAGGAAAGCAAGAACTGATTTCCAGAAAAATGAGTCTGTGTCCTCACTTCCTTCTTTAGGTTGCCTAACATTTGTAAGTGACACCAAGATGAGCAATTGCTTCATTCTATTATTAAGTCAGCAGCTTTATTCAAACCATCTTTTTGTATTGAAAAAACACACACACATATTTGTAAAAACTGGATATACTTTTGCTTATCTACAATGCAGTCTGTTTTCCTTGCCTCATTTTTGTTTGACAGTTGGATTATGGCATGGGGAAAAAATAGCCCCAAGTTCAGAGGGTTTTTATGTTGAGGGACACCCAAAAAGACGCCAGTAGTAAAATAAGCCCTTGCTGTGCTAAAACTAGCGGTGAGTCATTGGATTGCCTCCATTAAAAAATTCTTGGATTGCTTACCTCCAGTAGAAATTGTGGATGAGATGTTATGATCCTTAATAAAAACGCTTGTAAATTGTTTTCAATTACTCAACTTCATCTCACCACAGAGTTAGCATGTCAATTCCATTTATTGGGCACCCCACCTACTATGTGTTGAGTGTTTTGTGAGACACATAAATGTGACTAAATACGGAATCTCACCCCAAGCTAAAATGTTACTTCACCGTGCCTAGAATCTTACAGATGACAAGCAACACCATTCAGTTATCACCAGAATTTCATGAAGGAGATAGAAATGTCCACCTCAGCTAAATACAAAATGGGAAGCAATGCACACGATCCGAGCAGGACAGCTAACGTGGTCCAGGAGTCCAGAGAGGGAGAGAGGGCCTCTGGGAGGGGGATGGATAAAGGATGTCCCTGGAGGGACTTGACGTGTACAGAACTGAGATGGTCCTTCCATCCGGAACTGGGAGAGCTTCAGTCAGGCCCCAGTCAGGTGGGAAATGGGCGTGGAGATTGGAAATAGGAATCGTGAGAATTTCTCTTGAGTGTGGATTTATCTCAAGATAAATCATTAGTAATTTATCTTGAGATGGAAAAGGGGCACATTACATGTCTTTGAAGCCAGACCAAGAAGTCTGAATATTATGTGCTGGGAAATCCAGAACCATTTGAGGTTCCTAAGCAGAAGCGTGATGCATTGGGCAGCAGTGTTCAACACAGGCGTTGGAAACCCAAGTGTCTGCAGAGACCAAGCAGCTAAGAGTGAAATGGGGAGCATGTGGCGAAGAGAGAGGGTGTCTTCTCCAGGGGGCGATTGCCCTTCAGGGCTGGGGGAGTGTGACCTCTCACCCTCCTGCAGATGTATTGTTCTCTTCTGCGCATGTGCTTGATTGCCACACATTGTATATCTTCCTACCATGGGTGTCCATGGGCACAGAGTTATGATTATTGTTCTCTGTAGTGGTCCTTTAAATTCTATAGAAAAAGAAATACATACACATGCATACGGACTTTGATATTTACTGTGTATTACCTTTGCCAGTGTGTTTACGTCTTCATGTGGGTCAAGTTATTGCTGGTGCCCTTTATTGTAGCGTGAGGGACTCCCTGTAGCATTTCTCCGAGAGCAGGTTCCAAGTAACAGACATCCCCAGTGTTGATTGGTCTGTAAGTGTCTGAGTTTCTCTTTCATTTTTGAAAGATAATTTTTTGCTGAATGTAAAAGTCTTACTTGTTTTTTTTCTTCCTTTAGCCCTTAGAAGGAAATCAATTGCTTTCTGGCCTCATTGGTTTCTGATGAGCAGTCGGCTGTTAATCTTATGGTTAAGCTTACAGTATGTGACAAGTCTCTTCTCTCTTGCTGGTGTCATGACCTTCCTTTGTTTCTCCATACTCTGATTACGGTGACCCAATGTGGACCTCTTTGAGTTGATCATACTTGAATTTTATTGAGCTTCTTAGATATGTAGGTAGTGTTTCAACTCTTATTTCTTCACTGGTTCTTTCTACCCACTTCTCACTTCTCTTTCTGGGACACCTGTTAAGCATATGTTGGTATGTTCCGTGGTGTCCCATAGTTCTCTTAGGTTCTGCTCACTTTTCTGCATTCTTTTTTCTTTCTTCTGCTGAGATTGGGTAATCTCAAATGGACCTATCTTTAAGGTCACTGATTCTTTCTTCTGTCTGCTTAAATCTGCTGTGGAACCTCTCAGTTCAGTTCTTATACTCTTCAACTCCAGGGGTGTGTTATTTGGGGGTGGTTCTTTCTATAGTTTTTATTTATTGATATGATTTATTTTTGTGAGGCATTATTTTGATGGTTTTCTTTAGTTCTTTGGAAATGGTTTCCTTCAGGTTTTGAGCATATTTTAAGGAGTTGGTTTCAAGTCTTTGTCTAGTAAGTGTCTTTGGCTTCCTCAGAGACAGTTTCTATTTGCTTTATTTATTCCAGTGTATGGGCCATATTTTCTCGTATCTTTGCATCTCTTAAAAATTTTGTTGGGAACTGAATGTTTTGAGTACTGTCAAGTGGCTACTCTGAAAGTCCAATTTCCCCTCTTTCCCAGGGCTTGTTGTTCCTGCTTTTTGTGGTTGCTCTTGATAGTCTGTTTAATGAGTTTTATGCTCGAATTTTGTGAAGTCGGTATCCTTGCCGAATATGACCACTGAAGTCTTTGTTTGGTTAGCTTAATGATCAACTTGTGATGGACAGCTATTTCTTGGAACATCTCAACAAAAAGGAGGAGGAGGAGGAGGAGGGGGAGGAGATGATGGGAAGATGAAGGAAAACATAAAAATAAAACCAGAGACCCAGCATGGCTTTCAAACTTAACCATGCCATTGACAGCTTCGTCCTCACCTCCAGTTGTGCAGAGCCTGCAAGTGAGCTGGACGTGAGAGTTGAGGGCCTTCTCAGGTCTTTTCTGTGCACAGATCCTGCTCTGGGCATGCGTATGAGCTTCCAGAGTCCCAGGAATATGAGGGAGCTGTCCAAAGTCCTTGCTTCCCAGAGGATCCCACTGCTAACACTCCCCCCTGCACCCCAGCTTTTTGGTATGTCTGTTGTTCGCCCCAAACAGTATCCCTTGCCATAGGCGACAGCAGATAAGCCTTTAAGCATTTTTGACAAAGGCCTCTGGAGTACTCACCTCTCCATCCCGGGAGAGATCTGAATTGGGCGGCAGAAAGACCAGCCCTTTGCACCGGGCCTGCAGGGAGCCAGCTGGAAGGTCCAAACCCATAACCACGCTGATTTGAAAGGGCGGTCGGCTCTGTGCCCTGCAGTTCCAGGAACCCGCACAGGGAGGGCATCTTCCCCATCTCCGATGAGGGGGGCAGAGGGGAACGGGACATGGGGCCAGAGAAAGAGAAAAAAATGCCACAAGTACCTCGCACTGATATTTAGTCCCCTTTTCAGGATTATGTGTCCACCTGGTCGCTGTAAACCTTTAACAAGTTGCCCGGTTTCAGAGAAAGTTGGTTCTGACAGGTTGTTGGTTTTTTTTTGCAGTTTATTGGTGGTTTTGTGGAGGGGCTGGCCCACGGAACTCCCTCTTCCACTCTTTTTCCGGAGACCATGCGGTGCACGCGTGCCTTAAGGATGTTGTATGTGTAAAAGCAAACACATGTGAGCGTCATGCAGCGTGCTCCCTCGCTGCCTTCCGCAGAAGGCATGCAGACCGGAGAGAGAGTGACGGGGAAGGCGGCAGGACACGGAGGGCTCTGGACCTTCGCCACGGGAGGCACTGGCACAGCCAGCCGGCCTCGAAAGCAGCGTGGCTCATGGGTCTTTCCCTGAGGGGGACAGGACGTGGGTGCCAGTAACAGAAAGCGACATCACTGGTTTGGACAGCTGGGAGTTTGTTTGACTCAACGAGAAACCCAGCGGCGCCAAAACCGGTTTGGCTCAGTGGATAGAGCGTTGGCCTGCGGACTGAAAGGTCCCAGGTTCGATTCCGGTCAAGGGCAGGTACCTTGGTGGCAGGCACATCCCCAGTGGGGGGCGTGCAGGAGGTGGCTGATGGATGTCTCTCTCTTATCCATGTTTCTAACTCTCTATCCCTCTCCCTTCCTCTCTGTAAAAAATCAATAAAATATATTAAAAAAAAGAAACCCCGCGGCGGGCTGGCACGGGCTAGGGAGGTGGTGGCCCAGGGAGGGTGCCAGGCGCTCAGGCCAGTCCGCCTTTCTCTCCCGCTGACTTTACGGGAGTGGCTCCTGCCTCCTCTGTGGTTGCCGTTTGATCTCCAGGTGGCTGCTGCGGTGCCAGGCACCGCCTGTGCGTCCCAGGCACAGGATTGTTGTTGTTTTTAAAAATATATATTTTAATGTTTTCTTACAGAGAGGAAGGGAGAGAGTTAGAAACACCGATAAGAGAGAAACATTGGCCAGCTGCCTCCTGCACGCCCCCTACTGGGGATGTGCCCGCCACCAAGGTACATGCCAAGACCTTTCAGCCTGCAGGCTGACACTATCCACTGAGCCACACCGGTTTCGGCTGTTGTTGTTGTTTAAGTCGGGACAGAAAACGCTTCTCAGAGCACTTCTTCCCGTGAATGAGCCCCGAAGAGGTCGCGTGCCCTCTTACACCAGCCCCGGGCCAGGAGGAAGCGAGCTGACTGTGATGCATGGTGTGCCTTTCTGCGGGCTGAGCAGGGGCCTGTCCTTCCAGAGGTCAGAGCACCAGGGTTCTCTGAGCCAAGAAAAAATCGGGGTCAGCAGTGGACAGTGGCAGCCTTAGGCAGATGAGGTGGAGGTGGCTGCTGGGAAGGGGGCAGCCTGCCGCTGTGTCCCAAACCGGCCCACATTGGAGCGAGCTGTCAATGTCGCTGGGGAAGAGGGGAGTTCAACATGAGGGTCAGGCCCTCGCCCAGGAGGGGATGGGCAGGAGGCAGCAGATCAATGATTCTCTCTCACCGATGTTTCTCTCTCTCCCTCCGTCCCCCTTCTCTGAAATCAATTAAAAAAATACATATTTTTTAAAATATATTTTATTGATTTTTTACAGAGAGGAAGGGAGAGGGATGGAGAGTTAGAAACATCCATCAGCCGCCTCCTGCACGCCCCCTACTGGGGGTGTGCCTGCAACCGAGGTACATGCCCTTGACCAGAATCGAACCTGGGACCTTTCAGTCTGCAGACCGACGCTCTATCCACTGAGCCAAACCGGTTTTGGCAATAAAAACATATTTTTAAAAAAATGAGGGTCAGAAATACGGAATATCTGTTCCTATAACAGGGGGGAAACCAGACGGGTCAGCTCAGAGCCACAGCGGGCCGAAGCCTGTGGTGTGTCCACGGCTGGCCCGGGCTGGGCAAGAGCAGATAGGATTCTGCCAAGGCCTTGGTTTCCGCCTTGGTTCTCGCCCGGTGGGAATTCACATGGCTGGTCTCTGAGGGCTGTGCCCACCTCCAGTCCCTAGACGACCAGTTGGCTGTGGTCTGAACGCAGTGGCCAGCAGGTTCCAAGGGATTTTCAGGGCCACGCTGGGAAGCTGGCCAGAATGGCACGCAGGCTGGGGAGGAGCCTCATTTCCGGGGCAGGTACCGAGGCAGGAGCTGGGGAACCAGGCATGGAGGTGAAGCCCTGTTATTTGAGGGTGGGGGGCAGGCAGGGGACAGGGAACGGGAGCTCATGGATGAAAACTGGGACTTTAAGGAGCGGCTAGCAGTCCGCGCTGCTGAGGGAAGACCCCAGATGGAGCTGGCTTGGGTTAAATGCAAGGTCTCCGTCTCGGTGGGCTGGGTCAGGGGAATGGAGGAGTAGGCTGAGCCCGCTATGGATGGGATCAGGCAGTCCCGTTGGGGAGGGAGAAGGAAGGATGTGGCCTCCGAGGGCATTGACACAGGCAATCTTTTGGAGAGAGCAATCACAGGACTTGGCAAGTGGGAACCGGGCTGGGCTGGAGCCTAGGAGGCCGCCTGATCACACACAGGGAGGCGAAGCGGCCCTTCTGTCTGAGTTAAATTCCTGATGTCCGAGCCGTCCCCTGGACGTGCAGGGAGGGGTGTTAGTGACTGGCCATGTGCCTGGGCTTGAGGCGGAGTGCAGCTGGAAATCCTGGCTGGGCACGGGCGTCAGGACGAGGATGGGCTGAGGTTGGGAGGGGCGGGGGGAGGCCTGGAGAGAGGGCGCTCAGCTCGGTTCTCTGCCACGGAGCCCATCCCACGGGAGTTGTGTCTATTCCCTGTTCCTTTCATTCCCAGGAATTCCTGTTGCAGGTCCCTCATCTCCTGGCGGATTCTCCTCCCCCCAGGCTTTCCCTCTCACCCACTTCCTCCGTCCTGCACGTTCTCATGCCAAAGAGGAACATGTAGATTATTCACGGACAAAACCAACAAAATGAAGAGCTCCATCAACCTCAGACCCCAGCTACGGCTTCCTGTTTCTTGTTCCCTGTGATTTCTGTTGACAGTGATGGTTGTTTATGGATAATCCGCAATATTCTTTATGTATTTTTTTTTTTTTTTGTGTGTGTGTGTGTGTGTGTGTGCTTTTTTTTTTCTTTCAATGCCAAAAGAAGATGCTGCAGTTCTCTCCTTCGTTCTGCAATCTGGCAGCAAATGAGATAAAGGCCGAAGCCGCCTTATCCCGCCCACCTCCAAAGTGTTCTGGGTTGGACCGTGTGACCGCACCCTTAGCCTTCGGAGGAGCACTCCTTGACACCAGGAAGGGTTCTTTTTTTCCGTATTAAATTAGAGATGGTTTTAAAAAAATTTATATTAAGGAAAAAGAAAACTCATTAAAATCCCTCTCTTGCCCTAGTTCAGTGGTCGGTACACTGCGGCTCGCGAGCCACATGCGACTCCCGAGCCGCCTTTTGCCGCTCTGTTGACTAATGAGTTTGCCGGCCACTGACCTAGACTCTCGATTCCAATAATTACAGGCTGTTGTTGTTCCTTGTGACTAAGCCCCTATCCCACTGGTCGGCAAACTCATTAGTCAACAGAGTGGCAAACCGCGGCTCGAGAGCTGCAGTTTGCCGACTACTGCCCTAGCTGGTTTGGCTCAGTGGACAGAGGGTCGGCCTGCAGAACGAAGAGTCCCGGATTCGATTGCGGTCAAGGGCATGTCCCTCCGTTGCAGGCTCCTCCCCGACCTAGGCCCTGGTCAGGGCTCGTGCAGGAGGCAACCAAGCGATGTTTTTCTCTCACATCGATGTTTCTCTCTTTCCCTCTCACTTCAATGGAAAAATGTCCTCGGGTGAGGATTGAACAAACAAACTAAAACTTCTCTCATAAACTTTATAATTTCCTAAGTCGGTGTAAGAGTTTGTAAGGTGTTCAGTTCTTAACAGAATGGAGAAATAGTTATTGGAACCCGTGATTTGGGGAGTAGAGGTACCACCTAGTTTTTGGAACACGCACGGCCCATGTCAAGAAGTTTCCAGAACTGAGGTCAGAGCTGTAGATAAGGCAGACAGGTACTGGAGAAACCGGGATTCTTTTAAGAGCCGAAGGCAGTGTTGGGAGAATTTCATGCTGGGCTGCTCCCAGGAGCTGTGACCAATGTTAGTTGGGACCGATGTCAGCTGGGACCCATGTTAGCCGGGACCCATGTTAGCCGGGACCCATGTTACCTGGGACCCATATCAGCCGGGACCCATGTTAGCAGGGGCCCATGTTACCTGGGACCCATGTTACCTGGGACTCATGTTACCTGGGACCCATGTTAGCCAGGGGCCCATGTTAGCCGGGATTCATGTTAGCTGGAACCCATGTCAGCTGAGACCCATGTTAGCCGGGACCCATGTTATCCAGGACCCATGTCAGCCGGGACCTGTGTTAACCGGGACCCGTGTTAGCCGGGACCCATGTCAGCCAGGACCTATGTTAGCCGGGACTGATGTTAGCTGGGACCCATGTCAGCCGGGACCTATGTTAACCGGGACTGATGTTAGCTGGGACCCATGTCAGCCGGGACCTATGTTAACCGGGACTGATGTTAGCTGGGACCCATGTCAGCCGGGACCTATGTTAACCGGGACTGATGTTAACTGGGACCCATGTTGCTCTCATCTGGCCTCGATAGGGCTCTGGGTCCCCACCGTCCCCGGTGAGATGTGACGGGAGGAAGGCATTTCTCCGGGCGCTGGCCCTCGGTGCCGTGCTGTTTGACCCAGAAAACACAGGGGGTTCCAGGACAGAATGAGCCGGTCCGGGCGCGAGGCTCCTCGGGCTCTCCACATCCAGCGGGGTGCGGGGAGACGGGCAGAAGGAGTCAGGGCGGCCCTGCAGGTCCTTAATGACAGCAGCGGGTTTTCCCGTCTCGCCCACGTGGTACCGCACCTGCCCGGACAGGCCCTGCCGGCCCGGAGCGTGGGAAAGTGCAGCCAGGAGGGGGGACGGCTGAAGCAGGCAGGGCTGCGAGCGTCTCTGAATGCGGCCCGGACCGGCCGCCTCCCCCTCCCGCTGCTGCGCGGGGACAGCCGTGCCAGCCATGGCGAGAACGGAGCACCCGAAGGTGGGGAAGCAATGCCAGTGGCCGGCTGCCAACCTGGAGTGAGCGATCCGGGACCCTGCAGTGCCGAAGGCAATAGACGCCGCCGAGGGCAGTCCGCTCACGGCGTGGTCGCGCTGGAGGGGACGCACCTTTGGCTCGGAGGGGACGCAGGAGGAGAGAGGTGGCCGCAGGAGGGAGGTGGCCGCGGGTGTGGCCAGCCACACACTATCCGCCTCTTGCAGAACCAGGAAGCCGGGCGGCCTGGAGCGTAAGTGCTGGAACTCTGGGTGTGCCGGGGTGTTGTTAGACAGGACACTCGTCTGAGGTTTTAAATGCGAGCTTCCTAAAACCGACAGCTTTCTCTTCCCTTTTCTGGCGACAGTGGTCCTCGTAGTTCATGTGTCTAAAATCTGGGACATCCGGGGGCGGTGTCTGTGTGCCTCGGGTGGAAATACCTTCCCCAGAACCCTGCACTAGTGCAGGCCTTCCTGCTTTCTCGGGGTCTCTGTACAGGTAGAGTTATGTGTAAGTTGCTCTCCAATTTCCGCGTGTTCTCCGTGTGTTTCTGTGTTCTCTCTGGAAACTTGAGGAAGGCTAATCCTAGAACATGTGTCGGTGTTTTGAATCATGAATTGATTCTTTTCTGTCATAGATGCCCTAGTTTCTTGTTATTGTCTAAAACAAGGTACTTGCACATGAGTCCCATGAAATGCCTTTTTTTTTTTTAAGTTTTAGGTTGTGTGTGCATGCATGTGTGTGCTTGAATCAGGACATAGATTTGTTCAGAGATATTGCACCTAAAATTATTCATTCTGGCCCTAAGTTTATTGGGGTTCTAGAGGGTGGGTGGAAAGGGGGTAGATGGCAGATTTTTAAAAATACAAAAGTGAATGCATGCTTTGAAATAGCCTAAGAGAAGGAGAGACCCATTTCTCTAAAATGTTTACGTAAAAAGAGTAAGTGGGAGCACTAGGAGCAGTATTTGAATTCTCATTGAGAGCTAGGAATTTTCTCACTAAGGGGTCTGGTCTAGAGCACAGAAAAGAAAATGCAATGGGATGATTTTAACTTGAAAATAGCAATTGATGACAGACTGCAGGAGTAAGCCGATGAATTGTCATTTACTGCTTTTCTGCCCAACGCTTATGGAAATTGTTGATAAACAGGGAGTATTTGTTAAATGTGCATATGCATATTGAATGAACCTTGGCAAGTCTTGGCTAGTTGGGCAACATCAAAATCCTAGATCTCTGACGCGTAGACTGGTCTCCTGGGTATGGAATGTTCATGGGGAGATTTGTTCTCTCCTTGCAAACCCTACAATCTTACTGTTTCACAAGAAACTCTTTGCCCCATTTTTTTTAAAACCTAAAATTCTCCGGATATTCCAATGGGGACCATTTGTCCGTGTTAAAATGAGGGGGAGTGGGAACAACCCATACCTGTAGAACTCCAGATTAGCAAGGAGGTTGAATCACACATACTATTAGCTTAAGGCAGGGGTCCGCAAACTGCGGCTCGCGAGCCACAGGCGGCTCCTTGGCCCCTGGAGTGTGGCTCTTCCACAAAATACCACGGCCTGGGCGAGTCTATTTTGAAGAAGTGGCATTAGAAGAAGTTTAATTTTAAAATATTTGGCTCTCCAAAGCAATTTCAGTCGTCGTCCTGTAGATATTTGGCTCTGTGGACTGATGAGTTTGCCGACCACTGGTTTAAGGGTTTAATTCTGAAAACGACTCATCCGACTGTTCCCTCAGTAATTAGACCTGGATTCGGTCTCTCTTACCGCAGGGGGCGCTCTCTGGCGCCCTAACCCCTTCCCTTCTCTTACCGCCATGGAGTCGGGGTTCTCAGGCCAGTCTTAGGGGAGTAACTTACACAGGGAAAGGGGCCATGCGGCTTTCTGGACTCGGGAGTCCTATGTGCTGGATTGCTGCTTCAGGATATTCAAGGGGCCCCATGTCCTAAAAATGTTCCTGTAACTGCCACTGTTCCCTTCCTTCTTGCGGGGCAGTGTGACGTGGGGCAGGTGCAGCTGGGAATCGAGCTCATTACTGACGGAGAACGAGTGGTCGCCTGGTTAGCACACATTAGGAAAATATCTCAGGGCGGGACAATCCTGGGTCAAGTTGACCATGAACATGTTTCTAATATAGTATATATATATTTTTAAATATGTTTTATTGATTTTTTACAGAGAGGAAGGGAGAGAGACAGAAAGTCAGAAACATAGATGAGAGAGAGACATCGATCAGCCGCCTCCCGCACACCCCACAGTGGAGATGTGCCCGCAAGCAAGGTACATGCCCCCGACCAGAATCGAACCCGGGACCCTTCAGTCCGCAAGCCGACGCTCTATCCACTGAGCCAAACTGGTCTCGGCACCACTATATTTTTTAAAAATGTTACACAAGTGTCTTAAAGCGAAAGGACAAAGGGCTGAGGAGGCCGAGTTGCATCTCCTATTGCAAGATCCCTGCGAGCCGGCTGCCAAGTTTTATTCCGAGAAGGCCCGGGGGAGTGCGTGCCGAGGAGGTGGCATCCCTTCTTTGTGAAGCGACGCCTGGCACTTCAGCTGGTGCCCACCCGGAGGGGTCTCGGGTCCACCACGCAGTCTGAGGACTCCCCGGTGCCAGCTGCCCGTGGGGGTCAGGGGCCCGGGTCGGCAGCTGCCTGGGCAGGCCTGTTCCGAGTCAGCTTCCCGTCCAGGGTTTTGTTCCGGCTGGGGGCTCCCTGAGAATTTGGGGGTGGTCCTGCTGCAGGGAGGTACTTCCCACAGACACACCCTAAGTGTGCACCCTGGGATCCCGGCCAGGCCAGTCTCCACTTAAATCGAAAGGCAGCCCGGGACCTGCCTGCACAGGCCTTGACCGACAGCCACTGTCCTCCCCCCGTCCCTCGCTGACTCGCAGCTGACTGGGGGGGAGGGGAGGCTGGTCCCCACTCCCAGGACCTTGCAGTGCCTGGAACAGACCCTGGGGGATACCCAGGTAGAAAGGGGTGTCTGCTGCAGGGAAAGAGAGGAGGAAGAGGTCGAGGTGCTACTTTACAGACAGTCTTTTTGGCCGCAGTTTCTGTTTCACGTTCTGCGTGTGCACGTGTGTCCGCGGCTGCATTCTCGGTGGCTCGTGTCCCGTGGGATTAGACAGCCGCCAGCTCGTGGGCAGCATGTGCATGGCAGGTCCCGCAGGCTCGGCCGAGGCAGCTAATGAGGGAGGAGATGAGCAGCAGGGAGCGAGGGAGCAGGGAGCGAGGGAGCGTGGCCTGGAGCCCAAGGGGAGTGGGGGCTGGGCGTGCTGCGGGGTCAGGGCACCGGGCCCTCTCTCAGGCCTCCCTCCGCCTTCCCACAGGAGATCCTCCTGTCCCCCACTGCCCCTCCCAGCCTGCCCCTCCCAGCCCACCCCCTCTGAATCTGCCCCCTCCTCTGAGCCTGCCCGCTGCCTCTCTGATGCTGAAGCCGGGTCTGGGCCGGCCCCTCCAGGAGCTGTGACTCCTCCGTCTGCTTTCCTTCATGTCTGCCTCCCCCAGTTGTTCTCCCCGAGTCACCCCGTGTCCTTGCCCTGAGGACCTATTCCAGGCCCGTCTTGTCCGGCTCCCAGCCTCCCTTCTCAATTCCTGGGAAGATGCAGGACCTGTTTCGCATCGCTTTCTGCCTTGGACCGCTCCCTCCCGGCCTCTGCAGGGCCCAGTCACACATCCCCCCCTTACTGTTCCTCTCCCGGGTCAGCCGGCCTCAGAGGACTCAGTCACCCACTGCCAGGTGGTCACAGCACCCACCACGCACCAGGCACCCATCCAGGTGTGGAGGGCAGGGGAGGTCCGGTAGGTGGGAGATGGTGGTAAGCAGGTCACCTCTGCACAGGCTGAAAGCCACACACAGGAAGGAGCACGGCTCCTGTGGGGGCCCCTGGCTGGCACCCGCCTGACCGAGTGGGGTGGTTCCTAAACCCACCCCCCCACCCCCTGCCCTCACTGCTTGGCACGTGGGTCTCTCTTCTCTGAGCCCTCAACCCCCCGGACGGCCGTGGCTCGGGGGAAAGGACCTTGTCCCCCATGCCCTGGGACGGCCCTCTCTGTTGGAGGTGAGATCTGGGCCCGGCCCAGGCTTTCCGGTTCCCCGGGCACCCCTGGCCCGGCAGCCACCCGCTCTGACAGCTCTGGCTCCGTAATTGCTCCCCACGCTGCCGCCTGCGCTCCGCTCCCATCGCCACAGCCCGCGGCCAAATCCTCACCACCTCGGCCGGCTCCTGAATATTTATAAGGGGGCTATTTCCTTATTCAGGGGAGATGCTTCGAAATTACCCAAGTGGTTTGTGTGCATGGTCAAAAAAAAAAATTAGAAAATACAGCTGAAGAGAAAGAAGGGGAAAAAAAAATCACCTACTTCAACTCTTAAGATAGCATCCCTGTGAATGCGGATATTTATCCTCCTAAACGTTTCTCTCTGTATGGCTACATATCCGCATATCTAAACATTCTCATATGGAAAAACAGCTCACCCATTGTGATTTCGCGATCTCCATCGTTTTGTAGCCATTTTGGGGGAACCTAACCCACCGTATTTTCCAGCGGATAAGATGACTTTTTAACCCAGGAAAATCTCAAAAGTCGGGGGTCATCTTATATGCTGGGGTGTCATCTTATAGGACAAATATATCCCAAACTCTATATTTTAACTGGAAAAGTTGGGGGTCATCTTATATGCCCAGTTGTTTTGTACGCCAGAAAATACGGTATCTGATTTCTTTCCCGCATCTCTCAATATGAGTACTTGCCATAGTGATGGGGATAGTGGATGCCGCTCTCCCAGGCCATGTCAGTGCATTTACACGCTACTGCCAAGTAGCCTTCTGTGAGTGTCCCCCCCACCTCCCGCGTGGTTCAGGGTTCAGGTTCAGGGTTCGGGCTCCGGAGGAGGCCGCACACAGATGGAAGAGACTAGACAAGAACATGCTAATTTGGGCACTAGAGCACAGGGCACAGGGCAGCCGGTTCCACCCTGGACGCAGGAGCCGGACAAGCCGGTTTTTGGCTCCCAAAAGAAATGTCGATCGTTGTAACTGCTGATACTTGGCTCTGCGGACGAGTGAGTTTGCCGACCGCTGGCCTGGACGGACACCTCCGCAGTTCCCCTGGCATTTCCACCCTGAGGAGGCCTTGCTCTCCCTCGTTGTGTGTCCATCGTCACGCTGCGCAGGGCGCTGAGATGTTCGTGGGCGACCGGGTGGAAGGGGAAAGTGCCGGTGACTGGAGTCTTATCTGTGGGCAGCACTTCGTCCTTCATCTCACAGCTCCTGTGGCTTCCAGCTGCCCGGCCCCTAGCGCGCCCACATCCCCTGGGCTTTCCCCAATGGAAAGGGGTCGTGGCTGGACGTCGTACGTGATTTTTGTCCTGAGGACGTTAAGAAGCCTGGGAATTAGGCAGACACTGGTTCCACCTGGCTCACTGATGGCTGCCTCCCTGGGTGTGAGCTTTTCATTCTTCGCTTCCCGTATCTGCTTCTTCATCCCGAGACCGTCTTCCTCCTCCTCCCGGCGAGCGGGCACCATGCCCGGCTGGGTGTCCGGGTGGGCATTCTCGCGTGGAAAACACAGCCGTGAACCCTCAGAGTCAGGTCGGCCGTGCCAGCGCTGCCCGCGGTGTTGGGGGTTTGATTTTGGGGGGAGGCGGTGCCTGTGGACAGACAGACACGGGGGTCCCAACCGTCTTTCTTCTTCTTCCGACGGCCGAGCACGCTCTTCGGGGAGCGGAAGGCCTGGCCCTCGCCCGGGCCACCCTTCCTGGGACACGTCTCCTTTCAGTGCCTCCGATCGGGGTCTCCGGTCCTGTTTCCAAATCTCCCGTTGAACGTGAAGGAGGATTTGGACCCCTCCAGAAAGAGGTCCCCCCGACCTGTCTCCGTGCGAATGCCGGAGAACAAAAATGACACGCCTGGCTCTTACTCTCCCCGTCACTTCGGTGTGGAGAGGAGAACGCCGTGATGCCCGGAAAAGTAACCTCAAACCACCGAGCGGGAAAGCAGTGAGCCGTCAGCAGAGCGTCATCCTGGCAATTAATGGCCGTCGGGGGCCAGCGGCCGGCCTGCCCGCCCTCGCCGGCGTTTCTTTAAGGGAGCAAAACACACAGAGTTTATTTTATTATTCTATCTTTTTTTTTCTTTTTTAACTGCGTGCCAGTATTTTTACATCTGCTTGTGATTATTCTGCCTTGTAACTACCACCTCAGGCACCGTTCTTTCTTTTTAGGGGTGAGGGGGGGGAGGAAAATAAATTCCTTATGTAATAAGTTATCGGTTGGAAAATTTCTCTGACAGGCCGCCAGCTCTTCTTATGAAACATTCAATAGGGGGAAAAGCGCGCAGCTGTAATTCACTGCAGGAAAATGGGTTTCTAATGGCAAGATAGGGGGGTTCTGATGGATCCCGGCGAGGGACGCCGGCAAGGGTGAAAATCTGTACCTCGTATATTAATGTAATAGTGTATTATGAAGTGTCGCAGGGTAAAAAAAAAAAAAAAAGAAAAGCATACACCCACCGTCATATGGATAAACTCTAACTTGTACCGGGACCTCGTGGCATGGGGGAGGGGGGAGAGGGTGGGCATTTGGCTCTGGTTCAAGGTGACGTATTTATTAGAAATATCTTCAGCCCAGCGCACGGAGAAGGAAGAGTTAGGTAAACATCGCAGGTACGTTACACAAACACAGGTGGGTGAAACATTGAAATGTGAGGGGGAAATACAGAGGCTCTGGGTGCGAGACTGCAAAGAGCAGATACTCCCTATCCTAGCGGGAGGGGTCCTTGCAGACTGGGAAGCGGAGGTTTTATTTAAAATATATTTTATTTTTATTTTTTAAAAATGAATCTTTATTGTTCAGATTATTACAATTGTTCCTCTTTTTTTCCCCCGTAGCTCCCCTCCACCTGGTTCCCACTCCAACTGTCCTCATCCATAGGTGTGCGATTTTTAAAAAAAATATATATTTTATTCATTTTTTACAGAGTGGAAGGGAGTGGGACAGAGAGTTAGAAACATCGATGAGAGAGAGACATCGATCAGCCGCCTCCTGCACGCCCCCTACAGGGGATGTGCCCGCAACCAAGGTTCATGGCCTTGACCGGAATCGAACCTGGGAGCCTTCGGGCTGCAGGCCGACGCTCTATCCACTGAGCCACCCCGGTTTTGGCAGTGTATGATTTTTGGAAGAGGAGGTTTTTAAGGCGAGAAGCTGCGTCTGTTGCAGCCTGAGGACAGGGGACAGGTAGGCGAGGCGCCACTTCTGCCACAGCTCCGTACACCGGCAAGGTCAGCGCAGAGACTGGGGGATCCGCCCTCTGCACGCACCGGCCATCTGTTGGTCCTTTGGAGCCCCGTGTTTGCTCCCTGTGCTGTGTCTGTGTGTCTGCGTGTCCGTGTGTCTGCGTGTCCGTGTGTCTGCGTGTCTGTGTGTCTGCGTGTCCGTGTGTCTGCGTGTCCATGTGTCTGCGTGTCCGTGTGTCTGCATGTCTGTGTGTCTGCGTGTCTGCGTGTCTGTGTGTCTGTGTGTCTGTGTGTCTGGCACGGTGGGATCCAGAGCTGCGAAATGAGTCAGTTGTCGAGCGCAGTTCTGCTGCCTGCTTCTCAGTCAAGGGTTAAAGGACTGCAGAGACTCCAGCCCCGACCACGAGACGTGGAAATTTCCGGAAGTCACTTTCTGGGACGTGGGAACGCTGCTTCTCAGGCTGTTAAAGTGTCACCTGTTTTTTTCAGAAGTTGTCCTTTTGGGTTTTTTTTTTTTTTAGCAGAAAGGGTGGTGTGCGTCTTTTCTCTACATGTTCCATCCTGTTGGCACCTTGTGACCAATCGGCCTGGGCATTTCTGTGTTGCCCGCCCATGGAAACAGAGCGTTGTTAGATTTTTGTGGGGTGCTCTGCTCTGGGCTTCCAGGAGGGTGTCGAAGATGCTTGACACCTGCTGAATGGTGACGCGTGGTGGGGGATGGTCTCCAGAGGCTGCGGCTGGTAACCCCTGTCTGTCCCACGGGTGTGTCCAGAGGGGGAGCAGGCGGGGCGTGCGGACAGATGTGGGGACCCTCGGAGGAGAGCCATTACATCAGGCATAGAATTAGTTCCACCACCCTTATCGTTGGCGCTCCCCCTAACCATGGGCCAGGGATAGGTTCTGTTCTCAGATCTCACGTTCAACGCGAAGGAGGTTTGGGACCTCCAGGAGTCGCTGTGGGTCCGTTCAGAACTGGTCTTTCCAAGGGAAAAGGGTCATTTAAAGCAGCGAGTACGTTCTAGACGCGCCTGCGGATCCATGCCCGTTTCCTTCCTTTGGAGATACCGGTGTCCGCCTGCCTGGCGTAGACCCGGCTGCATTTCCCCACGTGGCGACGCTGGTCGGGGGTGAAGCGACATCCGCGCCCACTGGCGCTGTGGGTGAGCTCTGTCCCCAGACCGCCGTGTCCCTCCAGAATCCAGGCTTTGCCCGTGGCCGCACCGGTGGGCTGGGCCTCTGACATAGTTGGCTCGTGGCTGCTATTCAGCCGGTGGTGAAGGGACCTCTGTCCATCTTTCCGAGAGAAGGCTGTTCTGGTCAGAGTGGCTGCTCCCATACCCTGGCCAGTGGCTGCAGAGACTTGCAGGGCAAACAGAAAGGCGCCGGGCGTCCAACCTACGCGGGCAGCTCCAGGGGCAGCTTTCCGCGTCAGTGACAGTGTGGGGGCCTCCTGCACGCCCCTTACTGGGGATGTGCCTGCAACCAAGATACACTATCCACTGAGCCAAACCGGTTTTGGCCACAAAAAGTTATAACAAGAGAAAATCACCAAGTTCTGCCTGTCTCTCTCTCTCCCCTCCCCTCTCTACAGGCTTTGCTCATGGCTGGAGGTGGGTCCCGAGTTCGGGGTTCTAGAAGCTGGGCAGAGGAAGGGGCGCTGCCGTTCTGCTTTCTCCTGGGGGTGGCCCTTCGAGGCTGGACGGCTTTCTGAGGGAGACCCTGCGCTTGCCCCCAGCTGGTCTCCTTTTTTTTTGGGGGGGGGGCGGTCTGTGCTCCCTGTATACCTGTTTTCTGGCGTATAAGATGACCCCCAACTTTTCCAGTTAAAACATAGAGTTTGGGATATATCGCCCTATAAGACGACACCTGGCGTATAAGATGACCCCCGACTTTTGAGAAGATCTTCCTGGGTTAAAAGGTTGTCTTCTACGCCAGAAAATACGGCAGTTGGTGCCCCTTTGCCAAGCCCTCTGGGAAACTTGCGTGGCAGGGTGAGTTTTGTCAAGAGAGGGGTGTTGAGGAGGGTCGCCTTAAACCGGCTCTGAGACGGAGGGCGTTTTGCTTCTCGGACGGCTGCGTCCATACAGAGACCTCCAGCCAGCGAGAATGTCACAGGGACGTTCGTCGGATGCTCACCATGAGGCAGGGACCTCCTGTGTCTCAGGTTCTGCTCCTGGGAGACACGGAGCCCTGTCCCCGACGCCGCGTGTCTCTGACCGAGCCCTTGTCTGGATCTGAACACGGAGGGCGACTCCAGGCAGCCCCCGTCCTTGCCCCTGGCTCGATTGGGCCCCAAGTTCTTGGCTGCCTCCCAAGTGAGCCTGCCGGGTAGCATGAGGGGCCCTCCTCCCCCCTTCCACTCCCCACCCCCCTGTGCGGGGGGGGGGTGCTGGAAGGGTGAGCTTCAGTTCCTTTGTGGGAAGCGGTGGCTCTGTCCAGCGAGGAGGGGACACGCAGGCTTCTTGGGAGCCCTCGTGGATAGTATCAAGAGCCAGCAATGGGGACCAGCAGAGAGGAGGTTTTTAAACATGAAACTGGTCGGTCCCATTAAGCCTGGCCAGCTGGGAGATTTGAGAGGTGCCAGCAGGCCCCGCCTGGGGGCAGCTGCCCAGCTGTTAGTCATTGTCAGCGCCCCGCAGGCACGGGACCGCCCCTTCCCTCCCCCTGCTCTCCCCCTTCTCTCTGCTCTCCCCCTTCTCTCCGCTCGCCCGCCAGCTGGGGCCTGAGCCAACTTGCTTAATTGCCCTGCTCCCCACTTTCTTGTCTTCAGAGGGAGGGGGTGGGCCGGGGCGGCCAGGTGGGGAATGTAAACAAGTGCGGTGGCCACACGGGGACAGGCTCGTTTATCTCACAGCCTGTGCCCCTCCGAGGGCGGGGGGACCTGGGAGCTGAGAGCTAGATCTCTGGGGGGAGAAACGCTCACCGCAGCGCCTGCTCCACGGTGCACAGGCCGTGACTTTGGCCTTGGTGTCGGGCAGGACCGTGGAGCGGTGAGGTCCACCCGCAGCCTCACACTCCCGCACGGTCACACTCAGCTCCGCGTTCACTGCTGTTCCGGATAGAGGCCCTGGGCCGTGATGGCGTCAGAGGTGCTTGTTTTGATGCTGTACGTCTGCTCACACTTTCCCATTTCTAAAAATTAAAAGCCAAACAGCTATGTGCGAGCTGAATTTAAAACCATCTCTTGCCGAAACCGGTTTGGCTCAGTGGATAGAGCGTTGGCCTGTGGACTGAAAGGTCCCGGGTTCGATTCCGGTTAAGGGCATGTATCTTGGTTGCAGGAGGCGGCTGATTGATGTCTCTCTCTTCGATGTTTCTAACTCTCTATCCCTCTCCCTTCCTCCCTGTGAAAAATCAATAAAATATATTAAAAAAAAACACACAAAAACCATCTCTGCCTGGCTGGTGTGGCTCAGTGGCTGAGTGACGACGGATGAATCAAGGGGTTCTATTTCTGGTCAGGGGCCATGTCCTGGCTGCTGGCTGGACTCCCAGTAGGGGCATGCAGGAGGCAGCCAGTAGAGGTTCTTCTCTCTCTATCCGTCTCCCTTTCTCTCTCTCTAAAGTCAGTAAACACACACACACATACACACACACACACACACACACACACACACACACACTATACCCCCCACAATTTCTAAGTTCTCTTTTAGCTCCAAGCTCTAAGGGTTTTTGGTTTTTAAAAATACATATATATTTTATTGATTTTTTTACAGAGAGGAAGGGAGAGGAATAGAGAGTTAGAAACATCGATGAGAGACATTGACCAGCCTCCTCCTGCACACCTCCTACTGGGGATGTGCCCACAACCAAGGTACAAGCTCCTGACTGGAATTGAACCTGGGACCCTTCAGTCTGTAGGCCAAACGCTCTGTCCACTGAGCCACACCGGTTAGGGCTGGATCTTTGATTTTTGTTGCCCCTAAACTTGAACTCTGCTGCTCAAAGTTCGGTCTGTGGACAAGCACATCAGCCTCCCCTGGGAGGTGGAGAGAAATGAAGACTCTCCGACCGCACCCAGCCCTATGGGATCTGCTTTTCACCGGATCCCGAGCTGTATTTGAGAAGCGCTAGACTGCATCCCTTCAGCAGACGCCCTGATCAAGCATTTGCAAGTAGGGCAGTGTGAACACTCACTACGTGTTCGCACGACTCGGTTTCTAAACTAGTTCACTGACCCAAAGAGGGACTAGGGCAGAGCATGTGAAGATTAGTATTGATGAAAGGAGACAATGACTGGTTGTAATGAAAAAAAAAAATTTTATACACACACACACACACACACACACACACACACACATTTGTATTGATCTCAGAGAGGAAGGGAGAGGGAGAGAGAGAGGAAAACATCAACGATGAGAGAGAATCCTTGATTGGCTGCCTCCTCACAC